>JAOVVF010000051.1:16332701-16381877 GCA_028565595.1 Duopalatinus emarginatus | reverse complement strand
ACAATTTGGAATAAGGCTGTAACGTAACAAAATGTGGAAAAAGTGAAGCGCTGTGAATACTTTCCGGATGCACTGTATGCTTTCAGTTGTGCAATCATCAGAATGTTTATAAAATACAGTTTGGCCCATTTATTTCTCTACTCCATACTGTATCCAGGAGGAAGAGCTTCAGGAGATGCATTATTCGGCTGAGCAGTTGGAGCAGCAGTATGGCCATCTGGTGGATAGGGTCCTAGTGAAAGAAGACTCCACCATTGCTTGTGCAGAACTCAGGAGCATCCTTGAGCGACTAGAGAGGGAGCCGCAATGGGTTCCAGTCAACTGGGTCAGAACATAAATTCTTTCTCAGTCTGTAACAGGGTGCTCATAAACCTGACTGCCTCTGTGTCAGATACAGAAGTGCATCTAAATACTATTTTGTAGCTGTGGAAACTCTTATAATAGAGCATCAAGTCTTGCATGAATTATCATCTGAACAAATTGCTTCCATCAAGCAGGGCCCAGGCTCAACTGTGCAACTGAAATTAAACATGAGCAGTCATGCAAACGAAATGTCATGTACAAATAAACTGTTACTGGGTCCTCAGTAGATGTCAGTACAACTGGGGCATCTGGTAATGTAGGACAAATAAGTGTTTGTTTGAGCTTCTTAAAATTTGATGAAATGAGGTATGATTCGATTCTTTATTATTATTGGTGTTTGGTTTAAATTCAAGTGGAGGCTGAATAAGCATATGGTGCTTAACACAACTCAACAAGTTACAACCTAACAAGCTTTTTTTTTATATATAGTGCAGGCAGCACAGTGGCATAATGCACAATGCTATCACTTGATAGCTTCAGTGTCACCGATTCTGGGCATCTGACCAGCTTTCCTATATCCATATCCACTATAACCTGGACCAAGTTAATTAGTAACAGTGAATAAATGTTTTGAATGCAAAAAAGGCGAAGCAAAGTGACTCAGTGACCCCTGCTTGCACACAGAGGAATTTGACCTCCGCATTTAACCCATCCATGCACTGAAACACACACACTAGGGGTAGTGAACACACATGCCCGCAGTGTTGGGCCACCCCATTCACAGTACCCAGGGAGCAGCTGGGGTTAGGTGCCTTTCTCAAGGGCAATAAAGTTGTATCTTGTTGGTGTGGGAATCAAACCAGGGACCTTAGAATCGCAAGGCTGATTCCTTCACCACAAGCACCACAATTCTTGTTTATTAGTTTTGTTCTTGTTAGTTACATGAAGTTCTACTTTCCCCATCATGTTGCACCAATAAATGCACCTTGAAGAACTACTACCCAAGTGAAAGTGGATTGGGTGCTTCCTGGCTAATCCTACTTATTCTTGGAAGTGATTCAGCAAAAGTATACATCCCAAGAAGTGTCCTGCTTTTGCTGATTTTACACAACCTATTTTTTCCTCAGTTAAGCTGAACCATCAGAGCAGAACGGGGACAATTCAGCTAATAGTTAACAATAAACAACAATGAGGATAAAAGGGGGTAAAAGAGTAAGTGACAGTGAGCTTGAAGAACTGTGCTAGTCATTAGCTAATTAAGTTAATAGTCCTACCATTGTTTTTGAAACAATCCATGTGTAAAAAAACACACATTATATCCCCAAAAATGTGTTTGAGGTCATTTTTGGTTTTGGTAAACATGATCATTACATGCTCCTATTAAAATAATCTGTAACATGACCTTAAATAGCCTAACTGAACTGTTGATAGTCTTATGTGTTGTCTAGGTAAAGGTTAGAAATGACTCTCAGTGCAACATATTCACATGTTGTATCCATGAAATATTTGTTTACTTCATATACTGCATCCTGTCTATATGTGATGACTGTGTATATTACAGTATTACATAATATTAAATAATATATTTGCAACTCATTGTGTGTGTGTGTGGGGGGGGTGTTTGTTAGGTAAATAAGACCAATATTTATCACCCTTTATTGTCAATGTCATTGTTTATGAATCTGTAAATATGTTGACTGTATAGTCTGTAAAACATATAATCAGTATAATCATGACTGATGTGTTGCCAAAACACTATAGGCTATCAGTATTCAAATTTTATCCTCCAGCAAAATCATAGTATCAATGGCATGTTAAACCCTTGGGGTCATGTAGTCTAATAATAATAGTATATTGGCCTTATAACCCTTTGAATGTTTTAATATGAATAGAAATTGTGACTGGGTCTGAACCTAGTTAGAGGCACGTGTACCAAATGAGAACTCTTATAAAGTGTAATTTTTTGGAAATTAGGCAAAGTTTCTTTGGATCATACTTTTTTAAAACATGTGGTAATCTACTAAATATAAAAAAAAAAACTTTGTGTGTGGTGGCTGTGGATAACGGTAATTAAATACATTTTTACATGGTCATTCTTGAGCAATGCTTTTTCTTGTTCCTAATGAAAAATACAGTTGCATCATTTTGTTGTCTGTCACTAGATGGTGGTAAAAGACCTGTGCTGTTTGTTTTGAATCCTAAACAACTTTACCTACCAGTTACACCCTACCAAATTTCAGTTACAGCTTTCTTAAACTGGAAGAAATTATATTTAGATAACAAAACTTGGCCTTACTTTTTTACTTAGATAACGAAACGCTGATTTAATTTAAGTACATAGTCTATTTTATGTTTTATGTATTAGTAATAAAAATGAACATAATCTAAGCTTTAATAAGCCTAATGTGGTGTTTATACCTGTGGTATATGGCCTGATCATGTGTTATATGGCCTGATTATTTCTCTGGTTTATTTTTAGTCATGCAATCACTGTGCAAATATTGCCAGACTATGTAGCCCGGTCTGCATTTCATCAATCCTAGGGTGTTAGCCAAGTGTGGGTCTATCACAGTGCAGAGAAATACCACCAAAAAACCTTGCTGTAGCCAACTTATACATCCAACTGTATGCCCCAAGCTGCTCTCTTTTTTATTCTTAGCAGGTAGTATAGGATAGAAAGCCTCTAACGTGGTCCATTTATGATTGAGTGAGGTCAGAGCTGGCTGACCTGATCGATCATCAGCATGGCAAGGGTTCAAAAGTGTAAACATTAAGACAGAAGAGTAAGAATAGTCACACACCTTGCGATTTACCATTAATGCAGATCTGTTTCCTGTCATAAGAATGCTTCTATAACTGCTCTGTAAAGTCCCTTTTATTTAAATGATTTTATTCTCAGTGATGCTGACATGGTAGTGTTGCTGATTCATAAGTATAAATGTGACATGGTTAAAACAGTCCTTCCTAAATTGTATCACAAGGTTCCTTTTCACATCTTAACCACCAGTTGATATCACCTGGAATCCTCTTGTTTGCACACATGCTGAAATCTTCTAAGTAGTTACTTAGCGAACATGTGGTATAGTATTTGCTGTTAATACAGTTGTCATATAGCCATTTTTCCTTAACCGTATTTAAGGTTTTTTTACTGGACGACTGACACATCTCAGAAATGACCATGATATTACTAGACCTTTTTAGCGACATGTCATGGTTGGGGAATGTCAAGTGTATGGCCCTCCTGTAAGTCACGGTCATAGGAGCCATCACTCTGTAATAGTTTAGATTTAGACAGTGAGGCTTCCCACATAAGTTAACCAAATTGGTTTATAAGACCTTGGATAGATACCCTCCCTGGGTTTAATAACACGGTCACTCCAGAAAACACATTCAGTTCTTGTATTTTGCTCAGGAAATTGCTAGCAAATGGCACACTTTGGGGGAATTCGGATCAAATTAGCATCCTGCCTGGACTAATAAGGGAAAGGTCCAGCACAAGGGCAATTAGTTAGTGGTCATACAGGGTACAAGATACTGCACAAGTTTTGCATCATGGCTTACATAGATAATAATGTATACAGTGGAGCCCAGTTAACTAGAAGCCAACAGTGAGAATCATTATGACAAACAAGGAAACCAGCTCAAATACAAACCGTATAAAACCTTCTATAAGGTGAGCACGTTTTTCTTTTGTGTACCCAACTTTACTATCCCTACTTTTTGAATGATTTGAATGAATACAAAGCTGCTTTTTGGTATGTATGTGTGATATAGGTTAATTGATTTCTCTTCATAGAGTACACTGCATATATACCAAGGGTATGTGTTCCTTCCTCAAACTGTTGCCACAAAGCTGGAAGTAGTGCTGCAGCAATAACCACATCACTGTCATTCTGAAGTACTGGGAGGTACAACAGTGTTAACATTGACTAACATTACTGACATAACCGCTTTTTATTTCTCCTTTTCTGAGAGTGCTGCCATCATGTATCTTTTTGCTTGGTCTGTGTTTTTTTCTACACATATGCTGGTGTTTTCTAAAACTTATGCATTCAGTCAGTTTTGAATAGAATAATGTCCATAGTTCACTTTTTTCTCAAGAAAACAATTGTAAAATGCCCGGGTCTGGTGAGCAACTGTCAACAGATACTGCTATGAACAAAAACATTCAGTATATGATATTAGGCATTTTTAGTAATACAGTAAGGATATTTTTGTCTTGCTGTAGCCGTAGTTTAAAGCACACAGTTGTATATAATGTCTTTGTAAGCCATAGCATTACAATTTCCCTTCACTGGAACCACGAGGGCTAAACCTCTTCCAGCATGACAGTGTCCCTGGGCACTAAGGAAGCTCCATGAAGCTTCTTGAGTGGCTTGCACAGAACACTGACCTTATCCCCAGTGAACACCATTGAGATGAACTGAACTGCTGACGGGTGCCTCAGACCTCCTCACCTGACATCATAGTCTGACTTTACTAAAGCTCTTGCTGATGAATAAGCATAAGAATCCCCATAGCCATGTTACATCATATTGCATGAATCTAGTGGAAAGTCTTCCCAGAAGAGTGGAGTGTCTAAATTTGGGCCAAATGGTTCAAGAAAGCACATATGGTCATGTGTCCACTTTTGGCCATCAGAATTAGAATCAGAACTACTTTATTGATCCCAGAGGGAAATTTCACAAAGAAATTTCAATGGGTTAGGGTTTAAATAATAAATTAACATACGTACTGTTGGTAATGTCTAAGCTAACACAGTAACTACACTAGAGTGCTGTTTAAGTAGCCCAGTATTTATAAGAGGCCTTTAAAATGTTCTTGTACTTTTCCATGCAAGGTTGATTATTAATAGTCCTTATGTGTTGTATGAACTAAATTGTCAGTGCAAGTATTTTGGCAAATGAACAGCTATTGATATGAAGTGAAATGGTCTCCCACCTTGCATTGTTCTCCTTTTCGTTTAGGATATCATCTGTCAACCAGGAAAACAATGCACTTGTGTTCACTTCTCAAAGTCATGCCAGCATTCATAACAGCAGACGCCAGTGTTAAACCATAGGTTTAGAACATTTAAAGCATGCACTAGCACTAAACATAAACAAAACTGTGCATTTTACCCATCTTGCAACAATGATATTACAACACAGCTGTAGCTGTAAGCACTGTACACAAAGAAGGCATTTCCTTTGACAGCAAACTTCCTGTTTTGAAAGTAGATCAGGCAGTAGTAGGCTGTAGTTGTGGTCATTGTGTTAATTGTGAATCATTGTGATCGTTGTGCACCTTTTGAGAGAAGAACTGCTGAAACATTACAGAAAAAAATTGGATGTATGAACATCTTAAAAGGTAAACCAAACATTTCTCTTGCCTCTTTGTTTATCTAATTCGTTAATATGTATAGAAAATCTCTACAGCTGCATATCAGTTGCATATCAGAGAAGACAGAATTACTATTCTATACAAAAGTGTTTATATAATTTTTGCTTTGTTTACTCAGTAACTTTGAAATGATTAAGAATTTTAAGCTTTTTCCAAAGCTACTTAAGCTAGAACTTAGTTTGGACAAGCCAAGGGTACTACACTGACATGCCAAAAGTCATGGGACAGGAACTAATATCGCGTAGAACGCTCTTTAACCCAGTCAAGTGCAGCAACTTGACATAGCATCAATTCCACAAGTTGACTGGAGACATCTGGAGGGATTTTGAGCCATGCCATCTGGATAGCCACACACAGCTTTGTGGTATTTTTAGGTGCAGGATCTCCGGTACAAAACCTCTCAACCATATATCATAAATATGTAATTGGACTCAAGTCGGGTGAATGTACAGGCAACACCATATCTTCAAACTCTTGAGAACGCTCCTCAAACCAGTTTTGGACAACTTTGTGCCAGCTGGAATGCATTGTTCTATTGGAATATCCCATCCTTGTGGGAGTGCATGAAGTCCATGAAGGGCTTCAAATGGTCAACAAGCAGTGAAATGTGTTTGGGCAAACCAGTGAACCCAACCCAGAGAACACACCTCACACCAGTATGGAACCACCCCCAGCCTGCACAGTGTCTTGTGGACCACTGAAGTCCATGGTTTCGTGGGAATCTAAACCACACATGAACCCTACCGATAGCCTAAAAATTGGTACTGTGACCCATGGTGTTAACAGAGGCACTCTGGTGTGTCATCCGCTCCCATCAATGCTAAAGAATATTCCCCTGTGGCATATGTGTGTGGGGCCTTCTGCATTAAATGTGTATGTGATTGCAGCCAGAGTCACTTGTCTGTTTGCATGGAGATGCCAATTATTAAGCACCCGGGGCAGCCACTACACAGTCCACTGTGGGTGGTAATGCTTTTAATGATGTATTCCCAGTGCACACATGACACTGTGGATAGAGGAACGTTAAATGCCCACACAACTTTGGAAATGGAATGTCCCATCCATCTGGCATCCACTATCATGTCGTTTGAACATCACCAACAAATTAGCCAGTGTTCAGCCTCACTTACAAGATAACACTTCACAACTTGCCCAGATGTGGGCATTCCTAAGCCATGCCCTGAAATAACACCACTTCATAATCAATTTACATACTGCTTTAGGCATGTCAGTGTATAAACTTCTGCATTTCAAAATGTCTTTTCATTTTTAAGGCTAGAGATAAACAACAAAAATATTTATCCACAAACCAGAATACATTTTCTGAACTAAAGTTTCCAAAACATTCAATATGAGGTATGTAATATTTGTACACTGAACTGGTCATGCCAGTTTATTAAAAGCTATTTTAGGTCATCCAAGGTGAATCTACAGCATGAAAAAGTATTCTTTTACACTTATCTGGATAGACAACATGACTTGGGAAGTATTTTCTTCATTTTGGTTCACCTCACATATAGCCTTTCCCCCCATTTTGCTTAGCTACAGTGAAAGTAAGCTAAAGCTAAGCAGTAAAGTGCAACATTTAGCTTTTGACCATAGTTACCCAGCTTGACCAGCTCCAACATGAAGCCATTGCTTCAGTATTTTCTTAGTTACCGATCAGACCAGCTATGGGCATCCAATAACCAGTGCCTGATGTTTTTCCTACTACAAGATTCAAGATTCAAAGTTTTATTTGTCACATACACAGTCATACACGGTACAACCTGCAGTGAAATGTTATGACTGGCGTCTACAGAATAAGCTAAATAAAATAGATAAAAATAGAAATAAAATAACATAGAGTAGAATAAGTAAAATGTAATAAAAGTAAAATATATTATAAAAAATTAAATAAAATACTTAAAATATATTTTAAAATGTAAAGATATATTTACACTGTATTTACTGTAAACCAAACATAGGCACGTTTTAGTGAACTGTTGAAGGCCAGATAATAAACACATTAGTAAGAGCAGATATATTTGCTTTTCTATTACACTTTTTTTTTCCAAGTCAGCTGACACTCGGGACCAGTAGGGGTCCCATGTATCTGTTGTGTTTCATTTCAGATTAAAATGACTATTACAATGCAAAGCTTTAATGCTGACATGCATCCATATGTCCATCTTTCTATTTTCTAAACATCTTTTTCCTCTATATTCTTTTACACACAAAAAAACTAAACTGTTTGGAATAGTTTACAGCCGGATGTAATGATTGTGTGTTACAAATGCCTTATCAGTATGACTTGAAAATAAGAAATGTATAGTCACGGTCCTTATAAGGGGGTCAGACCAACACATTATTTGCACCATGCTTCCAGCATGCTTGAACCCAACTGATCATACATTATGATTTGAATGACTAATCCCTCAAGCATGAATTGTGAATGGTGTATTGCACACACGTAATGACTGATTTGAGGTGACATTTCACAATACTTATATATTTCATTCTGCTTCACCTGACTCAGGTTCTCAGGATGTGAACAAGCCTATCAAGTCATGGGTGTGTTCAGGGAAAGCACTGAAATGTGCAATCTGTAGGACCGCTGTAGTAAACCTTGGTCTGTCTGTTATTGCAGCTGTTCGTCTACCAGGGTTCATGACTCAACATTTGTGTAAATTCCAGTGCATTTGGAGTCTTTAGTAATCAGTATTGAAATTACTTAAAAATATTGTTTTGGGGGTGTTAGGAAGTAGGAGCTGGTTAAAAACAGATGACATTATTCAGGTTTTGTGTAAAGAGATATATGGGTTTTATTTTGTTTTTTTCTCTGCAAATTTAATTTGTGAATGAAAATAAAAATGTAATGTAATAAACAGAATCTAGCTTGTCCACTTTTCACTAATCCACTAGAGGTCCCTCAGGCTCTCTTCCGCCTTTTTACTAACTTGGCTGGCTTACTTCCTATAGCACGCGCCGTGCGAGTGATCCAGTCCTGCACGCGGATTGGCTGAACCCATTGTTTTACTTGTTTCTCATTGGTCAGTGAAATGAGCCCACAAAGCCTGTTCGCAAAAAGAGTTAGAGTGGCGTTTGAAGAGCGCTGCACTGTGAACACGCAGCAGAGCTGGGAAGGGGGGTGTGCCGACCAAACTAACTCTGTTTTCAACGTTTTATCATGGCCTAAAGCGTACCGAAAAAAACACTAGCGGTTTCATTTGTGCTTTAAGAAATTAATTTGTTTGGGAAAGCGTATATTTTGTGTGTGGTGACTGGGAAATTAACTACAGCGTTTGCGAATGAACTGCACCAGGTAAGAATAGTGCATCATGACCGGAGGGTGAAGAGTCGTGATTGACTTTACACTGTGTTTCTGTGGATTTGATCCTGTAATTAGAACAGGATTAAGACCAGACTTTCATCATGTGTGTTATATTGAGGGTAGAGTAAGCGTTACCTGTTGTTAATCAGCTGTAGAAGTGTAAACACATCTCACCGACTTGTTTTAAGTCGAGTTCTAGATTCCAGATACAGTGTCATTTCTTAAATAGACACGAACACACACACACACACACACACACACACACACACACACACACACACACACACACACACTACTTAACTATACAATTCCTAAATCACTGCTCCTCTGAAACAAGGCTCTCACTTCTGCAGACTTACTCTTCACCTCCTGACAGCTGTGGTATTTAAAAATCACTCATTAAATTAGTGTTGCCAATAAAGAAGAGGTAACAGTTTATCATGGTACAGCAAAACACTACTGTATTTGACTTTACAATTTATTTGACTGTATCTGAGTTAGATCTTCATTTCCAGCTTGTTTAACAGACACAATCGGTGTCTTTTACAGTTTCCAATATCTCACATGAGGCTGAAGTGACTCCTGAGTGTTGATTAAGGATTGTGATTTCCATAGATAATCTCTACATTCTTTACAGTACTGTGTAAGATGTTTGCTTTTCTTTGCATATCAGAATATTTTCCTATTTTGCATTTTCTGTTTTCTGCAAAGACTAAACATTCACAAACATGTTAAAACTGGATAAATGAAAAAAAAATACATGCTGTAGACATGTTACAGGTATTTCCTCACTGCAGACTTGCTGTGGTTCAGTCTAACATGGTAATGCCTTTTTGTTTTAAACAGAGTTTTGCACATCTTGAACCCCAGACCGATGCCATCTCCCATCATGCCTGTGGATGTGGCCATGAGAATCTGTCTGGCACATTCTCCACCCCTTCGCAGCTTCCTTGGCTCCTATGAGAACTGTAAGTCCAGGAACTTGGTCAAGCCATTCAAACCACTAAGATCATGCATCAGCTCCAAGACTAAGGTAGAAGCCACCAACCGGGGATGGAAAAGTCCTAAAGGCAAAGGCAAGAAGAGAGTGGTTTTTGCCGACTCCAAGGGCATGTCACTAACGGCGATCCACGTGTTCAAAGAGTTCGAAGAAGACTCCCTTTTACCGCCAGACCTGCAGTTTGAGATCTCTGACTTGGAGGATGCAATTGTGGGTTTGAAGGTGGAGAAGGAGAAGAGTTTTGTTTTGGACTTTTCCCAGCCTGCTGCAGACTACCTGGACTTCCGGAACCGTCTCAAGAAGAGTTTGGTGTGTTTGGAGAACTGTGTAATCCAGGACAAATCCCTCATGGGCACGATAAAAGTTTGCAACGTAAGCTTTGAGAAGTCTGTTCATGTCCGGATAACATTTGATTCATGGAAAAGCCACGTAGATATTCTTTGTGTGTATATGAACAATGTTTACGGGTGCGCAGACATCGACACCTTTTCCTTCACTATTGATCTTCCAAGTTCAGTGCCACATGAGGATCAGGTGGAGTTCTGCATCTCCTACAAAGCTAATGATGAGATCCACTGGGATAATAACAATGGGAAAAACTACAAGTTGGCACATGTAGATAATGACAGCAACCAGACCAAACATGTCACTCAGAAACCAGTGTATGAAACCAGAAACACCAACAAAAGGCCTGAGATGGAGTTTGACCAGTTTGGGAGTCCAAGGACCTCTAGTGGTTTCTTTCCAGAGTGGCAGAGTTGGGGGCGAATTGAGAACAACTCCCCCTACTGGTGAGGGTACATGTTGCCTCCAAATTGCCACAAAAAGATTCGTATGTGTAGACTCCCTTCTAGGTGTTAGAAATGCAGAATCGACTGATGTAGGTGAGATTGTACTACTAAATATAGGTAAGATGTCTAAAAGACAAAAAAAATTGTGTCGAATGAATTACTGAGCCTATCACAGTAATAATTGGATGTATTCCTTATTCATACAAATTGTTGTTCAGGATTTTGTCAGATTTAAAAGTAAATGAATCTTTAGGCATTTTGAGTCAAATACTAAGTATTTTAACACTATACAATGGACTCCAATTTCGCTAAATATTTTGTTCACTAAAGCATTTTCAAGGTTAGTGTGTTATAAAGTGTCATGAAATAAATTACCATTTTGTGCCAGTCAGATTAAAAAGAAATGCCATTATTGGAATGTTGTTCGAAAACAACATTCCACCTCTAAAATGTCACTATCATACACTAGTTTATGTTTTATAGATTGTCTACAAGTTTAAATTGATCTGTGTGCAACGCTGAGAAAAAGCATTTGTGTCCCCTGTGGTGACGAAACACCTTGCATCCAGCCAGGGACAAAAGTCTCCTTCATGTGCAGTGTGACTGCTTATGGATGTGCTTCCATGAAAATGAGAATAAGAATTTGCACTGCGTAAGATGCCTTTAAAGTGTCAAAGTGGAAATGTCGTACAACTTCAAGGTGCTTCATATTGAAGTTTATGTATTTTGTATTACCGGTGTATTGGCCACTTTGCAGCAAAAGCAATAATATAAAACTTTGAACATTATGGGCACCCGTGGAATATACTGCTGATCATTGTACATCATTATCTATGCACCTTATCCCTTCTTCCATTCAGTTTGTGTATAGCTCTGCTTTGCACATCCACTTGTCTTTTTTGCCATGTCTCTTTTTCCATGTTTGCTGCTATGTGTCTGAATATTGCCAGTGTTTCTCTGCATTGTTTCAGTGATGTGTGAGATGAAATAATAAGGGATGTTGAATGTTACTCAGTGCAAGTTTTGGTAAGTGTAGTAATCCCGATATAAATGTGTGAAGGAGTGGGGTATTTATGAGATGAGATATTGTGTTTCTCATGCTTGCTTCCTGTCTTCCATTGGGGGAATCCAGTCTGGTCAATGTGAATAATTGATTGTGAATCATTTTAATGAAATGGCTGATGTTTGTTAGCTATTGTTTATTTTAGAGATGGAGTATGTATGTTAATTGTCTAAAGGGGCTGGAAACTATGGTATTGGTTTTCTACTGCAAGGAAGGGTGTCTGTCTGTCTGTTGGTCTACTTATTATTTAATTATATGTTCCTTTTAGAAAATAATTTAATAAATGCAATGTTTCTATCATGAAAAGCTTCTGCCTCAGTTACTCTGAAGTCTATTATGTAAATATATTACTATGTGTAAACTGAGAACATGTAAATATTATGGGGAATAGAGACAAGGATTTGAATAACAGGGAATGCAAACCATTAAATTATTAAGCAATATTACACAAGTATGGCCGGAGTGCTGCAGATAACCATGGCCCTCTACGGCATGTAAAATATCACAGATTATGATAATTCCTAGTGTAGCTGCAGCTGGATAGCCAGCCCACAGTAAGTGCCGTAACCATTGCAGTGTAAAAGTTGTGTTAGAATTGGAGGTTTATGTCACAAACACAGTCAAGTAAAGCCATACGGTTAGTGATCTGTACAAGTGTTATTATATGAAATAACAGCATACTTGGGATTGCTTTTCACAATGTTTGCTGCTTCAGTTTTGTGGTGCCAGTTTGCATTAACTCTAGATTGTTACAAAGAGTGATCACATGAATTGCAAAGTCATTGCTTGCCGTGAAAATTAACTTAATCACAAAAACCCAGTTTGCACTGCATTTCATCCCTGCCACAAATTACCTGCTAACATTATTGCAGTGATCTTGTTAGCTCAGGTGAAAGTGTCAACAAGAACAAGGCAGCTGATACTACTCTGCCATACTGATTGAATTAGGAGAGCAGACTGGTTGCTTTAAAAGGAGGTGTGTGTGCTTGAAATCCTCTTCTGTTAACCATGGTTACTTCCAAGGAAACGTGCTTATTGGGCTTCACAAGCAAGGACATTGCAGCTTGTAGGATTGCACCTAAATCAACTATTTATTGGATCATCAAGAATTTCAATAAGAAAGGATCAGTTGCTGTGCGGAAGGTTTCAGGGCACCCAAAAAGTCCCATCAAGTGCCAGAACTGTCTCCTAAAGAGATTTCAGCTATGTAATCAGGTCACCACCAGTGTAGAGCTTGTTCAGGAATGGCAGCAGGCAGGTGTGAGTGCAGCTGCAGGCACAGTGAGACAAAGGACAAAACCCTGAAGCAGCTTTGTGAAAAAAATTGTTGTTGCAAATCTTTTGGCCACGACTATACATCTGTAAACCGTTATTATTATTATTATTATTATTATTATTATTATTATTATTATTATTATTGTACTGTGGCTTGGAATGCTTTGTGTTTGTAGCTGTCTGTTTTCTTACATTGTTGTGTATTTCTTAACAGGAAGCTGCATCAGACTGATGGTCAGTGTTACGACGTTTACACTGGCCTCACTTACTGTAAGTCTGTGTTTTTCCCCGCCATATTCATTTCACAAGGGTGGCACATTGGGTCGTGTTGCTGCCTCATTGCTCCAGTGTCCTCGGTTTGATCCTGAGCCATGGTTCCTGTGTGTGTACAAAATATATATATATATATATATATATATCTGTGTCCGTTTCCTTTCGGTTGTTTTGGGTTTGGGGGCATTTTCAAGGTATGGAGATTTATGCGCTGCAATAAACTGGTATCCCATCCAGCATCTGGTGCTCAGGCTTCAGATCTACTTTAAACCCTCAGATGGTTTCTGTAGACAAATGAATACACTTATTTGCCAATATCTTACATGGAATACAACCTGACAGTTTATAATGTATTATAATAGGTCCTGCATCAACTTAAAATTAATATATAAATACCAGTCAGTTCTTCTTGAGTTTAATTAGAGTAGTCCTGTATGTCTGGCAAACTGGTCCAAACTAGCAACCTCTCCCACACACTTTCATATTGTAAATCTGCGTTTTACTGCAAGTAGTCTGATTAGATATGACACGCTGGCAGACAAAACACTGATTAAAATTCCTGCTATTATATTGCAGTAGTTAAATTGTCTGCTTTAATCTAGGATGAGGTGAAGTGTAATGATCCACTTATTTATCAAATTGGATCAAAATATTTATTTTATTAGATTTTTAGTGCATCACAGTAGTTTAACTAACCTTAAGCCAGAAAGTGAATTTACAGCTATAGTGACTATAAATAGTATATTATTAATATATTTGTTATTTCTATAAAGTTTATTCCCATTCAGAGTGTATTCTAGGCTGGCTCTGGGTGCACTGCGATCTTAAGCATGTCCATTTACTGAACATTAATGAATTAATGTAAGTATAAATCCAGCTTACATTAACACTAATCCAGCTTTAAACAACTATACACATATATATGGGCACAGGTTTTTAGTATTAGTATAGAATATGTGTAAAAAATCTGTGCCAAATTCTGATAGTAATTCTATATTAATCTAATACTGATTTTGTCTTTTTTGTTTTTTTTTTTTAGTCTTATTCTGATTCTAAATATGATATTGTCTCTGATTCAATGCTAACTCTGAATTTTATACTGATTCTTATTTTTATGTCTGACACTTAATCTAACTATTCTGTTCTGTATAATTAGAATCTCATGATTCTGATTCTAATATTGGTTCTCAGTCAGATTCTGATTCTGATCCTATTTTATCCTATCTTATTCTGGATATCATACTGATCCTTATTTTGAGTATGCAAAGTAATTTTATTTCTGAATGTCAGATTTTAACATTATCACACACAGTGTGCCTTTAACACAACTAACTCCCAGGCTAGCATACCTTACAGGTGTAAATCACCACTACAGTTTTCATACCCTAGCACAGGTAAGGGTCATTAGGACACATGCTCAGTTATACATGGCCTACTTGTGCTCACTGTGAAACAGCTATATGCCTTTGACTCATAACTAGAAATCCAAATGTCTTTTTTTTTTTTATATATATATATTATTTTAAAGAAATATAAAAATATCAACATATTATTTGGCCAATTTTGCACCAGTTCCAACTTGACCCTTACTCAGAATAAATGAATCTCTGAAGTATAAGTAAAAGCCGGAAAGGGCATTCAACGTTGTGTGCAATAGTCATGACTACCTTCTGTGATTAATATGACTTGATGTGAAATCTGTTTGACAGGGAGATGACTAATTTCATAGTAATGTAAGAAACTGCATAGAAATGTGTCACTGCTTCTATTGTAATTAGATGAGACACCAATCCGTTGGTGTTAACCGAAGTGTTAAACTGCGTAGATGAGCATCACCAGACCTGTCCTTCCATACACAACGTGACTGCTGTTGTGTATGCCGTGTGTCAGCCATATCTGTGTACTAACAGTGCACGTACACTTGCACACACCCACACACCCCCACAGCAGAGTCTTGAATATTATCCATGACCTTCGGGTCAAAACAATGAGCTGTTTATCTGACAAAAAGTGACATTACTGACCTGGTACTGTGCAAAAAAAAGGAAGATAAAATTGTCTGTCATGGCTCTGTGTTTAAACATGAACAACCCCAGTATTGACTTTTGTACTGTTCCCGATACAGGCAGCTGTAAATCAATATAACCTCAATGTCTCTACAGCACTGCCTGAACAACACAGGAAGCTGCTCTTATGTAGATATTTAGTGATTTTTTTTTATTGTTTGTACTCTCTAAGGGTTACTATGTTTCCTTTGGCTCTGTTGATTTGATGGATAATGGTAGGCAGCACATGTTAAATAGGACATCCTGTGAGATTACCACAGCCCATAGAAGTCCTTCTCTTCTAACACTGGCTGTCAGGATAGGCTGAGTGCGTCACAGTCTCATTGCCTTTACACGGCTATATGGATTAGTGAAAGTTAATCTAGTGCTGCATGGCTTCTGTGGCTTCATCAAGGCTACAGATAGACAGGGATTTCACTTTGTGCTATGTGAGATGGGAAAAAAAAACTCCAGAAGCACATTGTGCATGCTTAGAAAATATTAAAATGCTAATGACAGAGTCTTCAGTTCTACGGTGTGGCTACAGGTTTTCCTTCTGCAAGCAGGAGCTACACCTAATTTCATGTGTTAAATCAATTCGGTTCAGTTTGCCTGAAATAAAGGTCTGCAGTCACACTGGGTCTTTGTGGAAAAGACTAAAGATCTCTGGCTTATGAGTTCTTTGGTTGTTCCTCTAGAAGTCTATCAGAAGGTTTAAAACTAAGAACCTTTAATTATTCACTTACTCTTCACTTACTAACTTTCTAAGCTGTTTATCCCACTGGGTCACAGAAGGTGCTGGAGTATATCCCAGTGCTTATGGGGTGAAAGAACCACCCTCGGGACACAGGGGGACATGCAAACTCCACAATAAAAAGTCACCTGGCCAAAATATTAACTGTAAATCTTCTACTACAGAATTGTTGGATCCTAAAAAACAACTGGTTGATTAATTTTCTATAACAGCATCTCTGACAGTAGTTCCCGCTGTTACAAAAACAAAACAAAAGTGAAGTGATTGACTTACTATGGTTGCACACAGATAAATTTGACCTCCACACCCATCTGTGCAGTGAAACACACACACTAGGGGAACACACTTGAACAGGTGGGCAGCCCCTGTCAATGGCACCTAGGGAGTAACTGGGGGTGTTGTGGAAGTTTCTGTCTATCAGAGTAAGAATCAGGTGCAGACAGATCCACTCGTCCTTTGGTTTTAAGATTTATTACAAACAAAGAAATGATACAGAATAAAGGCTTCAGCCTGCACCAATCATCGCTTTTTGTTCCTTCCCTTTACAGCTGATTATATAGTCTGGGGTCCCCTCATACTTCTCAATCATTGGACAATACAAAATGTGTGCATTTCTTATTGGCTACTGTAACAACTAAGGCTTTATTCTGCTCTGATATCAGAAGATAACAAGGCACCAGGTTGTTTGCTCACAGCAGTGTTATGCTTTGCCAGTCTCTGGGCGTGTTTTCCAAGGCCTGTGCGACACCCAAACACTTCATATGTGTCAGTGTTGAACTCCTGTGAAAGCTGTGAAACCTTATGATCCTCTACACTCATAAGACCTGTAGAGGAAAATATGAAAAAAAAAATAAAATATATATATATTGCCCTCACAGGCAGGATTATGTGCTTTCCTCAGTGATATGTCGGCACAGGGGATCAAACTGGCAATGTTCCAGTCACACACTGTTCCCTAACATTGAACCACGGCTGCCTCTATGTATTAAGACTTTTTTCCATAGTCACAAATTGTATGGTGCTGCACATACATGTAAGACTAACTATAAACTGAATTTTTATAACATGTTATAATTTAACAAAAAAGGACATTTATGAAAAGAGTCTTGGGTGTCAGTAATATTCGAGTTTTTAGGAAGGCTTAGTAAGGCTTTGTGGTTTCTCAGTAACAGGACGTTGTTTTTTTGTTCTAATTATTTTGAAGAGGGAAACTGAACAAGAACTTGTCTTACACAGAACAATGTTAAAGATGTTGTTACAAAAGTGTTATAGAAGTGTTTGTAAAATAACTAAAAAAAGTGCTGCTTATGTTATATCATGAATAAAAATGGAATCCTTGGTGAATTGCTATGGGATACGAGTAATTAAATATAACAGGGCATGATGTATTATATTCTTCTTATGATTTTTTTTTATTAAGGTGTTTTATTCCTTTAATATTGACTGCTTACATACTTTAGCATTCTCAACAGGATACAGCTGGTTCAATACAGAACTTGCTTACAAAAATAATCATGCTCCATAGATGGCCAAGAAACAAATAAGGTCCCACTGAGAGTTAAAGACCAGAGGGAAGATTGTACAGAAAAAGAGCTCAGTTAATTAACCCCTTAATGAAACAGATTTTGACACGTTCCTCCATGACAAAAACATTGTTGGACTGCATTTCTGTGTGAAGTCCAACCAAGATGTGGTACTGTTCTGATCCTCAAAGCTAGGTTATGTGGGTTACTGCAGCTGGGAAAGGTTTGGTGAGCATATTAAACAAAAGCACAAGCAGGCCAGAGAAATCTTTTTGCAAGCGAGATGGAAACCAAAAAGCTTGCTTGCAAAAGTCTTTCCTTATTTTGCTTCTTTGAAGTGGTTCACTCCAGTAAGACATCCATGGCAAGCTTTGGCAGACTTACTAATACAAAATAAGTTGCATCAGTTGACCTAACTTTAGCCCTAGTGAGGATATGAAAGTGGATCTCATAGCTATGATCACAAACCAGCTGCCCTGCAGCTCTAACAGCCTAATACAGCAGCACAGAAACATTTTGTGTGCACATTTTGTGTTGGTGTGTTTAGCATTTTTGTTTTCACCGCTTTCCTATTGAATAGTTGTATAGACTGATAGATGAGAGGATGCATGAGCAGGTGGGCAGGCCAGGTAACATTACACAGATTCCCTTTCACGTCACCCCACGTACCATTGTGCTGTATTCGGGGAATCTTATGCTAAGTTTCTAATCAAGTTGCCATTATAACACCCTGAGAAAGATGACTGTATTATGCAGCCTTCCTGTTTTCTTGGCAACTCTGTGACTCACTGTTCAGCTGTGAGGTAGTCTGGGGGTCAGAGGAGAAGCAGAAGCTGAACTCTGCAGTGACTTGATCATTGTTTAAGGTTTATTGGGTCAGGGACCAGAAGTGACTGCTCTCTCATTCATACAGTATTTGAAACAAATGGTCGCAATGGAATGTAGACTGCATCAGTAATCACTCCTGTTGTATATAACATGGAACATGTTTGCACAATGAGGTGATTGGCTTAATGCATCCTGCATATCTTACTCATAAGAGCCTTAATTATCCATATCTAGGAATGTAGTTAAAAATAGCATGACTGTTAATGTTCAGCTGATTTTTTTTTCTCCATTAGGTAATGCCTGTAATATGTTACTCAGTAAATTTCAAACGTTAGGTGTAGTGATACATCACCTTCCTTTTCATTAAATAATACTGAATTTAAAAAAGTCAGGTTTTTATGCAGTTTGTTTGCTTTGAGTGTTGCGGTTAACAGAAATAGAAATTTGGCCAAGATTTTTTGTAATCATCACAAAATACACACACACACACACACACATGGCATAAACTCTTTCTGTAATTTCTTTTAAATTTCAAAATAATCCTTCCAACTAACTTGAGGAGTGGCTCTGTGCATTTTACAGGGTGAGCATTAAAGTCTGAACACACAGACATATATGTATATAGTCAGTCAGTCATTATCTTGTCTGCTTAGTCCATCAGGGTGACAGTTTATCCAGAGCCCACCCAGGATTCCTGGGCACAAAGCTGTGGACAGGGCGTCAATTCGATCACAGGTACCACATACAAACACACACCCATTCACTTATACACTCACACCTAGGGGCAATTTAGCATATCCAATTAGCCTTCCATGTGTGTTTTTCAGGAGGTGGGAGGAAACCAGGGGTAAGTATGCAGTAATATTGCTAATATTTATTTATTTATTGTATTTACAGATAGGAAACAGGAGGAAAGCGGCGCACCTGGACAAAACCATGTGGAGAACACATCAAACATCAAACCAGAGTGAGGCTCGAACCCACAGCCCCAGATCCCTGGAGCTGTGTGACACACACAAAGTATTATATACAATGTATGTAGTGTAAGTATTTAATAGGTAAATGTGCAGTAATACTGCTAATATTTATGTTATGTTTTTTTACAGATATATGTACTGAATGTAGAAGATAAACCTGAACAGAGAACAGCATATTGAGGTGGTACTGATGAGTGCACAAGAGTGGTCTCCATATCAACGGGTAGGAGATGAATTCACTTTATTCTAGGCGTGCTCACAATTCCTATAGTACTGTGGGGAAGCAGGTTAGAAACTTCTAAAAAGCATCATGGGTTGATGTATGAGGATCAGACTCGGTGTGATGAACAAGGAATAACAAAATATGCTTATGAAATAGATTTCAAAATATGTTCCAATAAAAGATAACAAGTTCAGGCACGGTGATAGGTCATGGCAGGCCAAGAAATTTCTGTTTAATGTTTAGGTTTTACAAAAAAAATACTTGATAACCACAAGAAGATAACCACAATAAGCACAACACATACCTGAGACAGAGTAATATACTGAGAGAGGGTGTGCGTGTGTGTGTGTGCACGCAAAATCTATGGCTTTCACAGAGGAAATGAAAACTTCTGCAATAAATCTGACCGAAGAAAAAAAGTTCCTGTCCTAGGGCAATTAAAGGACACTAGATTCTACTTGCTATTTCATCATATCGCACGCCACTGACAACAGAATACTGATAAAACATCCATTATTGGATGTGTGTGCAGGAAGTACATGGTATCATGTGCCATGTGCCTCTGTCACCTAGCTAAACCACTTTACACTATATCATAAGAGGCAGCCAGTGACCTTTCCCAAGCTGTCTAAGCTCTCCTTAATATAGAACAGACTGGAATCTGGGCTGTCCTGGAGGTATGGCATGTACATTCGCAGTGAGGTAAAGGGCATCATAACGTATAATTCCCCAGTGAGGGTTGTCGGACTGCAGATTGATACCTGGTTTGCAAATCCAGGTATGTGGGTGAAAAGCCGTTTTTAGTTATGAGACATTAATGTTTTGACATCACATCCAGCAAAATGACTTGTAAAGTAATGACATTTACATTTACAGCTCAACAGGGTTTACACAGGTAGAATTGATTCTGTAAAGTCAAATATTTTTTCAGTTTAATAAGTCCTTTCAGTCCTGTCTGGCGAAATCTGGCGAAATAAAATAAGGAAAAGTAGAGGAAGACATTTCAAGCTGATAAAGACCACATTATGATGATATATACTCGCTGAGCACTTTATTAGGAACACTATACTAATACTGGGTAGGGTCTCGCTTTTTTTTCCCAAAACAGCCTCAATTTTTCATCTCCTTTTTGAGATTCTGGTCCACATTGATTATGATTGCATCATGCTATTCCTGTAGATGTACATTCATGCTGTGAATCTTCCATTCTACTACCTCCCAAAGGTTCTCCCTTGGATTCAGATTCCATGACTAAGAAGGTCACTGAAGAACACTGGACTAGTTGTAATGTTCTTGAAACATGGGTAAATTGTAGTAATGGTTTAAAGTGCGTCAGCAACAATACTCAAATAGGCTTTGGCATTCAGGTGGTGACTGATTGGTATTCACAGGCCCAAAGTGTGCCAAGAAAACATTCCCCACCCCATTACACCACCTCCACCAACCTGAAATGTTGACACATGGCAGGTTGGGTCAATGAATTTATGCTGTTGGTGCCAAATTCGGACCCTACTATCGTTCTGCCTCAGCAGAAACTGAGATTCATCAAACCAGGTTACATTTTTCCAGTGTTCAACTGTCCAGTTTGAGTGAGTCTGTGCCGACTGCAGTCTCAGATTTCTGTTCTTGGCTGACAAAAGTGAAACTTGACATGATCTGCTGCTGTAGCCAATCCGCCATGAGGTTTAACTCATTTGTGACCAGAACAGCAAAAGCTATACATTTACCTTTTATTAGTTTTAAATTAATTTTCTTTAATCTAGATTTTCTACATTTTGTATTCATAAAAATGTATTTATAAGCATACACATTACCCACTAGTATAAAAACCCTAACCTTTCCTTAGTTTTAAATTTCCACCAGTTTTCACAATGTATACTAGTCTGAGATAAGGCCTGAAAAAAGTCTACTATTATATCATTATATAAGCTATGCATCTCAAAGGTTAGCAAGTCAGTGAGTTTATTGCAACAAATGATTACACACCTCAGCTAACTGAGTCACGGAGCAAAAGCGGGATAAAGTAATCCAGCTCTGCCTGGTAGACATAATCAGGCCATTCAGCAGGGAATTCTGGGATGTCTTAATGAGCTCTGTGCACTGCTGTGTCCAAAGCACCGTCTAACTGTAAGTAGGCAGAGGATATTTAAAGCAGCGAGCCAGCAATAACTTTGCTACATGTCAACATGATGTTTTAATACAACTTTGTGTTACGTTCCTTGTGCAATAACACCAACACACTAAATATCTTTGATTTAGAAAGAGAGTAGTAAAGTTAGAACTACTCTGACTAGTGTGTGATTAATATTTCACTGTTCACTGTTTCACTGTGTGCCCTAGACCTTTCTAGAACTGTCTAAGCTCCCCCTAAATATAGATGCAGAGGGAACATGGAATGACCTGTCTGTCTGCTATGGATGCAACACAGCATGGTACTGAATTTAACTTACAAACTCACAGAATTGTCCTGAAGAAGGACACTGAGGATGATTGATGTCTGGTTATAAGACTTTCTTTGCAGAAAGCATGACTACTAACATAACTAAATAACATAAACCTTACATTTTCCACAATCTGTCAAAGATGTTATACTATTTATAGTAGAGGCAATCCTGCATTTCTGTCCTATAAATGAATTAATGTATAGTCTTATTTGTTAGATATTAAACCTAAACCTCTGCTTTTAAGTGTGAGGATATAATATTGTTTTTAATAGAGATTTCCCTTAATTAACAATAATAAATATAATGGATGTTGTATCACTGTAAAATTATTTTACAGGACATTTTACAGGACATGATTATATGATGTGCTGTAGCTTTCTTGTCTACTTCAACCACACAAACCCACAAACTTAGCGCCATTCTTTGCCAATTCTAGTAACTGATTTGTGTTAAACTTTGAAATACTTAAACCGACCCATCTGGCACAGACTACAATGCCACAGACAAAGTCCTTGAGATCACATTTATTCCATTTCTTGCATGGGGTAAACATTAACTTATTAATGTATAAAACTTTAGTTATTTAACCGTATCTGCATGATACTGCTTGCACTACACTGCTGTCACTGGAGGCACAGGCTGATGTACAGGTGTTCCTAACAATCTGATCAGTGGGTATCTATCATGTAAAAGGTTTTGCATGTTTGTCTGTAATCCATATTTTGTCCTACTCTATACACTATCTTGTGTATGTGTACTAGCAGGGTGCTGTGAAGCTGTATAAAAAAAGTTTCCATGTGTTAAACAAGCCGAAACAATGTTCACACTCATCCGAGTATACTGCTGAAGTATGTTGAACGTGATGAATAGAAAGTACATGTACGGTGACTGGCTGGTCTGATGATTGAGAACTGGCTGTTTTCCCAGTAAAACCTTGACCCATTGCTCAGGCGTACAGAGAGCAGCTGTTTAACAAGTTTATACCCTGCACACCCCCTCAAAGTCCATCAGCCTGCTGTTTGAGCACAGCTGAAGTTCATTCGTCTATCCAGCCTGGCTCGACTCCAGCTGTACACAGCTGCCCTATGTGTCTAAAATGACAGCATGCCACATTGTCATTATTCATGTTTACCATGACTATCTGTGCATGGATCAAATATAACCAAATAATGTGAGGGTCACTGGTGTCTGTTATTTGTTTCTGGACCTGTTTTTTACTTTAAGGTGAAGATAGATGGCTGTGATAACAGGGTCCAAATGAAGCCACATTGCTGCGAAGGTCACTGTGATTACAGTGAATCCCAGTAGTGCTGATCGGTCATGCCAAATCTCCCAAAAGGCTCTAAGCCCTATTTAAATATAGACAGTGCTCAGGATGTCCTGTTCATCATTCATGTTTAGAAATTGCATGGACTTTGTCTGGTGAAACTCAAGAATTGGTCTGTGTAGTAGCTAGATGTATAAACAAACTTGGCACTTGAGAGAGACGTACACAACTTTACACAAGCAATCCATTCATTCAACAGCAGGAAACATGGAAACCAGCAAGGCTTGAAGTACTCTGAATAACTCTCATACATGCTTTTACCATTTCAAATCTTACACAGAACACAAGTGCTCCACAGTTTTACCACACGTTATCAGCGGCTGTGATTTTTATCATTATTTTACATAATGGTTTCCCTCTTAATATTTATGAGTTTTTCCGATTTTTTAAATGACTCATCTTAAACTTAAATCATACCTATATAACAGCATAATGAACTGCTAAGTCCATCCAATAGTGTATTTATTTCTTGGCAGTTTGAACAGAAAAAAACAGTGCCACATGCTGGAATTTAACATTTGCGGTTATGCCTACATATTTTTTTTAAAAAAGGGAGGCTTCTCGAACCAACAGCATGCAACTGCTTTTATGAGTCTAGCTTGTCTAACTCTTCCAGAACACTGTGTACTTGAGGTTCAAGCGCCGGTGGAAAAGCAGTGATGTCGTCCTGCTAATCAACATAAACAAGATTCTGGCTTAAAGGTTATATAAATCATTCAAACACTGTTGCTGTATTACTTTAATCATTTAGAATGAGCAAAGTTAAAATAAATACATGGCAAATACACTTGTATTCGGTCGTACAATAGAATATACAATAAAGTGAACATTTGCAAGATTCTAGCTGACGATCAAGACAGTTCATCTAGTGTATATGGAGGCCATAACCAGCTGTGAGATTGAAATCGAGTGAGTGAGACAGATCTATAAAAAGAGAAATGATGCTGCCAATATTTAACAGTTCATATGAGAAAAAGCTGATGCTGATAACTACTGGAAGTTTTGTAATTTGTAGCTCAGCTATGTAATTTTATCTGAATAAGCTGACTATCAATAAAAGAAAAAAAACCTGTATCAATAAGGCCACTATTTTCATCAGCTGTGTTATTGATAAGAAAGAAGACTGTGGGACAGTTGCAAAATAAATTAATCTCAATGACTTTCTGTTGACATGTACTTGCCGTTATCAGATGCGTTTGCATTCCATTCAGGAATAGCCAGTAATAACTACCACAAAAGACTTTTAGTACAGACAAACACTTTATAGCTAGTCACTGTGACAGGCACAAAACGTGGCTGGTTTCTTTCCTTTCACTGAGAATACGAAAGGGTCGTCAACACTTTCAGAATTATATACAGAACAAAACCACCTCTGAGCATGAAGACAACCATCAGATTCAGTTACAGAATATTTAACAGCTAGAACAGTCCAACACTGGACACAACATGGAGTAAAGACCTAAATTACACTTTACACTCTAACACAGCCTTGGTTTTTACCAGGGAGTCTGGAGAACACAGCACTGTCACTTTAAACACTCGGGCCAGAAGCAATCTCAGTGACACTGTTTGCCAACCAGGTTTCTCTCCGGCCTATTTTCAGCCCTCCTCACTGCACCACTGTGGGATATTGCATAAGATCCCTGCTATTCTATAAGATTCAAACTTGCCAAGTTGACGTCTGATATGGTAATTTCATTTAAATAGTTTTCCACCTCAGCTACTGTAGCTTTCCTGCTGATTTAGTTGGATATTTTTGGAGAATATATCACATGCTGATACTTTGTCAAAGTTATAAAACAAAAAATATTCTATTAACACAAAAAGTTTGGTCCTTGATATACATAACGCAATGCAAAATCCGAACACATCTAGGCTTACAGTACAATTTAACTGGATCCTTTCTTGAATCCTGGTTCATGACAGAATTTAACTTCTACCATGCGCGCACACGCGCACACACACACACAGCAAAGCACAACACAACACGTCATACATTGCAGCCATATCAAATGGCCTAATGCTAATGAAACTTCAGATCAGCCTTAAGGACAGATACAGTGCGTAAATCATTGAGTAATGGGGCCTAATGTGCAACCATTCAAGAAAACTGACAGTAATGAAAAGATGACCTTGAGTATTCTTTTCAGTTTTAGACCGTCACACTACTCTAAGCCAAAGCCCTCAGCATTGGAAATAGCTATGGTTAACTTTTGCCGTAGTTCTTTCTTGCTCTTGTAGGGTGGCAGGCAGATCTGGTTGAAGCATGTGTGTGAAACAGGTAACCTGAAAAAACACACACATACACACGTTAGTCATACTATCTTTCACTGAGGACCTTTCACTGATGCATTCCTTCATTTAACCATAGTAATCTAAAGGTTTTTGACCCTTTTAGCAATTTCTGTAAACAAACGAAACATTTTGTACATATAAAAGTGAGCTTAATTATAGTTATAGTTATAGTGAAATTTGGTCCACACTATCAAATAAAAACCACAAACACAGAGGGATGCATCACTTTATGCTTACCAGTCTGTGGAAACATCAATCTTAGAGATCTTAAAGTTGAGGTCTGCCATGCCGCCCACAGGAACACGGTCACTTCCTGTTGTGAAGTGGAGAAGCTTTTTCTGTAGCTCCAGAGAAAAAGCTAGAACCACATCCCAGAATGCGCTGCATCCATAACAATAAAATTAATACATAATTAAAATGATAAATAAGATAGTATGCAAAGATAACTGCAACAGAATGCAATAAATGCTCTATACACAAAGCAGGTTTTTACATGCACATGCAAATATTCTCTATTAGCAGCGAATAGTCTGTAAAGGACGGTTATTTGTTTTGCAGCTAGACAATCAGTGACGCTTGTAGGTCAGGGTTACCGGATGGTGGGGTCTGTCTTGCTGTAGCCCTCATACTGCGCCACCCTCTGCAGAGAGCTCATGTCCAGATTGGGACTTCCACAAACCAGGATCTCAACCTCCTCTGGCCTCAGCAACTACAGTAAAAGGAATTGCAATAATGTTTCTGACAGTGATGGAGATGCAGTAAATACAGGCAGCCACTGAATGCATTTACATAACGCACACACATCTGGTGTTTTTTTTTTTTGCTTTATTATGTTCTTTTACCTTGTGTGTGTTTCATAATGCCCAAACTGTAAGTGACTATAGAGCATTTGGGTACTCGCCCAGTCCTAACAACAAGTTTAAAGATACTGTCACACCCTAGAGTATTGCATAAGAATACTGTCTGGGGTTATGTTAAAGCAAGAGACCTACAAAATAAATTACACAACACCACAGGAGTGCAATCTCATCTGTCCCCTCCCACCTCTCCTAACACCAAAGAGTGAGTTATTACCTTTCCTCAGTCTCTAACATAAGAAGTTAGAGACCCAGGGTTTTATGTGGCTAGCCTAATGGAGCCTTTCTTTCCCTGCATGTCCAAAACTGGTGATTCTAGAGAGAAACACTGACTCAGTCAGAAAGATCCAGAAAGAGCCAGAATATTTCTTAACTTGCTCAGAACTGCACAGTTATGGCTTGCTTTCTCTCTCTCTTTTTGGTCATCTGTCTGCTTAGAACAGCAGGCTTAGAGCAGACACTCCCTACCATATTGGGAAGTGTAATTTTCACTCTGGACATTGCCAAGATAAACACATGCAATTTTAGCTTTTCAAGACTCATAGCAAGCAAAGAGCAAACTTCAAGCTTTAAGTAACTTCCTAATGGTGAACATCATGCTACAACACAGGCTATTAACAAATACAAGGGGAAAAGTAGCTACCAATACGTTCCTGTGGACTGTGCTTTCTGTCTGTCAGAACAAGTGAAGACACACATGGAAATTTCCCAATTCATTAAATTACACTCGAGCATACGTAGGCAAAAGCAGCTAATAAACAACTTTGAGCTGTACGAGTCACAAATCTGCATGAAAAAGGCTGCTTTGTACAGCCTCTGGTTAAAATGCAGGGCAGGGTTTTGAGGATGCCATTTTCTCTGTGTAGCCATGTATTAATTCTACAGAGCTCACTGGCATATTCTTTTCCTGTTGGCCTGGATACAGCTTAGAAGCAGAGCACAACACTCCCCAATTCTTTGGAATATGGCCAGGGGAGGGGGTTGGGAGAGCAGACATAGCTCTGTATTCACACACACACACACACACACACACACACACACACACACAGGACACTGTTCACAGTACACTCCTACTTACTGTCTTGAAATCAGCTGATAAAACTTTCTATAAAAACTTCAATCTAGACTCTGCACTTGCCAACAGAAGCACCTAATGTGCCCAAGCTTCTGACTATAGCTTTAAAAATACACCTCAGCCTAGGGGTGTACAAAATATAATGATGCTTGAAGGCATATTTATAATATACGATATGCATCATGATGACACATGGCTCCACCATGATGCACAGCTTTGTTCCTGAGCTCAGGTTACTGCCTGTATGTCCAGCTGGGTTTAAATCTGGATTCTAAATCAGGAGAAAGCACATACTGTAAATAAATAAATTATATCTATCATGATATTCAGATGCTTGAGGTTCGATCAGACTACCAACCCAATTAAAAAATATTTACATATAACTAGCTGCTGGAAGAAAATCACAGGATTGTCAGATAAACATTTTAAACTTCCTTTGATTTTTTTCCCTTCCTGTATTTTCTCCCACCCTCCCACCAGGTCTCTTCTATTATACGGCAGCTGCCACTCGGGGAGGTCGTGGGCAAGCACGTGCTTCACACATGAAGCCAGCCACTGAATATTTTTAACTGCTGCTCATGCTGTGTCACAGGGCAGTGTGCCACACTCAGAGAAAAGCTCTATACACCCTCGTCCACATACATGTGCTGACCGACACCTGTAATATGATAATGCCACTCTGACTGATGGTAAGGGACATTAATCCCATCCCTGCCACCCAGAGACAACAGGCAGTTTTGCTCTCTAGATTCCCAGAGAGTTCAGAAATCCTAATTTCAGGGATGCTTTATTTAAAAATATGTTTTAATGTAAGAGTAAGAGAAATCATTTGGTACTGTAAGTAATATGTATTTAGTTACAGAAGCAGAGAAACACTGAAAAATTTCAACTTACCATCAGAGCATTAGAGGCACATACACTGTGAAAGCCATGGTAGAATGCAGCAAACTGTCTATAGATGAACTTATTCAGCAGGAAATCGATGTACAGCTGGACGTACTCTGCAAAGGGATAGATGAATAAATAATATCACAAAAGTACCTAAAGTTTGAGGGAGGTTTATTGCCAAATTCACTCACCTTTTCGGTTCTGGTTAGTCACAGGGATTTTATCCCCACCAGGCTTCAGGTTATATGACTTGACGACACCAAGTTCTTCTTGAAAAACCTGCAAAGACAAACACAGACATTAATCTCTGATCATTTCTGCTCATCTTTGCTTTCCTGAACGTATCAGAGAGAAAGTCGGGTGCTTATCAGCACTACTGTGTAATCTGGGGCAGCCTGAAAATCTTAAATAGCATTACAGTCTGTAAATATTCTCAGTGAGTTGTGCGGCACAGAGGCATGTCTGTGAGAAACACCTGAAAGGTCGTATAGAAGTCCTCTTCAACGTTTCCCTCATAGCTTAGTAGCTCTGCAAGGCCGTGTGCAAGATCCTATAACAGAAAAGTTTCCATTGATGGGAAATATGAACATAATGTACTCTAGTGGCACCATGCACAGAGCTACATACAAGAGAAAACACGAGAGCCCAAATAAATAAAACGTCCACATCAGTTACTCTGCAGATTTCATTAGCAGCCATATATTTCATAATAATAATAAAGCAATACCAATAATTGAAACAGCATAATAATAAGAAGATTTAGTTCTTCAGCATTTCATTCACATGAAACATTTTACGTCACACTTCTCTGTGACCAATAAAAAGCATGGAATGGAGAAAATAAAAGGCATGATGCAATGTTTGGAGTAAGTTGTGGCAATGTTTTATGATAAATTTCTCATTCTCTCTTGTTAAGTAATCTTCTGTACTTCTAGTTGTTCCAGTTCCACACATATGTGGAAAAAAAAGTTTAACACAAAACAGCAAGCAACGCCCAGAGGCACTCTGTTATATAAGTACATACAAGGGCAAACTCCTTTCAAATGGAACTGCTTTACTTAAGCCTAAATCAGCAAAAACCACTGGAAATGTCAACTGTGTTAAAATGTAAGAAAATAAGAAATATGTAGCATTCTTAAAACATTAGGACCTTGTTTTGTTTACTTGTTGCATAAGAGCAAGGCAATAATAAAGTTAATCGTAGGGCTCCCTCTAGTGGGCCTGCATAGAAGTAAATAAATATTTCCAAACAAAAAAAAATTATATTTCTAAACAAAAAAAAATATTGTTGCTTAATAGGAGATTAAATAAGCAGTCTATAGAGCACCATAACCAGTATGTAGAGCATTTGCTATATAAAATATGTTTATATATACAACAAATTTCTAATTCTACTTCAGACAATTTATGTAATTTATAAGAGATGCTGTAAGACAGAGCTCAGGTTTATCAGGAACAGTAAATGAGCAGTCAGCATCAATAGCTGCAGAAACAATGCACCATCTGGAGGTGACAGCAACACAGAGTGAGCCACAACAATACCATAGGTGCCATTCTTTGAGAGAAAGCTAATAAATCACTAACCCTGTGTACTACCATGTGTGGTGACCACACACATAGAAACAAAAGTGCCAGAAACACTGGGAGCATAAAAAAAATGGTACCAGCAAATTGTACTGAAGCATTGGACTGCAGAACTACAACAGGGTACAGACTTTACAAGCTTGTGGAAACAATCCACAATTTTGAGATCCAGTGACTTAGGTGGGAATAGCAAAACTCTAAACTCTAGAACGTTCCTCTAACAAATAATTTGCCATCTCTAGACATGTGGGGTGGCACATCGTACTGTTGAAAGACGCCCATCCAAATAGATGCAGGAAATGAACGGTCAGAAAGGAGGTACACATATTCATCTGCCAGATACATTTGTAGACATATCAGGGGTCCTGGATGCAACCATTAACATGCATAGTTTTTTGTGATTATTTATATTTAGTCATATCTATATATTTTTTTGCATTTAGTGCCCTGTAGCAGGTAGAAGAACTGCTACAGTAGGCTGACTGACAATTTACAATACAACACCTTACAGAACTAAAAAAATTTCACATTGTTTTTAATAACACATACTTGTATAGTTTAGCACTGGAGGCAGAAGGCTAATAAAACGATCAAGCATCGTGCAACTATAAATCGAATTAATCAAATAACTGCCTGAAACAGTGTCTTGTAGAAAGCCCTCACCATCTCAGATTAATAGCAGTCATGTGATGAGGGCAGAAATAGCTAGTGGTGGGAACTGGCAAAAACTCAATTTTTGCAGGAAATAAGTACACTTAATAGCTGAAAACAGCACATCAGCAGTCTTCTAAATAACGCAACTTTACAGCATATCGTTTTAAACACTATGCAATTGCAGACCTACAGATTTTAAAGTCTGAAATGTATGTTATAATAGCTTAAATAGCTTAGAATAAATTAAATATAACTTAAAATGCAAAACATTGTGCTGCTAAACAAAACTGTTTATGTGTAAATGATATTACAGTGCAGTGATTTAGACAGGCAGTTTGCACTATTCTATTTTTCACTTAACTAAACACATAACATATCTTGGCTGATTGACACCTTCAGTTAAATTTGGAAAGATGTATATACGTTTTAGTTTTGCCAGAGATATCAAAGCGCAGAAGTAGTAGTGAGCAGACGTAACAAAACCACTGGATGTCGCAGCTTGTGTACATACAGGCATGATTTGCTGCAGGTCGTCCAGGGTGAGGGACGCCATGCCAACCGGGGCATCAAGGTCACATGGCACTATGGGAGGAGTCAGCAGCTTCTTGTAGACGCAGGGTGGGAATCGGATATCCAGGGTGATGCTGTTGTACACGGCTAAGCCCATGAGCTGAACATGAAGGGTTAAGAGTGAACAGCTGGGGAAGTGAGCTGAGTCTATACACATATCCAGTCTCGTAAAGGCTTTCTTTAGTGTGTATTTTGTTCCTGTTCCCATTAAATTTATAACTAGTGTACATAGTTTGTGATATCCAATACTACACTGACCACACAATAGCCTTATGATATAGACTGATCAGATGTAGGGGAAGAACGCCCAACAGGTGTATTATACATTTAGAGGAGAATGTGAAGAGGCTGCTCCTTAAGTGCTTACAGCTGCAGCTGACGGCACTACTCCATGTGCTCTCCATATGCACACAGAGAAAGAGAGAGCAGTGGAAAAAGGGAAAGAGAGAGGGAGGGGGAAGAAAAAGGCTGCCTTTTAGCAGACAGAGGGAAAAATGTTCGTAATGGCTTGAGCATCGAGACAACACAAAAACGCCAGCCTCAGGGTCGTTCCAAACGAGACAAAACCAAAGAAACCTTTCATTCATTATACTAGGCTAATGTGACACAGCACTTCTGGGTGTACTTAAAGTCAGGACTCACAAATTTCTACAGTGGGCAAGCGCAGAGAAGGAGTGATGCACAAACACACACAATAATAAAGGAAGAATTGTCAGGATATGTCGTTAGTGTCTCGTTACCTACCTCATAGTCAGCAAAGTGTGGGCAACACTGCCATTTCATTATATCCTAATACATTTTAGTTTATGAGGCTATGATCGGATGATCAGTCAGAAAACATTACATGTTGTGTCTCTTTAGAAGTGACTTAAGCCGAGGACTAATGCTGAAAAATAATTATCCTTCCCACCCTGTACTGAAAGGGAAACTTTCACAGGTTTCACACATGAACGATGGATGTTTTCTCTAAGTGGAAACAGACTGTACGTTTATGGGTCTTCCAGTACCCATGCACAGCTACCTGTGCAGCAAATGAAAGGATACAGCTCCAACCAGTCTGTACTCTGAGCAGTTATCACACTTCCAGTTGCTGAACCAGTGACACTGAGATTCCTTCACAAATGTGAACATGCCTATGAAAACACACACAGCAGCACTGTTAGCCTTCAAAGATCCTCAAAGCTGAAAACAGAAACCAGAAGTGCATCTCCAAAAAAGCAAGCAACAAGTACAGGACTATTTATATTAGTGCTACTTTAATTTGCTGACAGGACACAAAAACAATGTAACTCAAAAAGCCTGGAAATAATGTGTACTTGGGCTTACTTTATAAGTTATTGAGGTTTGGATTAAATCATTATAATTCATTAAACAGGCAACAACTATAACAACCTTATAATAAATAGAGTAACTTTGATAATAGCAGGCTGTAAATTCCAGCTGTGTAACAAAATATAAATAATACAATAAATTACAATAAATAAATAAAGACAGGACCCATGACTATGCTTCACTGACCCCACTCTGAGAACCGCTGCTGTAGATGACGTAAACCTTTCTTACCACTGAATAAAAATTATTCATAAAAACACCAATTAGGTCATGCCTATTTAAACATCATACTGCTTTCATTCAGTGAAGTAACTGGTGTTCAGTTCATTAAGTTGACTCATATGTGCTCTAATTTTCTGGGGCGCTAGCAATTACAGAATGAGTAACTGCTGTAAGAATTTAAGCTCCATTTGGTTTATCTGAGTGAGTAATATCAGTGAGCATGAAGTAACTTTCAAATCACAGCTGACATATGCATCCTGTTTGTCCTGAGCTTCTTACCATAGTCAGTGTGAAAAATCTGTCGAATCAGGAGAAGAAACCATTCCTTTGTGAGTCCTCCCATGTCCAAGCCTGCTTCCCCAACAAACGTCACTTTTAGCTTTTTCTTCAAGTCTGCTCTCTTTCTTGAAAGCTATTAAACACACACACACACACACACACACACACACACACACACACACACACACACACACACACTTATGGTGGGGCCATTTTTCCAAATTAAGCCCTAGCCAGACTTAGAACTTTCCAGACCAGTCTATCTTTGCTCTTGGCCAAAAGTACCCTCTCTCAGTCTCGGAAAATAAAAATGTTGAATACGGTGCTGCTTTGAACAAAAATATATAATGTGTACAAAACCACTACATTATTCTTACAGTTCTGTAAAGATTGACGGCACAGAGTTAGTGGTAAAAACTGAAGGAACAGACAGGCGCTGTCCATGTTCTGTGAGCGAGCGTTATTACCTCATCCAGTGAGTCACTGACCAGCTGCAGACGCCTCACTTTAATGTTGAGAAAAAGCAGACTCATATCCACCCTCTGTCTGCGAGAGACCTTGTCCACCAGGGTTTGCTGCAGCCGAAATAGAAAGCCATGCATTTAATCATTCAACATCCCCATGCTGGAAACCTGTTTACATACTGATGCTCACTGGCACAATCGGTCTTGGGAATTTATCTTAAAGCTTCTAATAAATGTTGGTTATATTTCTCTCTGTGTTAACTTCCTGAATGCTTTAGTGAAGCTGCTAGTGAAGCTCTGCTAATAATGTGAAAATACTGGCCATTTCCTTACTGCAGACACTCCTGCAAGACTGTCTTTAATCTAACAGCCACAAGTCTGTTTAGCCTACGCTCTGGTCACATATGTTTGGGAGGGAGCTTATGAGGATTCCACCCAAAAAAAGAACATCTCAGCCTGCCCCACCCTGCACAAGACTGCATCAAAAGACCTTCCTTATAGTAAAATGAATACTGCCTGACTTTGAAATAAAGCTTTTTTACACAGTAGATTCAATGTTCAATGTAATTCATTGATTAGGACTGCCTTTGTTACTTTTTCATAATGTAGGAAAGACTTACAATTTTAAGAATCACTGGACTTCACTGGGAAGTCTCCAAGAACAAAGAGCTTAGATAAACAGTCCTGAGTATAGGCAGCCATAGAGCATCAAATCCCACGAGGCCCTTAGGACCAAACAGTCTAAATCCTTCGTTTCCACAGCAACTTTCTCTGCACACTCTGGCAGCTCGACACTGCAGAGATCTACAGAGGAAATGACAGTGACATGCAAGCTCTTACCCTGGCCATACTGATCATCTGTTGCTCAGAGTCTCTTTGGATAATAGCCTTCTTCACCACCGTAGACAAGATAAACGGATACTGGCAGAACGTGAACCTGTGTGAATTTAAACTCAACATAGTGAAGTTCCTCACCAATATGAACTTTGTTGAAAACAATTATAATGTATTGCTCCGTCAGACAGATTATAAAGATTATACTAGTCCAGCAGATGCAAATAATTCAGCAGAAGGTAAACACAACCTAAACACTCTGTCTACCTATTAAACTATCGACTACAAAAACTACTCTGATGAAAGGAGTTGCAGTGCATGCGTGCTTAGAGAAACTGGAGAGAATAGTGCTCGGTCTAAATATTGTTTTCGTGGCACACCTGTTGGAATTTCCATGAGCTTGCCATGTCTGGTAGTCCTCCATGAAGTCAATGTGGTCCAGTGTGAGGTTGTAGAAATCAGAGAAGGGGATGATGGGAGAAGGAGAAATGCTATTTGCAGCATCTGAATACAGAGAACGGAGACACAAGATTGGTTTGATTCAGTCCCAGCAAAATCAATCAGCATACCATTTTTCTTGAGCCTGGCATTTGTATGGTACTCACTGAGCAGGGAGAGAACCTTAGTGGCTGATGGGATCCACCATGAGCACTTGGACATGGGCGGTAGCTCCTCTGGTTTGGCAGGGAACAGCCGTGTGGTGATGAAGAGCTGTAGGCGTTCCACCAGCTGCTTAAAACGCTTCTGAGATAGCCTGAGAAACGACACGCTGTCCTGGTCAAACACTCATAAGGTAGCTTCATAATATTTTAAATATTATTCAATATTTAAATATTTGAAAATTCTATGGGAAATTGTTTTTATTTTGTTAATAGTGGTTGAAACCCTACAAAATCACTACATGCCTTTATAATTTAGGTTTTTGTAGTTGCACTTTTATTTTGTGAATGGATTCCATAAGCAGCCTAGACTGCAAAAGGCAGTGACAGAAGGAAACAATTCAGACTCACTTCTTAAACCAGTGCATCAGGAAATGGTGATCCGCTTCAGGCAGCGTCGCTATTTGCCGGAGTAAGTGAGCGTAGATGACATATGTGGCTGTGCTGGTGTACTGAGGGTTCTGCAACAAAGAAGAGACTTTTCAGAGCACTTCAAAGAGGAAATATAGCTTTTCTCATTTGGGAGCTGCAGAAAAAGGTCTGGCTCTTTAATAAAGAGTGGCGTTTCAGCGGAAACCAGTGATCCCCCCCCCCCACCCCACCCTCCAACATGAGCTCATCGGTTCCTCCAGCACAGTCAAGACAAATCATACCACAGCCTGACTCACATAAGCAGCAGACAGATCAGCCCAATAATTGCTTGTCTTTCAATTTCAAGAGTGAAGACAGTGTTGGTCAGGATCAGAGAAACTTCAAGTCCCACAAAAACATACAAATATTTTTTTAACCTAAGCAAAAAAGTCCTACATATCTATAATATTGCATAATATTGCAAATGCTCTCTTGTTTTTCCCACATATTATACAAGGGCCATGGCCTTATTTGGACAACCCATAACCAGTCCATGCTGGTCATGTGTGATGTAAACACTTAGCCGACAATATATATGCAACCTAGCTCAGACAGTCTGACTCTAGCTATGGCTGGAGTCAATGGGCCATGTGGTGAGAGAGGAGATCAAGGGTTTCCTGCCTTGCCTTACACTTCGACATGGCCACCAACACAACAAAAGAACAACCTTGAGCCAGACTATGTTGACTGTGCTTCACATACTGTATATGACTATACGTGTGTGCAGATAACCATCTTGATTTAGGGCAGGAAATTACAGCTATTACTGAAAAGTACCATGCGTGTCTAGGTTATATAATCAAGGGAGTTTTCTATTATTAGTTTAGTTTTGCACAATGACAGGCTCAGTGTAAAACTCCAACAGACCATTAGTTTTCTGGGAACTAAAACATTTCTTTATTTACAGTTTATAAACTATAAATAAGCATAAGATTATAAAGTATTACCTGCACAAGTATCAAATAAGCCCTCAGGTCATCCTTTGTTCGTGGTCTAAAAGAGTAGCAAAGGCAGCGGCTTAAGTCTTTCCTATAACACAAACTCGGCAGCTTTTAAAGTCTCAGGGAGTAAAAACAAAACAAGACTCACCCTTTCCATTCCCTTAATAAGCTATTAATGATTCCCTTCAGAACTGATTTCTGGGTATCAGGGGGCTGTGAAAAAGGAAGTCTGAAATTACAGATCTGCATGCATGAGGAAACAAATAACGAAATAATAAAAACACACACACACACACACACACACACACACACACACACACACACACACACACACACACACAAACAATAGCTCTCTGTGTAGCCCAAAATTCATAAAGTGATTTTTGGAAGCTTCTGTTTACTTGGGTTTGTTACACACCGTGTGAAGCAAAGCATCATAAACAGTATTGACAAATTTGGTGTTTATTCCTGAGTCTTCAATAGTGTTGAATGGAGCATTTGCTTCTCTCTAGGAGGGAAAAAAGGCAAAATCAGTCACTAAAATTACACATTACTAATCTGCAAAATTAAATTTTTTATAATACAGTCATATTATAGTCAAATTACAGTCATAGTTAATCAACATATTTTCTATAGTTATAGCAGATGTTATGACTGATCAACTGTACACTAAAGAGGTCACCTGTAATAAGATCAACACTGTATAGAGTCCATATACAGGCTCTTTTTTCACTCACTGAATGAGCTTATTCATTTATATGGAGCACTAAAAAGGTCGATTTCCCCTTTCTCCTGTTATTACTGTTTCACATGGGTCAGAATTTCAGCAGTTCTCAGTAAAAACATTTGCACAATTTGCTCAACAAAGGGACCGTACTGGACTTCATTGGTTTAACACTTTACATTCTACACTTTACTAAAAGTCTATAAAGATTTCTTCTATGTAAGCTGTTCTTTTATACTACAATTTAAGATAAAATAAATAGCAAAAAATTAATGGATGTGAAGAAATTTATTGTCAACTGAAAAAACAAATTAAATGGGACATTAATCTTACAAAGGCATAATCAAACAAGGAACACAAGCTGCTAACATAAAAGATAACATAAAAAAGGATAAGCAAACCTTAAAAGCAGCATTGAGTTCCAAGAAGGAGTCGAATGTGGTCATGTAGAAATCATGGACATGCTTCCAATCACCTGAGATAGTTGCCTTTTCAACGTCTTCTCTGGATTCAAACAAATAAACACTGTTAAGTGGTTTAATACAAACAAGTTTAAGTAAAAATAAAAAAAGCTGAAAGCCCATACTGAAACTCTTTGGCAGTTTTTGTCCGGATGGGAATAATGGGATCTGAGATGAAGCGGGCTTTAACTTCTGGAGGCAAAACGTCTATAGAGATTCGCTGCTTCTGTCTTACATCTGGATAGATTGGAGGAAGCTCTCTCACTGTAGAGAAAAAAGACAGGTGTACTTATTTCTCAAAAGACAAACACAGAGAAAACCTGGCCATACTAGACACCAACAATATTTTAAGCACATAAATGGAAATATTATTGCTTTAACACAGCATGGATTCACTGATTAAGACATGCCCTTTGGTCTCCTGGTAATAAATAAGTGTTTTCCCAATGCACTAAACTATAAGTCTAATTAAACAGAAACTCATTACACTCCCGTTGAGGATCCTCCACACTCTTATGGGAAAACTAGACACACTTCTGTTGCTTGGACCCAAAGGACATTACCACTTACCCATCAGCCATAGTGTACCATGCTCTGTATTTTAAAAAAAGGCTGATGGGATTCTGAATTAAGCAAATATTTCTTTTTTTTTTACCAGCAACTTGGGACTACAATTTTTTACATTTAACCTGTTTGCACACACACACACACACACACACACACACACACACACGCATATACATGTTTACATCACATTTTTGTACATAGGTTACTATGTTACTATGTTACTAACTCCAGTACAAAATGGAGGATCATTTATAGCATGTGGCTATTCCGGGATATTTTTATCCGGTTATCCAGCTGCTGACGTCAGAAGATTTGGCTGTGTGTGTGGCAAGACAAACTCATTCTGAATTCAACAATTTCTTTTTCTGGATGCAGTTTAAGACTAAAGGACATAGTCAACCCTGTCAGTCAATTTTTCCTTTTTTGTCTGAACAAATGGAGGCACGTTAGACCATCTCACACGGCAGTCTCAGTGGTTCAGCTTTGAAAGGTGAGCAGCAAACAGGGTCAAAGTGGAGTTTGATTAAACTTTAATTTACAGTTGTTAGGCACACAATCCAAAGCATGACGCTCTCTCTCTCTCTCTCTGCGTAGAAAAACAGAGGTTTAGCCAGTGATTTTATCTCACATCATCTGTCTGCAGTCAACTGTGTGGCAGCACCCTAAGAAGCCAGTTCACTTTGGCTAGTTTATATCTCTAAGTAAAGCTTTGGAAGGGTGTTGTGAAATGAAGGGTCACATTTCGTGCATGTGTTCAGCAAGTTGAATATTTAAATATTATTTGAATAATCCGTTTAAAATACAATAGTGTTGTTACTTAATTCATCTTTGCTTTTAACAAGACAATGGCCTAACACAAGTACAAATGAGAAATGATTAAGGAAGTTTAAAATGTTTTGCATTCAGTAGAGGACCCATATTCCTACTAGAAGTGTCTTTAGTCTTATTGGATATTATAGGAAGAGGCTTAATGCTGTTATTCTATTATTTATTTATTTATTTATTTATTTATTTATTTATTAATTATTATTTATTTTAGTGTTCCAATAGTTTTATAACTGGAGGGAAAAATTCAGGATGTGAACTGGAAATAAATCTGGATCCTGTAGATGACTGTATGGCTGAAGACAGAATGCCAGATAGTTAAGCAACTGTGTCACTGAGAACTGATTTGGATGCCAAACGTGGTGTGTTGCTATGCAACAAAGTAGAATACAAATAAACTGCCACAAATTCACATTTAGCATTTAAATTACTTAGATACAAATATTATATTTTCTGCCAATCTAAAATGGCATTAAAGCACCACGTGAAAGCTGTAAGTTATCTCTAGGTTATAAGGTACATATATTCTCAAACACATCTATTTTTCTATTTCTGAATTAGATGAAATCCAACAGACTGCTGCTGTCAAAAGCTCCTGAGCTGTGTGCTCCGACCTTATTGGTTTATAAATCTCTAAATTAAGCCCACAAAAAGATGTCATTAGAGAAAAATGTTTCAGAAAAAAAGCTGAATATAGTGCACATATTCATCACTGTCCTCAAGCACAACTACTCAAATAACTGCCCTCTTTACTCATGGGCAACTACCAATCAACGTCAAGACAAAGTGCTGTGATTAAGAGGCAGCACAAATTACAGACGCTAGAAATGCTCTCAGAGACACACTAAGGACGAGTTGAGTAGAAATGCCTGGCAACACGTCGACAAAAAAAAAACAAAAAAAAAAAACAAAAACTTTTCTTTAAAGCCATATACGTTTAAACAATGGAGAGTCCAGGCTCTATAAAGCAGTTTCAATATTCAGTCTTATTAGTCCTCTGCGTGTCACACTGATCCTCAAGTCTCCTAAACCATCTTTGATCTCAAGGGGAAAAAGAAAAAACAAAACACATCTGCTTGCAGTATTGAACTGTTCATTAATTCAGTGCAGCTAAAGAGAATCTCTTTGAAATGCAATTAGTATTTTGTCCTGCATTGGCTAAGGATTACCTTTAAAATGCACATGCATGTCATTTAATAACACGCTGACCTTCAAACGAGTGTTTCTATAACATGCATAAAACACGGGCTGTCAAAGCACAGAATCTGTGGTCATTTTATTCTTTTCAATATAGTTCTAAGAAGCTTGAAAGACTAGGCTTTCTTATTCACAGATCTTGTGTCTAATATTGTGACATAGCCAGGAAATAATTTTAAGGGTATGAGAATGTGCATTAAAATACATCATCATGTGATCTTTATAACTAAACTAATGTGTGTCTTTCAGATGGTTGACAAAAAAGTGACTCAGAATTTGCTGTTTAATTTAATTTATTTTTATTATTTAGAGTACCATTAACCAATCTTGTAATATTCACAACCTTAAACTAAACTAATGACAGTCTTAAAAGATAAACCAAATCTACATTTAATTCTTTTTTTATACAGTTAACAACAGTATTACACAAGCAATCTGCTGTCTGCAAGCTGCTTCGATATCTTTCTTAGTGTGTTGCTTTTAAACAGAAATAGTTAAAATGCATAATGTCGGTAGCCAAAAAATGTTAAAATATAGATCTGGTGGACATTTATGGCTGCTGAAAACAGAACCATAACCATCAAATCATAACCTATTGTAACCTATTGTTGTGCGTTACGTTATCAACCCTTCAATAAGCAATTAAAACTGCCTTAACCCGCCAACCTCCAATAACCCAAATATATCGTCAGGTGTTGTGTGGGCTGACCTTGTCGGACGGCAGGTAAAAGAAGATGTGTGGACAGGCTTTGACTGCCCGACTCTCTCTTGTGGTTAAGGGTGGAGATGAAACTCCCATAGGAGGAGAACGGTAGCTTTGGTCCACGATCCAAACTCTGTCAGGGGAATGAAAGAGGCATAAATCCTATTTGAATTGTGACCAAACATGTGTGTCACAAATTAGTATGTGATCTACCATGAACATTACAATTAGGTGGAGAGCACCAATTTTACTTGCAGCACAGCGGATCTCAAAGGCTGAAAATGTTGAGCTGCTGTGTGTAGGATGTGAAAAGTAGTGGTTTATAATCAGTTTCAACAGTCTGTAATCTCAGCATCACCATTCATCAGATCAGAAGCCGTGTTTGGAGCAACAAAAAAAAAGAAAGGAAAAAGTAAAGCCAGTACAAAAACAAACAGCTTATTTGATCTTATCGAAAACAAATATCTGGACTCTTTCTTAAAAAAGGGAAGAAATCAAGTGTTGGCCAGATGGTCTCACCCCACCCATGTGCTTTAATTAGTAACAGGAGCTGTGTGAATTAGAAAAGATGAGGGATGCTTTGGGGTAGATGTGTGATGTTCTGCGTCCTCTAGTCAAAGTCTGCATTTGTTTAGGAATCGAAACTCTAAGCAATCTGACTGTATATAAAACACTATATATTTTTTTGTTTTTTGGGTTTTTTTCCCCAAGCTTTTTGCTCTGTCCATTAAGATGTAAATGTTCTGTCAAAATCCCAAATCCACCATTTTCCCAGAGTCGGGAATTTCCATACGCCTCGGGTTTCCCTCTGTTTCTCAGATAACTATCTAACCAGGACACACTCAAAACTTTTTTAAAAAAAAGTGAAAATAACGCTTTTATAGTAAGTAAGTGCATTTTTCTAGTGTGAAATTGAAAAAAAGAGACTTACATGGTTTATGATGGGAGGAAGTCTGTCTCTGTCTCTGTCTTCTAGCGGATAATTATTCTCACTCATATTTAGATGCATGTCCCCCAAACACGCTCACATGGCTTTGTTTAGTGTGGAAAACGAAATGTTTAAAGGCGCTGAAGACGCGGTGTGTGTGTGTGTGATCCGTTTTCCTCTGAGCAGGACTGTAAACACTGCAGCGCTGCTGGCACTCGGACTCGGTACGCGCTGTTCCTGACGGTAAGCAGGTGAGTTTAGGAAGTTGTCACGATAACGGAAAAAAAGATGCTTTTTCCGCTCTCCAAAGTCGAGTTTTAAACTACAGGTCCATATATTTACACAACAAGACAACGACACGAACGACTAACTAAATCTTTGCGAAGCTGCGTCAGTTCCCACGGGTCTGTGAGTTAAGTTAGTAAAGCTGAGCCGAGGCGCGCCGCTGCGCTCCAGCTGCTGAACTCCGCCGCCATGTTGGTGAGGATGGAGCTCGTGAGGAGCAACTTGGTAACGGTCGCTAACGTTGCGTCACACCGAGGGCGTGGCTTTCAGTGCTGAGTCAGATCTTATCTAATAGTTTAATAATATCAGGGTCCCAATAAAAACCACTTTCTACACAATATATCATTTATATATAATGGGGAAAAAGTTTGGAATAAACATACACAGAGTAATTATAGGTTTAACTGCCCTGGTCAGACTCATTGACCACTGTTCTTGCACACAGAGGAATTTAACCTCCGTGTGTAACCCATGGGTGCAGTAAAACACACACACACACTAGTGAACGCACACACTAGGGGGTGGCGAACACATGTACCTGGAGAAGTGGGCAACCCCGTCCACGGAGCCCCGGGGGCAGTTGGGGATTAGGTGCCTTGCTCATGGGCACCTCAGTCGCCCTGTCTGTGTGGGAATCGAACCAGGGACCTTCTGTCACTAGCTTGTTTACTTCTTTGCAAATAAAACCAATTCATTCCATTTATAAATATAACAAAGTGAAGTGATTGACCTGTTGTGGTGTGTGTGTGTGTGTGTTTGTGTGTGTGTGTGTGTGTGTACACAGCTCTAGAGTTCTGGGGTTGTGGGTTCAAACCTCATTCCAGTCTCTGTCTGCGAGGCATTTGGTGTGCTCACCCAGTGTCCTTGTGGGTTTTTGCCAGGTGCTCCGGTTTCCCCCCACCTTCTAAAAACACACATGACACATAGGTGAATTGAATGCCCCTAGGTGTGAGTGAATGGGTGTGTGTGTGTGGTACCCTGTGATGGATTAGGGGGTATTCCTGCGGCTCTGGACAAGACAATCATGCCCTAAGCAGGGATAAAAAAAAAACAACATTAAAAATAATAATAAAAAAGCAATTATGTACATACACCACAGCATATGAACAAAAGTTTGTGGACACCTGACCATCACACCCATATGTGTTCTTTTTTTGCCACAAAGTTGGAACAACACATTTGTACAGGATGAGAGGGACAAACATGTTCCAACATGGCAATGCCTGTGTGCATAAAGTGAGGTTCATGAATACATTGGCAAGGTTGTTTAAAAAAATGAAAACAAGTGAAAAATTGGAGTCTTGAACTCACTGATGCTATTGTGTCTGAGTGATGAACCCCCACAGCCACACTTCCCAGAAAAGTGGGGGTTATTATAACAGTAAGAGGGAATACATCTAGAATGTTTAAAAGGAAATATACGTAGGTGTGATAGCCAGGTGCTTAAAAAAACATTTGGCTCTATAGTGTTTCTTTAATTAAGACCAATTATGTACTCGAGTGATGTAGCTAAGGTTGAGAAAGTGCCATTTATTATTTATTTATTTATTTAAAGTAAAAATGAGAAAATAAAAGTACTTTCCAGGTCACACCATTCATCACTGTGATCTTCAGTGATCACTGTTACACCCATTACACATTTTATAATTAAAAAACTAATACGCCACAAATATGTCTAGTTTTTGTCTTCCTATATTTAATATGCTCTCCTATCTATTCCCTTTTTTTATCCTCAACATTACCCTAGAGGTGAACAAGAGCAGTGAATGTGCATTTTGTCCCACAGGTTTAATCAGAGGCTGAGAAGACTTGCATCAGTCAGCAAAATCTCTGGAACATCTTCACCATATCCTCTTACTCCTCCATTCACTTCTGTCTCTATTACCCCCCCCACACACACACACACACACACACACACACAAACACACACCACACACACACCCCTTCAAGAAAATCTGTCTGCGTGGTGGAAGAGGTGCTGTGAACAATTAATAAGCTCAGTGTCTATAAAACACTCACAGGGCAGTAAAGCTCCTGATTCAGCATGCATTATCATAGCAGGCTTGATATTCCCTGACAGCCCCAGTCCTCAGATTTTATTTCAGTTCACATCTTTCTCTTTAGTTTTTTAGATAATTTCTCTTATTTTATCCATGTATTCATTCTAAAACATTAAGTCACTGGAATATTCTTTTTAACAGTAGTTTCACAACTATTGGCAATTTCTTAAGCATCAAAGCCATTTTGAGGTCAGTGGTGTTAAGTGGTTTAACAGGGTTTGGTTTCATACTTTGCATATATCGTGCCATGCGTTTATTTAGGATTGTGGCTTGAGATTGAGAATCATTTTACAAAAATCACTTTATAAATCAATTGTTATAGTTTCTTTTAGATATTCACAGATTCTTTCAGATATTCACAGATATTAATCCAGAACAAATGGTAATAAAAATACATATATTACACATGATGACTGACTTACTTGTTGTCTGATAAAATAATTCTATTAAGACATTGTTATTTCTGGTAAAATATTACTGGGGTAATTAGTATCACAAATGAGGCAAATAGTAACAAATCAGCATCCCTGGATTGCCTTTTCTTTCAAGATGATCTGACCCAGCACAGAGAGAAGTGTGGGTTTGTACCCTATTGGAAATCGCTGGTCTAAATTGCAGGCAGCATTTCATATTCACACAAAGAAAATGAAGGGAAGATAAAAAGTACTGAACTGTTCTGGATGTAATAACAAAGTGTTCAAGATCCTACAAGTGATATAATAGGAAGAGGCTCAGTGATATTAGCCATATCTAGTGGAGGCTTCACAAAAATTTTATTGTGGCATTGCTTTTTATAAAAACAAAGGTATAGGGAAATATTTGCTCCTAATTAAAATCACAGTGTCCCTAAATGTTTAGGTTCAAAATATACAGCAAAGTTTAATTTTCTGACTGGTCAGCCGGGGTAGTTTTTGTGTTTGCATGTTCTTGTGTCTGTGTGGGTCTGTCTTTCCCCAGGAGCTCTGGTTTCTTGCAACAGTTCAAAGACATGTCAGGTGATTTGGATATACTAAATTACCTCTAGGTGTGAATGTGTGTCAGCCCTGTGATGGACTGGAGACCTTTCGCCCAGTTAGCACTGGGATAGACTCCAGCATACCCACAACCCAGCAGCAGAATACGCAACTTAGATACAGTAGTAAGAGAGAGAAAGAAAGAGAGAGAGAGAGAGAGAGAGAGAGAGAGAGAGAGAGAGAGAGAGAGAGAGAGAGAGAGAGAGAGATGTCCTGCATAATAGCTAGAAATGTTTATTGTATTTTTTTGTGTTGGGCAAATGTTGAATTAGAAGATTGTGCCAAACTAATTATGAAGTTCTGCCCAGTAATAGTTATATTTTAGAAGTTTGTGTAAAGATTTGGAGATATATACACTACAGCATATCATCCACTACAGCCAGCAGGGGGAGAGAGAGACTTCAGTTAGAATCATTTAACCCAATACACTGCACAATGTTTCTACTCACACATACTGTATGACAGCTGTATATATTTTAATGAACACATATTTTCATAGAAACACTAATGTTCTGGTTTGATTAAAAAGGTAAGGACAGAATGAATTTCTGTTGATAAATGTTGTTTTTAAGTAATTGCACAGTGACAGTTTTAGTCATAACTACATTATGTGTTATTGCATTTACTATAATGAATGTTAATGCTGTTTATATGTGGTAAAAGAATTCTGAAGAGTTTCATAGTACCACAAATAAGACCCTGACACATTATGTGTAGTGTAAACAACACACACATGGCTGCTGGGTGTTTAAGATAAAAGCAACAGTGAATTCTCCTTTAACATCACTGATTTATGTAATTTCATATTGAACACTTTTATTTTTCATACACAGAGTGCTGACATTTTACAGGTTACAGAGTTCTCTATTTTTTTCTGTTGTCTGTGGAGGTTTTTGTCCAGGTTCTCTGGTTTGTGTCCACCTCTCAGAAACATGCTGAGTGGTTATTTGCTGAAATTCAGTGAATATTTCCAGCTTGTGCTTCTAGGACAAGCTTCAGATTAACCACATCCCTGATCAGGGTAAAACTGCTTACCAAAGATGAACAAATGAATAAATATTCATGCATAAATTTTATATATGCATATATACATATATACATGTATACATACATGCTTTTACATCACACTGGCTCTAGCTATATCAGTCTGGCAACAACCTCCAGACTGTAACCTGAGCAGGTGTGTACACACACAACTATGCCTTAGGCCCCAGGCAGCATTAGCACCTCTCACTGCTATATCTGTCTGTGTCAGTATGGCAGTAATTCTATCTGTAATTATCTAATACTATTTGATATGTGTCTTCAAATTACTGAAGTAACTCCTGCCACTACTGGAAGCCTGATGCTAAAACTAGATCAGAACTTTTTAATGAATAAGAAATACTTTACAGGCTTTCTGTATGTAAGTGTAAAAGTGCTATTATACAGATAGCACTGTAGTCGAGAACTTTAATGGGGCTAAACTCCTAAGTGTGTGCAGTACTCGAACACAGCCAGGCAGATTCCATGTTGTTGGCTGTAGTGCAATGCAAATGCCGCAATCCAGTGAGGCAGGGTGAAAAGTGACAGTTATGGAACAAACATAATTGATTAGTGAACATCCAAGAACAGAAAACAAAGCCAAGGTAAAATGAACAAACCCACACAATTATATAACAAATTAGCTGATGGCAAAGCTGAAGGAACTGTTTGTGGAAGAAGATTGAGACATTTTGCTTCTTCTTTCACTTCTCTGTTTTTTTTTTTTTGTTGTTAGAACTCACTCAAACACTACTGCCTTTAGACAAAGCATGTAAAGTGTATTTGTGAGTAAAATCACATTACTTCATAAACATTGTACAAGCAATTATCAGTACATTAGTATTATATTGACATGCTGCAGGGTGTCTCATATGAACAACTACCTACTGGTACTTGTCTGATATTTTAATTATTGTATATTACAAAATTTGTAGTAATATTAATTATTCCACAAAAACTGATAATAATCAGCTTTAAACCACACACCCTTTCTGCAGGCTGTACCGTGGTGCAGTGGGTTGCACAATCACCTTAGCATCACCTTACAGCAAGAAGCTTTGTACCTGGGTTTGATTCCCTCAACCAGGCAACAAGGGTCCTTTCTGTGAGGCATTGTGACAGAAGACATTATTATTATCCAGGACTTGGTGGCACTAAATTACCCCTAGGTGTGTGTCTGCCGTGAAGTGGTAGGATTGATATCAGCACCCCCTGTGACCCTGTAGTAGATAATCAATGAAGAATAAGTATTCTAAATAAATGGTATGGATAGACAGACATCACAGGCAAATGTCAATTTTGTTAGGAATCTTAGGAAAATCTCTATTAAAAATGGTTTTTACTATTTGAAAGAAAAACCCCACCATGAGCAGTAAACAGTAATAAAGTAAAGAATGTCAGGATTTGGTTTGACCACACTTTGCTTTTTTGTAAAATAGTCACCCCAGGTTGGGACGATCCAATTTTATTAGGGAATTAGATGATCGATTTTACTGTGTTTATATATATATATATATTGTTGGCCTCCTGTGTTACATTATGTCTGTACCATCAGGGAAGAAAAATCCATTGATATGATAACCTGCACATTCAGTACATTCAGATAATCAGCTTACTTTATTTGATTATCACATAATGTTACTGAGTCTCGACCTGAACAATTAAAGCAATCCAAGATCATAACACTGCCTTCAAAGACTTTTTTTGCCAAGCAGATTACTCTGTGCTGTATGTGTGAATGTGCAGACTAATCACACTCACTGCTACCATTTTCTTAAACGCTTTGTAAAAAGAACACATGTGTAAACCAGCAATAAAAGTCAACTGAAAACTTTTGATGCTAAATCTTGAAAGTTATCAATATTTCGTCACCCAAATTCTTGTTGCTGTTCAGATATTTGGGGTCATTGTGGGTCAGCAGCCTCCTAGACATTTTTTTCATGATGTAACATTTATATATAGGCTTATTTGTGTGTTGATGTAATTTTTGCATGTGACTAGAGGAGCTTCTCGTTCCCATGTAGGGATCCATATAGCTTTAACTATTCCACAGTTAAAAGAGACTTTAGTTTTGCATAGATCAAACCTACAGGCTGATACAAATGGTACTGTAAATATTATAATATATTATATTTGATATAATGTAATATAATGTATATTTAATAAAAAAACAAAAATATACCATAGTATTACATTATATATGTATATTACTTTTTCATAAATGTAGTTATAAGAATGTGAGATACAATACACAAAGCATAATACATAATCAATGGCATGCAACATAATTACTATTTTACTTTATACATACAGTATATGCATTACAAGGCCTTATTTCTTCTTATATTAATTTTATTTACAACCCATAGTACAGACATATGAATTTTCCGTAGTCTTGATTGCCTATCAGTTTAGGTGGATGACGTCCTGAACAGAACCTGAAGCCAGCAGAATTATCCTAACACTGGGAAAACAATACATTATACAATAAATATTCATGAAGTATTTCACAAAAACATAAAAAAAAATGTATACATAATCATTACAGTAAAGGCTGTTATTAGAAATGTTCATTTGCTAATGGTTGACCTGGAAGGTGAGGTGTAGGTGTAGTCTTTTGTTATTTGCTCTACTATTTTTGCAATCCCACTGTAGAAAGTGTTTAGTGGTTTAACTGTGAATTCACTGGAAAAGACCCTTTTAATGTTCAACAGAGAGGCTGAACATGTCTGGTTCCTCTCAAGGTTTCTTCCTTTTGTCATCTCAGGGAGTTTTTCCTTGCCACTGTCGCCACCGGCTTGCTC
>JAOVVF010000051.1:16315039-16330866 GCA_028565595.1 Duopalatinus emarginatus | reverse complement strand
ATTTTCTGTAAAGCTGCTTTGAGACAATGTCTATTGTTAAAAGCGCTATACAAATAAAATTGAATTGAATTGAATTGAATTGAATTGAATTGAATATTTGCGTTTAAATCGCCACACATCAGCATGCTTCACTGTTGGTAAAAGCTCTAGATAGTCTCATAAAAATGCTTAATGTTAAACTTTCGCAGAAGTTAAGGTAAAGTTTCAGCTTTGTCCTTCCCTTATGCCCTGTTATTAATATATACAGCTACAGGCATGTTAACATGGCCACTTTGTCTGTAAACATTGTAAAACTCTATACTTTGAAATTTGTTTAGAGCAGCAGTATCTTGTACTATGTGTCAGGGTTAGGGTTTTAATTAGCTGGATAATTTGTTGCTAACACTACTTTCTATTGTGTACTGGCTAGCATATTGCTAAGCTAATTGCTATTGTCCACTGTTGTTGATTTCTATCCTGTAGGAATGACTGAAGTGTACTATAGTAGAACAGTAACACAAGCCTTGTCCACCTTACAACCTTTAACCAGTTCAGGATAGTCTAAGATGGATTTGACAACAGGGTATACAAATGTCATTTGAAGGAATAAAAATCACAATTTTCATTAAAGGAAAGTGAATCAGAATGTCCAATCATTAGTGTTAGGAATGTGGTTCTAATGCTAGCAGAAACACCATCAGTGCTGCATACAAGTCATCTTCAAGGCTTTTTGTGTCTCACATTCCAGTAAAGCATTTCATGCTCCACTGTTTAAGCCTCTTCATTTGAACTCTCCCTTCAGTCCCACTAAATTCTATAAATAACATGTCATCTCTGAAACGTAATGTCAGCCGACACATTGTCTCATAGCAACAACAACCCTTTCCCATAGCTGAGAAGCCCAATAGTTCATTTAATATTGGATTTGAGCAGAAAAAAAAACTATGACTTATAGTTCTGGCCTTGAACTTCTCTTTGTTAAAGGAAAAATCATTCCACTGTCCAGATGACTCAGGACTGACTCTGCCAAAGGACAAGGTCAACTCCTTTTAAATAAGCTATAATATAATGGCTATTAACCAGCTAGAAGTAAGAATGTACTAAAGTTCATATGATAGCATTTTATACATAATAATAATAATAATAATAATAATAATAATAATAATAATGTAAAATACAACTTAGCCTACCCATTACCACTTATGGTGCAATATTTGTATATTAAGATGGCAATTGTGTTGTGTTGTCTGTGAGGTATGTGTTGAATGTCTTTTGCTATGACCAAACACTAAGAAAATTCCTAATACTCGTAAATGCATTTGGTAAATAAAATATTATTCTGTCTGTGATTGTATGTAATTCATCTCATGGCATTAAACCTAAAAAAACATTACATGTCATTGAACTTGAAATCATGATGAAAGCTAAAGAGTTGAATGCATGTTGGTGTTTCTGAAAGCAGATCACTCAAAGCATGGATGTATAGAAAACTAAACCATACATCCACCACATTCCTGTGCTTTTACTCACAGCCATCACACACATTCCTGTACACACATTACACAATAGGCACCATGCTCTGGGTTGCTAATAATGCACACTTGCGCAACAATTACTTACTTCTCATCATATGACTTTGGTGTTTGGGAGATATGATAACAACCTTCGATGGCTGGAGATAAGTACATGACTTTATATTTGTTGTGTGAAAGGATAAGCATGTGAGGGTAAAGTGCAAACAGTGCTCAGAGCTGAAATAACTATCCACTGCTGGTTACACATCAAATCTCCTCAATCACCCGCAAAGGCAACATACAAAACAGACCCATAGTCAATGAAGATTTTGTGATTTTCTGATGTTAAGACACATTCTGACATCACTTAAAAGCCAAAAATGTAAATATATATATAGGATTTTTGGTAAATAAATAATAAATAACTAAAAAAATAAAAATAAAAAATAAAAAAGTAAAAACAAACGGCATCTATTGATGATCAGAACTCTACCTCTTGTACTTGTGTATTTTGGTGGCTTCTGTGACAAAAATTTGAATTCAGAAAGGTTGTTCCTGATCTTTCATTTCTCCTGAGAGCTAAAAACAGTGAGAAAGTTCTAAGTGTCATTTCTGAGCTTGTGTTTGTTTATTCTTTGAACAGGATAAAGACTCCTTTGACATAGTGCACTCCAGCCTTGGCTGGTAAATGTGCCTGTGCCTGTGTGTGTGTGTGTGTGTGTGTGTGTGTGTGTGTGTGTGTGTGTGTGTGTGTGTGTGTGTGTGTGTGGTGAGAGTAACATGACAGCACATTTCTTTTACTTGGCCAGGCAACACAGTCCAAGCAGCTGTAACTAACCTCTTTAACTGTTAGGAAGGATACCAATGACTCTGACAATGTTTTTGCCTTCCTGATACTGTTTTCTTTCTTTCCTTCTTTTTTTCTTTCTTTCTTACTTTCTTTCTTTCTTTCGTACTTTCTTGCTTGCTTGCTTGCTTGCTTTCTTTCTTGCTTGCATGCTTGCGTGCATGCTTGCTTTCTTAAATACAGTAATGCTGTTTTCCATTATTAACGCTGCAACCAAAACTTTTAGTTTAACTGGCCCCCACAAGTACCTCAGTCTGTAACCTTTCAGGGTTTCTCAGACATTTTCAGTATCTTTCTCACAAAGTGTATTCGGTATTCCAAACTTTACTGCCCAAAAGCAGTAGCTACTAAAAACAAATAAATCATATGTTTCTGAAGTTACAAAATGATATATTTTTCAGTAATATATATTTTTTATACTGTAGATGGAATTTAACTGGTGATTTTGCACCTTATAATATCCTCCCTGAAGCAAGGCATGGTCTGTAAAGTATGTGCATAGAAGGCTATATGTCAGTGCATATTGATGTGATTTTCAGTGGAAGAAATGTCAAAGCACTACAAAACAAGCCTGATCTTCAAACTCAAGCTTTGATCTATTGCAAACCAAAGTGTTTGTCAGCAGGACTGGAGGAGATGTTTCATCCTCTTTCAGGCCCCTGACAGAATGATGTCCTTTAAACTCACTGAAGATACCATGCTAGTTTTATATCAACATGACACTACAGAATAAAGAATGGTTTATAGAACAGCGAGTGATACTATTGTAAGTGCCTTCTGTGATGTTGCTATAGACCTAACAATGATAAGTCATAATGAAACTCACTAATTAGTTTAATAAAAATAATGACATAATGTCATTTGACATTACATGTCAGAGAGGATGTAATAGATTGTGTCTATTGAAGTATATTGTGCCTATTGAAGGACTAGTAGGAACTTGAACCTTCGATAATCCTCAGTCATTCAGAGGTAAATGAATACCCTCTAACCATTTACTAGTTGCATGTTCAGCTTGGAAAATAGCAGGAAACATAGAAAATACAAACCCATGGCAGCAGTAATGATTAATCAACTCTGCTAACTGCCCTGATGGATTACAGACATGACTTGAGCACCGGCGTTTGTGCCATTTTTGCCTTGTGTTTCCCCTCCATGTTTGTTTAACACTCCAAGTCTCAAAGAGCCTTAGCTGAAAATGTGACAGATGCTGAACTTAGCATTTGTGGAGTTGGTATAGACATACAAATGAAAGCAGCTGAATAATAAAAAAAAATGAACACAGCTGAAAAAATAAAAGACCGGTAATTAGAGCTATTTGAGACATAGTGTCCAGTGCAGCAGAGCCTCCTGGTTCCAGGATTTTCACTTTCCTCTGCTGCTGCACTGAAGCTACTGTTCTTTATAGGGTATACTGAGGGAGTGACTGATGAAGATAGACTTCATAGGGCTCCAAGTCTCCTTTTGTCCAGATGGAAAATAAATTTGGCAAAGATCAGGAGGCAAAAACGGAGCTGAAAGTGTCTTTGGAAAATGTGACTACGTCTTTGGCTGAGGTGCCGAGTAGAAATACAGAGGTGTAACGACTGGCTTAGAGATTTTGCTGGTGGGGAAGAGGTTTAGTTTTGCTATTGCAGAGCTTTTGACTAGCTTACAGAGCAGCGCTTCATTCTGGGGATTAATGTAGAGAAAGCAAAGCTGACCACCGACTGTGAGAGCCTGCTTTTTGTGTGCTGTGTACTGTGTGACCTTCCTGTCTAGAAAGTGAGAACGGAAGCAGACACACACAGCTATATCCCCTGATCCCCATATTCCCACCCTCATCAGACGCCACAAAAGGATGGTGTGTGTGTGTCTCTAGGAGAAAGCAAGAGTACGAGAGACTGAGAGAGAGAGTGAGTGAGAGAGAGAGAGAGAGAGAGAGAGAGAGAGAGAGATAGAGAGAGAACTGGCTTTCCAACAGGAACATTTTTTGGCAGCTTTCCACGCCACACAAAAAGCCGAGGCAGCAGAAGTACTTGAAGTGTAGATTTAGCAGAGGGGAAATTCTACTCTTGGCAGATAGATCACAGATGAAGTCACAGTGAAGATATGAGACCAAACTGTAGAAAGTCTGAAGATTTGGACGTAATTGTCACCAGAGAGATATGGTTTATATTGCAGTAAGGCTCTGCTAATGTAGGCCCGAGCTTTACATCCAAGGTCCAATCAACACTTATTACCAAACTCTTACATTGTAAAGAATTCTGTATTATTTCACATCCTTTTAAAACAGTAAAGTAGTAAGCTGTTGTAACTAGCTTTTTCTTCCAAAGTTAATTTACAAAACATTTTGACTTGGGGGAATCACACTGGAGCCTTTTTCTGCACTCATGAATGCATATAGAGATCTTCCATCATAGTCATTAACCAACATATGGTACAGTATCTCCAATCAATACCACTGTCACACAGCCATCTTTCCATGATTCTGTTGCCCCAAGTTCTCACCAGGCTGGCACTTGGTTTTGAATGTAACTGTAGCAATTATCCAGGATTAAGAAAACCCCACTTAGACATGTGGGACCTTAATCTGGTAGAATATACAAGGTGCCCAGTGATGCACAGGTAGCTTCATGGAGTGGCAAGCCTCGTAGCAAAAGAAGTACATTCCAGGAATATATCCCAAATCTATATGTCATGGAGATGATTTACATCACCTGGTGGACCAGGCTTTGTTCAGACACTAACAAGTTTCCTCCAAGACAGGTGAACAGATGACGGATGAGGATGGAATGTTTGCCATTTAGTCTAGGTTGGTAAACCTTGGTTTTTTAACTACAAATGTGCAAAGCAACCTTATCACCAACATACAATTGATTACTAACAAAATTTACTACAGCATTATAGATTGTTATCATTAAAAGGGGAGATCCCATAGTAATCTCTTGGGAATAATGGTGGTTGGTGGTTCATCTCACCTGTCAGAAAAGGCACAAAAAAATTATAAGCTCCAAGAGATACAATTCACAGTGATATGCCACAAAGACCACCACAATCACATTTAGAGTAGATGTGGACTGTCCAGTGTCTAGCAATGTCTGAGGAAATTTAGTATTTTGGGAATCAAGCAAAACCATGTAGTCCGCATAGTCCATGTACTAAAGTGATTTTCATTCCAGGGAGTATTTCCTGGACTCCTAACCTTTCCATCTCCAGGTTAGATCCTGGCCTTGATTAATCTATTTAAATATTAGGGAGCACCTTTCTAAGTTCACTGTAAGGCTGAGTGCCACTGGAGGAAGGTTGGATGCCACTGAGCAGTTGAGGGTTAAGGGCTTTGCTCATGGGGTCAACAGTGGTGCTGTGATTTGAACTCATGACTTTCCTGTGAAGTCCAGCGTCTTAACCACTGAGCCACAACTGTTCAGGGGATTGGCTCAGTGTCACAGGTTGCAGCATGACTTGTTTAATTGCAGGAACAGTAAACCACAAACAGTGAATGTTATAGTAGGGGAAAAAACACTTAAACAGTCAGTACATATTCATAGGATAACCAGAAAGTTGAATGGTGGGGAGGTCAAAAACTCAGAGGAAGAAACTTTGGTGAACAATGGGAAAGTGTTGTTAGCAATCCTGGTGATGTAGCAAGTTTAGTATATAGCATGCAACAGGTGTGATGCCGGAACCAACCCAGAATTGTTAGTGGTACAGACAAATCCCAAGTGGTTATTTCTTGCAAATACTATTTTGGGAAGTAGTTGCCAGTAACCTACTGTTTACTTACAGTATCACACACACACACACACACACACACACACACACACACAATAAGCTATAAACTATAAAGCTATAAACATGTTCAAGTAATTTACTGTAAAATCCATGGTAAATTTTTGTAACCATTATAAGTGAAAGTGTAGTGGTTGACCCACTGTGCTTGTACACAGTAGAGTGTGCTGTCCTCATTAAACTCATCTGTCTAGTGAAACACACAGTGAAGGCACACAGTGTTGGCAGTAAACACACTTGCCCAGAGTGATAGGCAGCCCCTATCCACAGCACCTGGGAAGCAGTTGGGGCATTTGGTGCATTGCTTAAGGGTACTTCAGACATGTCTCGTCAGTAAAGGGATCAAACCAGCAGCCTTTCTTTCACCTGAGCTTTTTTCTAACCTCAAACCACAGCTGCCCCGCTATATAAGAGAACCAATATAAGCAACAACAAATGACTTATTTAGATCTTACAATTCAAAGTTACATTTTATTCAAACAATTGTAAATCCAAATCACACCGCAGAGTTAATTCTTCATTCAATCACACATTTGTATTTAACAAAGCTTCACATTTAGAGTAATTTGCATACAGTAAGTGCATGTCTCTATAGGAATGATATCAGGCACATTGAAAAATAGAATCGATTATTGTGATATACAGAATTTGATGTTGGCTAAACATTCAAACAGTTTATTTTAAAAAATATTTACTAGTGCTCCGTGTTACAAAAATACATTGTTCATTGCAGCACATGGACTTTTTAAAGATTATCTGATTTAAACATCAACAACTATTCAGGGAAAGTTTTGACTGTCATTTGGGGAGGTTCGTTTTCTTGCCTGTTGGTCTTGGAGTTGTTTTTTTATTATTATTTTATTTGGGGTTTTTTTTGCAAGCATTATAGATATACGCAACATAAGGAGCACACTATTTGGGGTTGGAGTACAGAAACGATCCAAGTGTTTGTTTTTTCAAAGTTCAATCTAATCCACCACCGTACATATAGGTATATATATATACCTATATATAATGTACCTATTACTTATATATACATACGTATAATTTGTACTTATATACATACGTACTTATATATACATGCGTATAATTTGTCAGCTACTAAACAAATTTTGTCTGAATGTTTGAGCATAAAAGACACCAAACTGTCTGGATTCCAGACATACAGGACTGGAACAATGCTTCTCATTACTGACTATAACAATGCCTCCATGTCTGGTTTCCAAGGTTTCCTAGATTTATAGATAAATAAAAGCCATATTTTTCCCCTTCAGTGTTTCTGTGTGTGTCTTTGGTGTAACATGAAAGGCCTTTTAGTTTAATGTTGATCATGGCAGAAGCAACTCTCTGCACTTTCCCATCATTGTGAAATTGTGGAATCAATTCATAAATCTTTTCATTCTATCATTTTGGAGACCATCATTACTGTGATCCATGAAGAAGTAATAAGTGATAAAGGTACTTCTGTGGGGAAAAAAAACAAGTTCAGAATTACCATCACCTGAATTATTTCTGTTTCATGTAAAAGCTGATAATATTGAGGGGCACTCCAAAAATGGAGTGTGTGTAAATAAAGAGCTGTGCAATGGAGCCAGATGGATGCAAAAAGTGTGTTAGCACAAAAGTATGTCACTGATAAAAAATGACCAGTGATCTATCTGGGTGTGTGTCCCCAACAAAATGTCTACACTTGATTTTTTAAGTGCTCCAGGATCTAGGAGTATTTGTACTTTAAATTATCTCTAGGTTAACAAATAGACACCATGTGTAGCTGTTTGTTTTTAATAGTGCAAATTTAAAGAATCAACCAAGATATCTTGTGATAACTATGAGTATACCATGAGTCTATGGTTTCACTATTGCAGCGTATGGTGTACCATAGTAACAATGTCATTGTTTTCCTTCTACCATAAAACTAACTATGGTTAACGTGCCATGTAAACTGTGGTTAACTTTGGTAAGGGTGAAGTCACAATTCTTTTAATTTCCCTTTTCAGAATTAAGTAATGGCTTCCACTGGTGGCAATGGATTTTTTCTTGATAATAACAGTTCTTACCAATTTACATGTAAGTTCATTATTCAACAAGATGTATTACGTCCATACATATATATTTAAAATAATATAGATATTTATTTTATACATATGCAAGCACTTTTAATACATGTGGATTTCCAGGATCCGGATTCACTTTTAACAAAGCAGCGTTTCATCAGTAAATCTAGTGCAAGATTTCAGTGCATTCCTCACTGCTCCTAAGTAAGGCGTTCTTCTATGTACAAAGAAATTTGTTGCTGGAACAAATGTCAGGGGCCACGGTATACCCTGCTGTCCTTTATGCTTCAGTTAAACACAGAAACAGAAGTAGCTTATTTTAATAAAAAAGGATGCTTGGAACTAATAAGATGCAGGAACAGGATGTTCAAGAAAGGCACTACTTTAACTACTGATACAAAAGAAAGCTGTCATGATAATTGAAGACACTTGCTGAGCAATTATATCATGGCATGTGAATTTCATGATTGATCATGTCAACAGTTCTTGTGGTAGAACGACAAATGGACGAGACGTACACGCCAAGCCAGAGAGTGATTAAACACACGCCCAGACAGCTACAGTCCCAAGTCTGATGAATGTAGAAGTTTTAGAAAATATGGAAAAAAAAAGAAGTTGAATGATTGAAAAAAAATGTGTAAGTAAGTCCCTCCTGTGCAGCATGTCCATTCACTGTTCTGTCATTTGCTGGACTAAGAAAAGTGCAGGAGCCTCAACTGGTTTAGCCAAAGTCAATGCGAGGACGATATTCCAGTACCATTGGATAGGCCTAGAAAAGGGATAAATAAGAGAAATAAGTGTCATCGTCATTTAAATCACTGATCATATTTAAACAAATTTCATGACTGCATGACAGAAAATACTTTAAAAAGCAACGTTGATAAGAATTGTCCGAGACAAGCAACCACTGATCAAAATGAATAAACAAAAGTGGAACAGAAACTTGCACATTATGCAGGTCATTAAAGCTTTGATATATATTTCAGTAAACCATTCTGAACTGATAAAGGATGACACATAACAGAAATTGAGATTGGTGAGATTTAAAGGGTTGCTAGCGGCAATACCCACACACACACACATACACACACACACACACACACACACACACACACACACACACACACACACAGTAAAGTAAAGAAGTAAAGATTTCAGTAAAGATTTCACTAAAATAGTCTATAGTACACTATATAAAGTGTGTTTTGGGATCTATATATATATATATATATATATATATACAGATACACTTCTTTGAGCCCAGGCAGACTATTTTTAGAGAGAGAGAGTGTAGACGTTTTCTATGTGTTGCCGAAAAGAGGGGAAATGAAGTGCAGGCCTACACTGACCCAATTTTGTGCCTTTCCAGCCTAATGAGAATTCCAGTAGAATTTCAGGTAGCTGTCACAGCATTCAGTTCAATGTGTTCAGAAAATAACACCTTTGTGGTAGTACACATTTGTCATTCGGAGTACTTGTCAGGTGAACCACCTGTACCATTTTATTATTGATTTAGAAAGCATGTGATGAAAGAGGACTGGTGATATTAGTAACAGCTCATTAGTAAGCCGCTATTCAGAACACACATAAATATGCAAATTTCAAATGGCATAATTTCACACTGGTGTGACCCTGAAAAACAAAATCTACTCTACCACAGAAAATGAAATTGCGCCATGCTGATCTGCCATGCACATAAATGAATGTAGTACTTTATTTGATGTCCTTCCCAAAAGGAATGTGCATCCACATTCAATCAGACTAAAATAGATTATGGGGTGTAAGCAGGGGGAATATCCAAAGGGTGACCAAGCTTTCAGCCCATCATTAAGATGTCATATTTGAGATATTTGAGAGGGGCAGCTGTTAGACAGACCTCAGTTGATTTTATGTGTGCTTGCCTCCTGTCACTTTAGACCTGAGCAGCATTGCCTAGATGGTTAAAATGATTAAGGTCAAAGAATTTATAGTCAAGTTCAAAACCGTGGTATGATCTTGAGTAAGGAACAAACTTTATTAAAGTTGTGAATTTAGACATGCTAAAATGCAGTCTTAGTAAAAACTTCAGGATATTTTTACCCATTTAAATGACTGGGCAAATCAAGAGCCACTAGTTCTTTCCTCTAATGCTTTTAAATTTTTTTTGTTGTTTTTTTTTTTATTTAATATTTCACACTTTTAATTTTACCATTGCTTAATGGTCCATCATATGTTTAAGTTAAAGAAATAAGTCACAATGTTTATAATCAGTGTGATCTTCATTAAATTTAGTTTATGATAAAATTATTTTGCATTGTTTAAAATAATTAAAAAAGAATTTTGTTTGGTTTAAACTTTTCTACAACAATTTTATTAATTTCTATTTTCAGTTTCTTACATTACCAACAATGACTACCTGCTGAATCATCTCTGCCTAGAGACAGCAGCATTGTAGTCTTTCAGTCTGCCCAGATCTCTTACCCATCATACTTGTAGACTGCTTATTAGCTGAGCCAAGTCTCTGATGTAACTCATCATATCTGCATTATATACCCACATTGTAGTCTGGAATGTTGATTCCAAATGTTGTCTTCTGTATTTTATGTTAGACTTTGATAAGACTTTAAATGTCACTGAAAAATGGAGTGTAAAAAGAACATGGAATAACAATCATTACTAATGTCTAAGACCATTGAAATGTTTTTATCCCTGTATTTTTCTCCGTAATTGCAGCAGTGAAACTGACATCAGCAAAGCACTGGACTTCTAACTTGAAAAAAATACATTCATCAAATTAGCACCAGAATCCCCAAGCAATGTTTAATGTGGAATATTATATTAAAGATCTCATCTTTAATTCAAGAGTATATACTGTACATCTAAAAATATACAGAAGTCATAATTCTCTTTTTTCTACTGTACTGGAGTTGTTTTTGTTTTGGCAGATGATTTTGGTAGATCTTTGCAAAATTTAGCTGCTTTGAAATTCAAATTCCAAACAAATTCACACCTGCCCTTCACTGTTCCCTGTAAAAACCTTCCCTAGTAGACGTCTGTGTAGGTCATCAGTATAAACACTGGAATGCTGTGTACGAGAGACAGTTTTCTAAAATAGTGGAAACAGAGACGCCTCCTTGTCCAGACTGGTTAAGAGTTACAGTTAGAGTCAGAGTAACAGAGACTGACTCCTTTGAATATTACTGACTTATCTGGTTTATCTATCACTAATTAACGAGCCAAACAAACCTCATGTGACACATTCTCAAGAAATCATCTACAGAGTTGTAAGTTGATTAGGAAGAATTATAGAGAAGTTTCATTCCCAGAATTATTAAAGCAGTCTGAGTTTCAGCAGAGGGTAATGAGCTTGGAAGCCAATACTGATGAGGTCAAATCCTTATTTATCTTACATGCATGAGGAGAGAATATAAGACATTAACACATCTTACATTTTCACCTCGAAGCCTCCACCTCGTCATGTATATAAACTCCATGGTGTGATCTTTTCCCATAATCTCACCGTTGCATAGGACGTCAAGCTGTAGAGAAAACCACAACACCACAATGTGAGGAACTCCTGGACTTCCGCTAATGAGATTTATTCTACTAGTAAACTCAATCAAGATATATCCTTCACTGTCAGATTTAAGTGCTTGACCAGCTAAAAAGGATTTTTTTTATTGTAATTGGACATCATCGGTGATGTAAGCAGTAATGAGCCAAATTTCAAGGGAAGCCCAGCTTTTCTACAGACAGTTGTTGTCTCATGCCAATTGGATACACAATCAGGTCCATAAACATGTGGACATTGACCAAGTTATTGTTACCTACCAACTACAGTATGTTTAAGTGGACATTAAGTAGTGAATATGCATTGTGTCTAAGTGTCCTGAAAAGCACTATACAAATAAAATGTATTTATTTTTATTTATTTATTTATGAAGAGATCAAAAGTAACCGAAGAAACCAGCATAGCTGAAGAAACTGTTTTGTGAAAAGTGAAACGCATGCTCAGTTGGTTTCAGGTCAAGAAATTGACTTGCCCATTTGCAGACTTTTGCACTTCTTTGCATTATATAAGCCTTGGGTCACTCCTGAAGTATGCTTCAGGTCATTGTCCATCTGCACTGTAAAACACTGTTCAACACTAAACTGAATCTAAGCAAATAATATAACCTTATACACCTCCGAATTCATCCAGCTTTCATTGGCAGTGAAATCGTTAATAAATACCAGGGAACCAGTTCCATTTGTAGCCGCCCATGTCCACGCCATAACACTACTTCCACCATGCTTCACATTTAAGGTGGTGTGCATTGGATCATGAGCAGTTTCACCTCTTCTCCATACTCCTTCCATGATTCTGGTACAATTTTATCTTTGTCTCATCTGTTTATAGAATGTTGTTCCAGAACCATTCAGGTTTTTTAAGGTTTGGAATCTGCCCTTCGGATTTTAGGGCTTATCAGTGATTTATATCTTGTGGTAAACCGTCAGTATTTACTCTGATGAAGGTTTCTCTTGATTGTTGACTTTGACCCAGACGCCTGTACTTCCTGGAGGGTTCTTTCATCTGGCCAACTGTTGGGAATAGGTTTTAACTTTACCAGGGAAAGAATTCTTGTCATCCATGGCAGTCGTTTTTATGGTCTTTTGGCCTTCTGGTTTTTGTGAGCTCCTGTGCATTCTTGCTTTTAGAGTAATGGTATTTTTGTCTCTCTGATGAGTTTGTTTTAATCTTTTGACTACTGTTGGTTTGCTTCACTGGTAGTGACAGCTCTTTGGAGTTGATATTGAGAGTTGATGGACAATTCACAATGAGACATAATGTGACAAGAGTTATCTGCTTACTTGTAGGTGGAATAATGATGGTATAACATTACCAAGAAACTATCAGACACCTGGACATGGAACAGCTGACCAACTGCCCAATTACTACTGGTTCCCTTAAGAGTGGTGAGGTGTGGGTGGTTGGTTATATGGGAACATACTGGAATTCCTTCACCATTCACCTGACTTGGATGTGAATACTTATATAATTTTAACTCAAGTATACTGTGGTGGAGAGCTAAGATAACAATATCTTTGTCAGTGTCTAGATATGGGCCTGACTGTATTATTAAATGTGCACACACACACACACACACACACACAAATTGTGCATACATTACCTCATAAGAACTCGGAAGCTTTAACTTTAAACTTAAGAACTTCTTGATTGTTCCTACAGTGACACGAGTTGAGCAGCGAATAAATTTCTTCATTAAGCCCTGCAGAGGGAATAAAATACACAACACACTGTCACAGCTCTTCCAGCATTACACTATACAGTGATCATTCAAGGTTCAGCGTATCCATTAGAAGCAATTAGCAGCTTCTCTTCACACAACAGAGCCTTCCGACTGTTTCCCAATTAAGAGATGCACAAAAGTGCTGTAAGGAAAGGGGGGTTATAATGCAATCACTGTCCTTATTGTGAGAGAATATATGGCCATGCTGAAACGTGGCAACTGTCTGCGCCAGGAATTCACACAAGACCTAATCAGAGGAAGTAAAGCTGGGATCATATGTGGAAAAATGAGCCATTAGGGTTAAACAGGAGAAACAGTATAGAGTGTAAATTAAAGGAGTACACCCTCTCTTTATACTCCAGCAAATAAGACTCTGTTTACTGTTTCTGTAGCAAATGAACGATCACCACAGACAGTAATTCTGACACATTTCTTTGCATTGACTAAAGAACAGAAAATGTGCAATGTATAATGCAAGTCTAAGGTCAGGTACTAATGGTTTATGCAAAACATGCATTTTGTGCAGAACACACTGTATTTGCAAATCAGGCTCAAATCTGTATAATTCATCCATTCACAGACAAGACTACTTTTTCACTGGGAAGAATTTGTGGTAATGCTTAGTCAATAGTCAATCTAGTCTAGTCAATTTCTGCCTGCTCATGCACCAATACCACAAACATTTAGAATAATTGTATAATATTTCTCATAACAAGAGTGCAGTGTTGGAGTTTTGCATTATATCAGATTACCAAAATATTTTATAAAGTATACTGACAGAATTTAACAACCGCCATTAGACACTGTTATTAGTAAGTCAACTGGTTTCCTGTGTTTCTTATTGTGGTGCAATGTGTTGAAATTGTAGTTGTTTCTATAGATACACTGGAGAAAGATTCTAATGAAGTATTAGTTTCAGTGTTAAGCAAACAGAGAAAAGCTGCAAACAGTTTTCAGTGTACTGGACTTAAAGATCAGCCTGACCTTTCACTTCTGATACTTCACTGCAAAAGATATGATCTTAAAAATATTTTTAAATGATTTAAAATAAACTAAGCTAAGCTAAGTGTTGGAATTCTGCTCAGACCTGTTTGGAATCACTGTAAGGCCTATTAAAAATACACACGGCACTGCAAAATACACACAACACCCCTTTTGCGCACTCGGCACTCCTTCCACGTCAGATCAAATCCGAGCTCTAATAAAAATCTAACCAATAGTTTTGATCTAACAATAAAATAAAACAATATAATGTTTACTGATTACTGTTTAGGATTAAAATGATCTTTCTCAGTTGGCAGATTTTTCTTCTTTCTAGAAATAAGTTAAGCTTAAATGAAATAATTCCTGACAGAGATGTAATTCCTGTAATTCAGGATACATACACTTGTTACGTTTTTTTTTTTCTGATAGAGACTTGGTAACAGAGAGAGAAACAGACTTGTGAAGTAAATATTAAGAGAGAGACACAAAAAAAGAAACCCCAAATCATCCAAACATTAAACAAAAGACAGCTAACCAGCCAACCTTAACTATATTCTCTCCTATCTGGCCATTGTTGCGCAGACAGTCTAGACAGATGGCTATCTGTGGGTCATTCCTGTGGTAGTCTCCATCCCCTCCATCATCAGTATCCTCATCCATCTTCATCCTCTTACACTCTGGGCCATCACCTGAAATAAGACAGAAGCGTGTTGATGGTGTCTACATAAGCAGTGATACTGACTTGTGTGTAACAGTTTAGTAACAGAACAGAACAAACACATGTAGCATTCATGAGACGCATTGATTTCACCTCCCCTGGATGAATATACCCAACATGGAGCAAATCTGACAATTCCTGACAATCGTTTAGCTGAACTGTGCAGATACACTGTTCCAATAGAGCAGCCATGTCTCTCACCGATTCTTCTTTTCAAATTAGAACGACGATACACAAGAAGACGCACTTGGGGGATATGAAGAGGAAAGTAATTACACAATCATTAAGAATTGCTTACAGCTGCACACTCTTTATGAGCTGTTGTGGAGATTGAAGCCTACAGGAAATTCTGTGGGGCTGATGTGTGATTGGGTAATTCAGTGAGCAAATGGATGGCAGAAACACAAAGCGGCTTTTCTAGTGTTCAATAAAAGGCCAAGTCACGTTTCTGCACAGGGAGTATTTGAATATTTTAGACCCACGAAACACACAAGGCAGTTTTTGATGTATAAAATGTGATCAAGCATTAATGTGGTATGGTATGTCTTCCTCCTAGCAGACTCAAGGCCTTATTTAATGATTGCAAACCTGACAGATAGCTGGAACGGCATAACTACAGTGGGGAGAACAAGTATTTGATACACTGCTGATTTTTCAGGTTTTCCCACTTGCAAAGCATGTAGAAGACTG
>JAOVVF010000051.1:16285310-16314883 GCA_028565595.1 Duopalatinus emarginatus | reverse complement strand
CAGTCTTCTACATGCTTTGCAAGTGGGAAAACCTGAAAAATCAGCAGTGTATCAAATACTTGTTCTCCCCACTGTATGACATCAAAGTGCTTGCGTGGTCATTTCCATTCATTTCAACAACAAAGACATCTAGTTTCCTAATCTTCCTTTAGACAATCTCAAAGAAATTTAACAGGCTGTTCCGTGAGAACGGACTCAGTGAGAATATAAGCTATAGCTTAGTAATTTGTAACTGACTGATTGCTTCCTTCGCGCACCTCAGTGTGGTCAGATGAAGCCAGATATAATCACTGCTCCTTGGAGACGCCTGTCAAAAACCAGTTGCCTGCTGTCACCTTTAAAATTGAAATGTAACACTCCCGTAGGCATCTACACTGCAGGCTGTCCCAGCTGGCTCTTGTTCACAACCTTGTCCTTTAACTTATATTACACATACATATTATGCTATGGACTTTATAAGACTCATTCTCACTGACGTGTTTGTGGGAGGAATATTGTCCATTGTGGGAGGAAGCAGGCTTACCATCATTGTTTTCTTTTGACTTATTCTTTTTCCAAAATTCAATCTCCTGTTGTTGTTCCTCTGAACAGAAACAAGAAAAAAACAGAGAGAAAGTTAGGGATGTTTTTTAAAGACTGAGTCACCTGTGACTATGTTTTGTCTCATCAGTGAGACACAAAATTACTGTATTTAAGTTTTAGGTATTTAACTATATCATCTTAGAAATACAAAGTGGGTTTTCTGTGGGTTCAGACTTTAATGGGTATTATTATTTTCTGTGTCCTATGATCAGACTTGAGTGGGTCTCAAAACATATGAGACATTTTGGTTTAACTGTCCATGTGAAGAATAAAATAATACACAGATCTGATTGGTTGACTAGCATCACATGTAATATTAACAATGCATGCGACTGCCATTTTTCCTGTTTCCAACACATCAACGTTAAGAACTGACTTCACTTGCTGCCTAATTTCACCCAGCTATTCACCCAGCTGCCACTGTAATGAGATAACGTTTTTCACGTCACCTGTCAGTGGTGTTATGATTTTAATGCTATGGATGATCGGTATAATCACCACATTAATTCAAATTATAGTGTATAGTCATGTATTTCAACTACTGTTGATGGAATTAAACAATTGCCAGTGCGTTTCATACAGTAGAGGATCTCTAGGATCTGCTTCTTTGAATTAAAGAAACAAGAATGTGTTATAATATTTTGGTTCTGCATTATCTATCTGCATCTTGCCTGTTTTTCCCATCACTTCCTTCTCTCATTACAGACAACTCCTCTATTTTAAAGCATGTGCACAGACAGAAGACGAGAGAACTGATTTTATCCAATCACATTTCGTTGTCTGTGAAACTTGAATCCAAAGCCTTCACTCAGCCGTGTTAATGAATAGAGAATCTTATTAATTTCTCATCTCATATTTCTCTGCCCTTTACCCCTATTACTAGTTTTTAATTCAGTAAGCAAAATGTGCACTGATGCCCTAACAAACCCCAGTGTACAGCACAATGTGTGAAAGCTCTTATCAGAGGTCATCACTCTCTCTAGAGATGCAGGAGACACCACTGGGGTATTCCTTTAATCAAGAAAAACTCAAACACACTTACTTTCTCGAAGTCCAGGTACAAGCTTGAATATGATTTCTTCCAATGTGTTGTCCAACCTTTGAAAATAGGACACAGTTAGAGGCCCAGAATTGAGAAAACACAGAATTGACACAATAAGCCATTAAACCACCCTGAAGAAATAACATTTGTGTGATGTAACTGAGGTCCAACACAGACACACATACGAAAGCAGTATATTGTTCAGACTGAGCTGCTGCACATGGCCACACCTGTGCATGTGTGTGTGTGTGTGTGTGTGTGTGTGTGTGTGTGTATGTGTGTTGGTGGACAGGGCATCAGAGGTGGTGAAATCTCACAGCTGAAACTTTGGGTACACAGTGCAGCTGTTGGCTGGAATTCATCTGTGTTAATACCAAATTTATTGCATGGCCCACACACACATATACACACACACACACACACACACACAGATGCACACACACACACACAGACGCACACACATACACACACACAGATGCACGCACACACACATACACACATATTCCTTTCTTGTAAGGTCATTCCATTGGCATATTTATTAATGCAGCTATTTAATTCTATGGCTAATCATAAACCTAAACCATAACTTTAACCTCTATAATAAAAAAGCAAGGGTTTTTTTTAGTGCCCATCACAATATAAAAACATGTTCACACATACACATGTACCCAATGACATGCAGTTATGGCTAGACAACTCAGCATCAGCTCTGATACATGTGGAGCAGACTTTGAGAAATGTTCAGCATCATTCCCAGAAGATTGGTGTCGGCCTTACTCCATCATGCTGAATGCTTCCTAACACACTATTCTGACTCAGATTTAATTTTTAATAGTGGTGCTAAAAATGTACAGGTAAATAAACACAAAAGCATGAGCAGTTGGCTGTTCCCTGGGCTAGCAATAATTAAACAAAACAATATAAAAGAGCTTATTTGTCTGTGCATCTTTTTTTGTTCTTATCAAATTGATGCTAAAATGAGTTACCTACATAACTGTGAAATAGAATGAATTTTATTTAGTTTCATTTCACATACTGATGTTACTTCACTCATTCTTTATAATATTAGCTTGTTTTGCAATTTATCTGCATTATATTTTCACTGAGCACAGCCTGTAGTCTGCTTTACTTTAATCATTAATTATGAAATGTCCAAGCTTGGTGGCACAGTGAATAGAGCTGTCACCTCACTGCAAGAAGGACCTGAGTTTGATTCCCTGGCCAGGATGCTTTCTGTGCATGTTCTCCCTGTGTCTGTGTCCTCTGGGATCTCCAGTTTTCTCCCACAGTCCAAAGACATGCAATCAGGTGAGTAAAAGATACTTAATTGCCCCTACGTCCCTGCTTTTTGCCAAGACAGACCCCAGTACCCCCATGACCCAGTAGTAGGATAAACGGGTTAGTGTCCAAAGCAATGTCATTTTGTGTCATCTGTTCATTAGCAAGACAACATACAACTGGCTTATCAGTATCAGATAATGGTACTTGAGTATATGGACAAGTATGAGTAAATAAGTAACAGGGAATTGACTGGTCTATTGTGCTTGCAAACAGTAAAAACAATTCAACCCCCACATTTAACCCCCACACTATCTCCATAATCTCCTATTTCAGTATATATCTGGCTGCCATATTCGGCATAAAAATTCTATATTTCATTACATTAGAATGGACTAAAGCTGTACACAGAGGGGGCGGGGCCAAGAGCGGCAAAGAAAAAAGATTGATGTTTTGACTGCAATTGCAATTTACTACACAGGCAGCACAGGGCTCTAAATCTTACATACTGCTCTTTAAATATCCGTTATCTCAATGAACAGACGGTTTACACGTTTTATCTTTTCACACATAAACTCCACAACTGTCTGTAATTTCCATAGTTATTATCCTGATAATAAAATGACCTTACCTTAACATTTCCAGTGGATTTGTTTCATGGACTTGGATACCACATTTAGGACAATCATTGCTGTCTTCAAAATGTTGAACGATGCAACTTTTACAAACTAGGGTAAAGGATGAAAGATTAGAGTGGATTAGCATTAATGCCAGGACAAAAAAAAAATCGAACAACTTTCTATGGGAAACCCCACGTTCTCTAAGCAAACAGATTTCATTGATTGCCTGAATATCTGCCAATAGTACATTTGGCTATTTGTGCCATTGATATAATCTCTTATATTACCCCTTTAAGATTTACAGTGTCTGGGAACTCCAGTGTCTGCATCTAGATGACTGAAATCTGCATATCTGTGTGGTGTAACTAAAACTAAGTCTGTGGCCTGAAATTGAGATAAAGGCCCGAGCTGCATCATATTCACTCAGTCGGTTGCATGAGTGCAAAACTACATTACTCTCTCTCCCTCTCTCTCTCTCTCTCACACACACACACACACAAATCATTTTTTACTACTGTGTCATATAGCAAAGAAGCTGCTTTCAATTGCACAGTGCATTGAATTTGAATGTGATAAAAATGAACTGATTTCCAAAACACTCACATTTAGCTCTCATTCATACACAAATCTGCAATGTGAACCCCTCAATAGACACAATTAGGACAGCAATATACAGTTTGCTCTGAGAATAGAGGGAAACTATAGGACTCCTTAGGCCCTTGAGCAAACTGTAATATGTCTATTGCTTTGTGGCTGTACACTAGGAATAAACATATACATCACACATGTCGGTCAGTGTCTCTGTGCTCACATATCCACTCAAAAATAACACATCACACAGTTACACCTGACCAGACTTATAGTTTAGGCAATAATAAGCTGTGTACAAACACCACAAGCTGCTGATTCATTCTAATGCACTTCTCACTGCTACAGAATAACCGAGTTGAAGAGAGAGAGAGAGAGAGAGAGAGAGAGAGAGAGAGAGAAATAACTAAATCATTCTGTCAAATGCAAGACTCCACAACCAAGCTCTGTATTGAAATAGAAGTCTTGTTGTTTGTCTTCCCCCCCATTTGGATTACAGTTTGTGAAAAGATAAGAAATCGACTCCTACAAACAAATAATTGCAACACAAAACGCTCATTGAAGGTAGAAAGACATTTGTTGTCATGGTGACTGGGGCTCCAGATATCTGTGTTCACCCTGAGGACTGCAGATGTGTGTATCAACAAGGGCACTTTCACCTTTTCTATTCCATCAAAACACACAAGAGGGGTAAAATAAACACCCTGACAGCATGCTGAGCAAAGAAGCACAGGCACAAACCGCAAAATGTTTAGGATCAATTATTGTGCAGCTCCTTAAATTTCTTCTATGCCATGCCGCTATGTAAATGAATGTGTAAACGAATGTGTGTTATAATATAGCAAATTCCAAAAGAACTGATATCCTCTAAGCAAATAGGGAAATGTGATAAAAAAAATATGCATGGTTCAAAATCCAAACAGATCAATTATTCATGATTTGTTTAACATCATTAACATGGGTAAACTCATACTCATGTAAACCAATGTGAGTAAAATCATTCGTATAAGAAGAATCTTGTAATTGCATCCATTATTAGTTTTTCTGCTGTTATTATACACTGCATGTGGAAGTATCATAGCCATATGTGGGAATCCCACAAACTCTTTGAGGCAGATAATTTTATAGAATGTCTTTGTACGCTGTAGCATTACAAAACAGTGGAAGAAATCCAAGCCCTGACCTCAACCCCACTGAACATTTCCAGGATTAACCTGAACATTGACTGAACCCCATGCCTCCTCACCCAATAGCAGTATGACCTGATAATACACTTTAAGAAATAACCTTACAAACAAAACGTAATAGCATGTGATCATAGTATTAAATGTGAACAATCATTCTCATCTAGGGTGGTGCAGTGGGCAGTACTGCTACCTCACCTTAACTCCAGTGTCCTAGGTTCAAGACTGAGCTCATGTTACTGTCTATACAATGCACTTCCCTGGCTGTGTTCGTTTCTTTCAGGTACTCTGGGGCAAAAACAGGTGGATTTGCTACACAGTTTCTTTGCTTATTTTCTTCCCAGTTTGGTCGCCTGCTAGCCTTCACCAACCAGATGATAAAAGATAGCACATGTGTACTCTTGAGACACACAAACCCAACCAAACACATTCCTCAAACTCCTCAAAAGACAGCAAAACACATTCAGAAAAAAAGCCCACTATCTTCCCTATTCTTCATACATGAGCTCACAGATGCCCACAGTTGGCTACTGTAGCAGTGATTTATAGGAGCTAGAGTCTTTGTCATCCCTCTCATGCAGACAAGTGCAGTCATGGACAGCCAAGGATGGCTGTTACAAACTTGCGACCTCCCAACTACAGGAGAAATACTTTTCTGTTTCCAAACAAATATACATACTTTGATAGTTTACATAAAATATGCTATAATTCCAGAGTTGCTTGTGATTTGATAATTAATGCTCCATTTAGCAGATAAACAGGATTTGATAACAATTAAAATTCAGTGAAATGCAGCATGCACTTCTGATACAGTAACATTCCTATGCTTGGGATCAGATTTCCTCTAGCACTATGCACATGGCTGGGTTACTTCACTTCCTGACTCAGGAGTACATATCATTTAGGTCACAAGGAATTTGGAATAACCTGAACTTAGCGAGCACAATGCAGCAGTGTATTCCCGGCTAACAGCCTAACTTAGATGGAAACAGAGAACTAGAAACAGATAATTAAACACAATTCTTAAATGTGATGCTTTTTTCACTGTTAAGTGAAACTGATTGCAGTACCTACTGGGTCAGTCCTACTCCTGAAGTTTGTCTAACTAAATCCCTCTCAGGCCTCAGTGGACTCATAGAGAAATCCCTATTTGAGTTTATTTAGTACGACTGGGATCCCCTAAGGTATAACAAGGGATAAAGAGGTGTTAACAGTAATGGAACATAGCGTTAGTCTTAGGCTGAGTTGGAAATCATTAAACATGTTTGTTTGTTAAAGCAAAGCACTCACAAGTATGCAGGCACTCTGTCACGGTGGTGGGCTTGATCAGGTAGCCTTTACACACATAACAGGTGATGAAGTGGTTGAACTCCTTGACTAAGTGCTTCCTCTGAGTGGCCATTTTCACCTCTTCCTGTCAGGCAAGTGGAGGGATATTGGAGATTATGTGTGGGGGGCAGAAGATCTATGAAGTGAACAGCTGACGGTAGAGCTCAAAGCACAGCTCTGCCACAGCGCGCCTTGCCTTTATGCCCTGGCATGTTCGGTTTTTGGGGACATCACAGTATCATGTGTGCTGCCTTTTTGTCATCATGCTCCTCTGATATCTGTAAGATACCTGAAAATTAAAAGAAAGAGATGAATATGCACACATAGTAACAGGTTTATATTGGCAGCATTTGGGAGATGGCCCTTATCAAGAGCAACGTATTGTCCCGTTATTGTCCCTGATATAGACCATGCCATTAAGCTCAAATACTGAGAGATGAGTGAGTACAGGTATGAAAACTCAATACCAGTCAGTGAACTACACTTTTTTATACTTACCATTCTGTCAGGTATACCTACTATAAAAGTCCCTTTGAAGGTATACAGTTACTAACACTGTTTTGTCTGCTGAGGTTTTTAAGCACTGGGTACTTACTGGCTCCTTTATTAGACACACTTGCCTGGTTAATCCACCTTATAGGGTATGGTTGTACACTAATGCTTACATTATTCCTTGCAGAATATAAATTAATTGTCCTGACGTACTTAATTAACTAAAATTGTAACATTTTAGACAGGGACAAAGTATACAAAAATATACAAAAAGTATAAAAAATCTCTCCTCAGTACAGATTTATTTTACAAACAACCTCATTAGACACATAATTTTAAAGTGTGCATTAATATTTCCCCTATTTATTACATTTCTTTATTTCTAACCAGAACACATTTCATTCAAACTGTCAGTAAAATCCACCTGAGATTATTTATAAGCATAATATCTTTGATAATGGTCGGATGTGATTTCCACCACTGTGACACAATCAGAAAACTGTGTAGCCCCTGGCTATGCTTCAAAGACCCACTGAGGTCATTTACTGACCACAACACTGCTGCTGGCTGGCTGGGTATTTTTGGTTGGTAAATTTGTTTCTGAACCCTTGGCATACGCGGTTAAATCACAGTATGACTAGGCCTGATACATTCATACCACTAGAACAAACTAGTTTTTCAGTATCTTTGCTTTCTTGTTTCACCATCCAGGTGATATCTAGCCTGCAGTGAACTTAGAGTGGTCCCTTTACATTGATGATAAAGGAGGGTTGACAAATGCAATGAAAAAAGATGAGCTACAGATAGTAACAGCATAGCTTGTATAGTTCTATACAGATGGGATTCAATTTACATGAGGTCCTGGGGTAATTTTCTATTTTGCAGGTGCTACACTGTGATTAGATTTCCATCAGGATCGGCTATGTCAATGTTTTCCTCTGGCCTCCTTTGAGAAAATTAAGGGGAGAATTACCTGCTGTTATTTGCCAAAGTCAGCATTTTGTCTGAGCATTTTAAGTCCCATCCGGATACACATGTCCATGAGTTTTATGTAGATGTCACCTCACATAAAAAAAAAAAGACATTTGACTGCTACTTGCTGCATTTATTCCTGCAGCATGTATATCAGTGACCCTCCCTCAGATAATAACCATTTCCTGAATCGCAAAACAAAAAAGAATGCTTTGGAAGAGACACTCAAACATCTACTTGTTTGGGATATAAAACCTTCAATACACACACTATATTACTTTATATTTACATATGAACAATAATCATCAAATTGTTAATTACTTGTATCACTGCCAGTTCCTAAAATGTCTAATGGTAAAGAAACTGATAATCATTTACTGTTAGTAATTTATAGGTATTTAACGTTAAATATTTAAGGAGCTGGCTATGTGACACACATAGCTCAATATTCACGTACGTAGATAATACCTAATGAAAACTCACACCTTCTGTGGCAACTTTACTATATATTTGCACCCCGGTGCAAGCAGCATTGATCACACAGTACAGCTTTTCAAAAAAAGAAAAACAAATACTATTGTAAATATTTACCAATGAATGCTTTGCTAGAGGAATAAGTTGCATAAAGACACCATTTTTGAATAAAAAAAAAAAAGGTGAGTAAAATTTGCCACATAATTCTGGATGCTAAATTGTTTAAAGTCTACACAAGTGTATTAACAATGCATTTTAGACAACTATATGACATTTACAATATGTCATATATTGTAATATGAATATTTACAATATTGTTAGCTAAAAGCTGTTGAGATAGCTAAATTGGCCAAAATCTGCCAACTAATACCAAAGTCCTTAATGCTTGTGCTAATACCCATCAGGTTATTTTGAAAAAATAACTTTAACTAGCTGGCTGGTCAACTTAGCAAACTTATTTTATGTCGAATTACATTGAAGAAATTTCTGTTAAATGGCGTTCACAGGTAACTACAAAATGTTTAATGGTGGTTCTGGTGAACAGAAATAGCTGTGTGAAACCAATTTGAGTTAGCTTGTAAGTTTTGTATTTTAATGGTGCTTTTGGTCAACTGAATGAGCTGTTTGAACCCTAATGTTACGTCTAAGCTAGCGTTAGCTAGCTAACTTAGTTGGCCTAGTTACTTCACACCTGGGGTTGCTCATTAAACCATGGTGCAAACAGTATATGTTGCTAACTACACCAGGGTGCAAAAAAAACAGGATCTGCCAAAAAAAAAAAAAAAAAAACTCCTGATAAACTAATCCAAGCTGAATAGGACTTATAATAACCTTGTCCGAAAACATGCCACTGGAATCTATCTATCTATCTATCTATCTATCTATCTATCTATCTAAAGTATAATAATTGTATTTAATGTCATTTACAAACTAGCATTCAACCAGTCACTTTAATTGTCACGCGCGCAGGTGCGTGTCGCGTTAAGCCCCGCCCCCTGTCACAAACCGAAAGCGACAGAGGCACAGAGCCTTTAGCGGGAAGACCACAAACAGCACACACTAGCGTACTACATAGTACACACAAGTTCAGCGCGCTCAAACAGTACACACCACAGGTGCCACGCTAAGCGGCGTGTTATAGCAACGTACTACTTAGTACGCTAGTACGCACTTTACAAACCGACGACATATTTCTGAACGTCCTGAACAGCCTGTTCAGAGAAAAGTCAGGGGTGTGAATAAGTGCCTGTCTCTCCTGTAAACTTCCGGGAAGACTAATGTACGAGTGTTTACATGGAGGTGAAGCCACAGCGGTGTTGTCTGTCTGTAATCTCGGCCTGTCATTTTAGCATGAAGTTTAAGCCTCAGTGAGATCAGGTTGAAAGTTTATCAATCTCAGTCCAACTCACCGGAAATCAGACTGGCTGTATTTTAGTTATAGATACTGTATCAGAGCGGAGATACACATCACATCACAGCACACCACATGGCCGGACTCGCTAATCTGTCAGGCTGCAATAGCATCTACACGACTGGCACTGGGACGCTTTCATACTATATCACCATTATTCAAAATAACACTATTAAACCGAATAACAACCTCGTTTCAGTTCGCTAGCGCGCCCGCGTGTGTGTGTGTGTGTGTGTGTGTGTGTGTGTGTGTAAGAGGCAGAACGAACCCCTGACTACTTAAAGAAACTGTCCGTGAAGCTGTCACCTCACACCGGGAGCTACACATGCCCTGGAAACTCTAGACATACTGACAATACTGTATGACACCCGATCTGGTCGCCATCCCGACTGAAAGTTTACTACACAGGCACCTTGTAGGAGGAAACCGACAGCAGACCGTCATGGCTCCGTGACTTTAATAATCAGCCCTGTCTGTCCCCTTACCTTGTCAAATCACGAGTCCTCCTTCATGGTGCTGCGCAGTAATCGAGCGAGCGTGTGCTGGAAATGTGACATGCGGAAAAGTCGGCGGGGAGAAGGCGGAACTGTTCCGTGTGTGTATGTGTGTGTGTGTGTGTGTGGATGATGATGGGGATGATGAAGGGCGGGGCGGAAGACTCGTGTTTACGCCGAGCTGTTACAGCGCTGAGACTCTGATTGGAGCCAAAGTGGGGCGCAGCTGCTGTCGTAACGGCGGGCTATACGAGGCAAAAAATCCACTAAACCTGTTTATCAGGTTAACAATCCTGAGGATAGACACGTCTAGTCGTGATGATGGACCATATAGATCTCTGTTTGTTTATCTCTCCCTGTTTTTTTTATTATTATTATTTATATTATCTATAGCTGGAATAGGGGGTAGAGGACAGGTGATTTAGAGTACACACAAAACTGTAATATAATAAAATATAAAATCAGGAACTGATTCCGAAACTAAATGTAAGGCTAAACACATCAGTTAAACCGAGTTTACTGTTAATCTTTAGCACTGGGTTGCTGAGATTTTATATTTGAAAATGTGCGTTTATTTATGTAAACTAGTCTGTAATTAAATATGCATGCATTACATATTTTATAAAATCAAAAAGTCTTAGGATAATGTTCGAGAAAGAAACTAGTTTATAAAAACATTACATTGTTATTTAAGAAAAGAAAAAACCCATTTACTGTAGTGAAAACTGTTTCAATGTCATTTCAGTATAAAATAAAATCTTACCAAACCAGAATCTGTAAAATTAAACAATCCAGACAGTTTTATGAGGGCTGCCTAGATAAGAAAGCATGAGATTCAACAAGTCATTCAGGTATTGCACCTTTTGTGATTACCTATATGGCCCTCATTAGAATAACACCACCCTCTTTTGAATAAAAAAAATATATATATCGCCACCTAATGTTCAAGTATCTCCACCCACAGTTTGAGAATCACATTTGGGAAAGAAAGGCCACAATTTTTTGTATGTTTTTTTATTTGTCATGAATCACAGTTGCTCCAACATTAAGTTAAAGTTAAGGAAAATAAAGTGCTGTTGCTTTTACAGACCAACTGTATTGCTGTATTGTTTCCCATCCTCAGAGAACAGAACAGCTGAGTGAATATACTTTGTTTTTATTGATAACTTGGCAGCGATGGTCAGCAGGAATCTGTTTAAGTGTGTGCTAAAAAAGTTAAAGAGTAAAAAAAAATTAAGAAAACATTCAAAAGATTCTGGTTCATGATTACATAATGGAATTCCTGTAATTGCACTTTCATGCTGTGAATCTCTCGCTGTACCACATCCAAAAGTTGTTTTACCGGATTTAGATCTGGTGACTGGGTTGGTCACAGAAGAACGTTAAACACATTGTCATGTTTATAAAAAGATTTCGAGACGACTTTTGCTTTGTGATATGGTCCATTATCATGCTGCAATTAGCCATAAGAAAGCTGAAAAAAGCAGAACACAATGTTTTCTACTATTGAAGTCCATTTGCCTCAAGATTCAACATTGTGTGTTCTGAAATGCTTTTCTGCACACAAGTGTATATAGTGGTTATATACAGTGGTACAGTGGTAGTTACTGCAGTCTTTCTGTCAGATCAAATCAGTATAACCATTCTCTGTTACCTTCTCTCATCAACAAGGAGTATCCATCCACAGAATTGCTGCTTACTGGCTTTTTTATCTTTAGTGTACCACTCTGAATAAACTCTAGAGACGTATGTGTAAAATATGCATGTTAAAATCCCAGGAGATCAGCAGAAATACTCAAACCGGCATGTCAAGAATCAGCAATCTCACATTTTTCCATATTCCACAAAATTTAAATGGGAGGAAACAATAACTTGAGCTCAGGGTCTGACTGAGGACCCTGTAAAATTGTGCAAAATTGTGATTCAGAATAATGTTTTTAAAGGTTACAATGAATCTTTGTAGCATACATTGGAAAATGAAAGTGTTGTACTGCAAAATAATTTGTACTTTTTTTCACTTGAGCCAAATAATTGTAAAAAAAATATTTTCTATTCAGGTTTGATTAGTTTTTCTCATTATTTTATAAAACCATCAGTTTTCATCCTGTCAGTTTTTAAATCAGTATTATACTCTTGCCCTAATTGTCTGAAGCAGTTGTATACCTCCTCACTTGTAAATCTGTCTTCTTATCACAGCTTTGCAATAATTATTTAAGTTCTTTACACATCTTTTCCAAATGCAGAAGATAGAGATCTGGTTGAAAACACTGGACTCTTTCTTTTAAGACCTCTAAACTCTAAATTTATTGTCATGCATAAGCCAAAAATCAAATAGCCACAAAACATTCATATACACCTATCTGTACATGCATGTTGTATAGTAAGAAAAATACACAAGACATGAGTCTTTTTTACCCAAGATTTATCCTATATCTGAACATAGCCTGTGACTCAGCTGTTCAATCATCTAGGACGAAGTTCATTCTAACACCTAGGCATTAGAACAGAGAAGTGCCTTGATGCATGCCTTTATTGTACCCTGAGAGATGGAGGGTTTAACCAAGCAGTGCTAGAGGACTGGAGGTAGTGTAGCGCAGTATAGGGGTTGTACCATAATGTAGGTGAGTGTTTGTCCGTTTTTTGGCTTTATAGGAAAGCATGGGGTTTTTATTTGGAGAACAAAAAAGGTTATATTCTCTAAATTTTATCTATTGTATTAGCTTTTTTCAATTTTATATCACTTCCCTTGAATTTTTCAACTGCCATGCACCAATTCACCAAGTCACATTCCTTATATATAACAACATACCCAATAAAATCATTCTGATTTCAATACACCAATATAGCTTTTTATTGCAAATAGACGCCCACTTCTGCCTAGTTAGTTTAAAAGACAATAGCTACGGTGATGATTAGAGTCATGTCCAGTTTGAGTTTTTTAATAAGCCACCCCAAGTGGTGCTTGGGAAGCACAACACACAGGACGTGGTCTTCATTCCTCTAATATGTTTCTTGGGTGGGACTTGAACTGTGGGGAGGAAACCAGCTGAACGTGAGATATGGTTACCATTTAGCAGCTGTGAGAAACACTCTTTTTTAGAAATCTATACATAAATTCAGATGCCCTCCTAGTAATAAAAATAGAAACCCAGCAGACAACTATATAATTATCATCATATTAATCTAACAGTTTCCTGCCTTATAGATTTTTCATGGGAAAGAAAGATGCATCATAATTTTGACACATGGGAGAGAAAACGGGGATATTTTGAGGTAAATCCTGTTTTTACATGTACACAGTTTTACTGTTTCTATGTTAGCTAGGATTTGGGCTAAATAATAATTTAAAACAACATCAAAAACTAATGGAGATTTTAAGAAAATTATTCATCACCACACTTGCCTTTGACAGCACAGATGATAAATGAGGATCAGCAAGTTCAAGCTTCACACAGCTTGTGTCAAGGCTAAAAAAGTCCTGCCTCAAAGAGTTGGTGGGTGGGAGAGAATCTGACTCACAGGAGCAAGGACATCACCATAAGTGCCTGGTGTTTTCAGCGTGTGTTTTCAGTCCTTGGTAATACCCAAGAGAAAAAGCATCACTGCATACAGCTTGCATCCCTGAAAGGGCATCTATTTCATATCTTTCAGCTGCTAAGGTAAGCAATGCTTAAAATATCACATCCTGTAAAATCAATCCATTTAATTTAGCTTTGTGTATTAACACTGCATGCACAAAGTGATCAACAAAGAGCAGTCCGTTAATAACTGGACTGAATTGGCATTACTTTTTCTCAGTACACCAAGCAGTTTGAAGCAAAACAATGGGTATTTTGTTTATGTGCAGATTGCAGATTACATAATTATATGCAATTATACTGTTTATATATGGGACCACACTGCTTATAATGCTTCTCATTAGCTCAAACATAAGAGAACTGTACAGATGATATCTAAATGTCATGTATGTATGTGGTGTAAGTCAATGTTGTGAAAATTATTAGCCAAACTAATAGGTAAAGTAGAGCAAAACAATCTATCTATCTAATCTTATAATACAGCACAGCACTCTCTATTTTACAGCCAACAGATGCTCTGTAGCTGCTCTAGGACCTTTCAACCTTAACGTCATTAGTAGTGAGCTTTAACAATTGCCCTGACAGGGATAGGCTGAAAATATAGCTAAGTACAAGAGTAAACTGAAAGTGATAAACCATTAACTGTGTCAAAAATTAACTGAAAAAATTTCAGGGTTAGTGATAAGAAGGTTAATGTTTTAAGCCCCAGCACTGACAAACTGCCACTGTTGGCCCCCTGAGCAAGACCCTTAACCCTGTCTGCTGCAGGGGGCTTGTAACATTGCTGATCCTGTACTCTTACTTGCAAAAAAATTAAATAAAATAATAAAAGATTTCACTGTGCTATGATGTATATGTGATAAATATAGGCTTCTTCTTCAATGCATTAGTGAGCTCAGACACAGCACATATCCCCACAGCCGACTAACAATAAACTGATCAAAGCAATCCAGATTAAAGGAACACATTTAGCAGAGCTTGGAGATGTCAGATAAGCATCTTTATCCTAAATACCTGAAGATTATTAAGGCCATGTTAGATTGCAAAATGTGATGTGACAAAACAGCCACTAAAACAGCTTTCAAGGACTCCTCAAGACCTCTGAAGGTTTTCTGTGATATCTGGCACCAAGACATTAGCAACAGATCCTTCTATGGATTTTCTATGGCATCAGAACAGACAGGCTAGCATTAACCCCTTACACACAACAGTAAGTCTTGGGCACTTATGGCCCTGTTGCTGGTTCACAGATTGTCCTCCATTTTTGGTAAGTATTAACCACTGCTTGACACCTCAAGACCTTCTGGATTTGGAGATGCTCTGACCCAGTCGTCTAAACATTATAATTTGGCACTTGTCACATAGATCCTACATTTGCCCATAATGTTTCTGTTTCCAACTTTGAAAACATACTGTTCACTTGTCATCTAATATATCCCACCCCTTGACAAGTGTCTTGACAATGTTATTTACTTTAGTTTTATGGTTGAAATGTTATGTCCAAATCTGCCATCTTTCCAACATAGAGAAAAATTTTAAATGTAATTTCATTTAATGTTATTTTAAAATATTTTAAAATTCACCAACACTTGAACTTTTTTTGATCTGTATTTTTACAATAATGTCTAATAATGTTTTTCTTCTTTTAATCTTCTCTTCACATAACGGCAGAGATTAGATCTTAATAAAGTGTAGCCATAACCATAGAAACAAAAATCTGTGTGTTGTTATATAACATTGACTCATCACTAGTACAACTGTAAAACCTCTATCATCTAACTGCTAGTCATTTTCTCACTGCTCTCAAGTCACGTATCTTCAGAGTACATTCTGAGTATATTTGAAAATATATTTAATAGAATCAATAAGAATTATGGCCCTTTACAATGCTTTGGGAAAATTGGGCCAAGCTATAACTAAATGCCCTAAAAACATTACACCTTGAAGATGAAGATGTTCAGCTTTTACTTTCAGCCTATAATATTTTTTACTATACATCTTCTTAATATGAATAAGCATGGATTAAACATGTCCATGTTTAATTACTTGCACACTACATTGTACATAGCAAGCTTTTACTATAAGCTTTAAATGTAACAAACCATATCTGATTTTAATTACATACTCCACATCTTCACAGTATATGGTGTATGATGTATTGTAAAAGAACGATGTAATTCCAAATTCCTTATGATGTAGTAATCTGTTATTTATTTCCATTTCCTACTTCCCTAATGCTAAACACAGCATGTAAATGGGAAACAGCTGACCCAAGCATTTTTGTATATCAGTGTTATTGTACTGTATGCATATCACTGATGTCACCTGTGCCCTAGAATAGATGTACAAACCTGCTGTAGAAATGATGTGCACATTCGTCTTCACGGCCATTCCCTCATTAATAAACATAGCACATATAACAGCACCTCTGCTGTTTACCCTACAGCAAGCTTAACTCGAGTGTGACTTTGTGAATTGTATTAAATGCACTGAAATTTAGATTTCCGAACAACAGCATCTGAAATGGTAAATCTGCCATCCTAAAATGTGCTCAGGACAAACCTGTGTGTGTCCTGCTGATGTGTCTATGTGCTATGTTGAACAAGTAAACCGGTTTCACACCAGTAATTGTTTCTACTTTATTATGTGACCTCTGTCTTAATGTTAGGTGTAGAACAAATGCTTTGTCACCCTTGCAGGTGGGACAGGTCTGAGACACTGATGGAGCACCAATCCTTGGATTTATTTTCTGCTGAAAACAATGAGTTGGATTATGTTCAGGTGAGTCATATGACAAAGGGAATTCTTTACACCGATTTTGAAGAGGCTGTTAAATTCCTGTTAAACTGTAAAGAGATGAACATGTGCTGCTTCTGAGAAAGCTTGTATTTTCTATTCAGCTGTGCAATGCTGAATTTAATTCATTAGTATCCACTGAGTGACTCTTCCAAAGTTTCATCTCACTACATGCCAGCAGCTCATTAAGACATCAACGCCTTGCTTGCTAATAATAAAAAAGTGTCTGGCCAGTGAATAAATTAAACAAATAAACAAGAAGACAGCAGCACTTACTCTCATTAGTGTTGAAAGAGAAGTTTGACACTAATCACTGACAGCTGTCAGCTATGATAACTCCTCTATAGGCCCCAAGCGCATGTTAATGGTCACCTCACTGAAAGCAATGGGGTTGTAAGGATCAGTGGTTTAATCAGATGTCGTCTTCATGTTTCGTCAGGTTTTTACCCTAACATCCCCTCTTCGTTCTATTTAACATGTTATCGCTGCTAAAAAGTCTGTTGAAATTCTGTTCCAATTATATGGAGTATAAATATGTAACGAAAGTTTTAATGAATACCTCATACAAGGAGCTACAAGGTATATTTCTTTTGCCAGGTCAGCGCCAGTCTGTGTCAGCACCTAGTTCATATTTCATATTTCACATTAATCAAGAGAACGGCATGCTGTAGCAGCTCTGTGTGGCGACAGGTTCAGGGATCACACACGTGTCCTTTCACTGGGTAAATCAGTAAGAAAACACCTCGCTGAATCTTCTCAAGAGGGGCTCAAATGTTCTGCATTCCACATCATACACTCATACACATACACCCAGAAAGAGAGAGAGAGTTTTGTCTTGATATTCCTGCTAGGACCTTCCACTGACATAATTATTACTAATAGTTCTAAGCCTAAACCTAACCATAATGTTAATCTCAGTGATCAGGTTTTTTTGTAAAATAATTTTCTTTTATTTTTTGTAATTGTGTTTTAATTTGTAAGGACCTTCTATTGACATTAATGATTATAAATGTGGATAATTACTACTATGCTTAAACTTAACCTTAGTAATAGAAAGGCAACATTTAGTATCTTTATTTTCTTTGTTGTTGTTGTTTAAAAGACAACAACAACAAAAACAACTTAACTCATGGAATGTCAAATAGGAACCAGTCAAATGTCCCCAAAATGTAAAAATCGAAATAATTGGATATTCCTATCCCTAACACACACCCTTTCTCACACACACATGGCCGCAGCTGTCCAAGGCATGAGAAAAGCTCACAAAGGCGTCTCCCGCACAGCACCCAAAATGTCCTCTAATATGTTTTGCATTTGCTGCTTCCCTTCACAGCACACCTGTGTGTCAGTACGTGGCACAGCAGGAGAAGGAAGCAGCTGCAAATCATCAGCAGCTTGATGGCAATTATTGCTGCCACTCTTAGGGTCAGGCAAACAAAAGATTCACAGCAAAGCAAAAACAAAATACTTCATTTTTTCACAGTCGGTGCTTTTATTTAACATTTAACATTTATTCAAAATACACATCTGCATTAAAGCAAACTAATTCAAATCAGTATCGCAGTCAGTAGCCTACGATACATTTAAAAATATCATAGTACTGTATCTTATGTAATGATAAAAAAACATACAAATGAGAAGAAAAAGTCAGTTTAGACCTTTTTACAACTCAGTTGTGGCTATGAAGGGCGTAAACAGGAATTAACCTTTTATTATCACCTACTATTAACTACTAATAAATTAAAACTAATTTCTCGGGACGTACTAATAAAGTCATAGTTTATGGTCATTAAACATATACACAGAGTGTAAGCCATCTCTCTCTCTCTCTCTCTCTCTCGCTCTCTCTCGCTCTCTCTCTCTCTTTCTCTCTCTGATTGTGATACGTGATTATTCAGAAGAAACACAGACACACTTACTTCTGTAGAAAAGAATGATGTGATGAAAGGGATCTATTATATCGGACGCTAACAGAGTCTCATTTGTGGGCCAGTGTGCAGATCGGCTCATACACACATACAAGGTTCAAAGAGAACAGAAATAGGACAGTGGTGAATACAGGGTGCTTTGACCTCTGCCTCCTTGGAGCATGTCTTTTTATGTTCCTAACAATAAAAGAAAAAAAGAAGATGAAACTGTAGTTAATTGAGTTAGGCTATTTTGCATCAGTAGGTGGGGAAGACAGGGTACTGAGGAGTTGATATACTGTATATAATATAAGATAGTATTGCATTATATATATGACTTGATTGTTTATATACTTACTGAGTAATTACCTGTACATTTAAGGCATGTGGGGGACGAGACAACAATCTCATTTTTATACAATTGAGCATTTGATGATTATGGACCAGCAGTGGCAGCTTGGTAGTTCTGAACATTAATCAACCTTGTTACTATTATTCATTAGTAGTCAAAAGTATTGGCTTGTGTGTTAATATAGTTCTATTCACTTATTCCTGCTTGGTCCTTGCATAGTTTGTTTATAAGTTATTAAAGAGCACTGGAAAGTGTTACAAAAAATTATTTATTCCAGTATCTGTGGTATAATATATTATTAAATATTATTAAATACACCTTTTACTGGATTTGACCCAGAAATAGATAGGCATAAACACATTTATTTTTAAATATTATGATGACTGTTGGTCTGTGAATAAAGAAAACTAAATACTTCTACCTAAATAAACTATTCTTGCATGTAAAACAGTTTATGTAAAACAGTGACATTATATAATTCTGTTTTTTCATATGAAACATTTAATAAAAATTTATATTTAAAATGAGAATAAAAACAAACAAACCTGTGATGATACGCATTAATAAAGATGCGTATCAGTTTATGACAAATCATCAGAATACCGTAGCAACACATAAAAACATCATCTGGCAATACGAAATGTAATAGATAGTTAGAAATTATACACAAATAATACACATGCTACATATTTCTGTTCTGTGCTCAAAATGCAGTGGCCAGGTTATACAGTATTCATTTTATTATGAAATTTGTTAGGCAATATAAAAACTTGAAAAAAAATTACCAGTACTCTACTGTAATACAATACTAAAAAATGTACCCTCTAATGCATAATATTAGACTTTAAAAGTACTTTTACAAAAAAAGATTTGCACTTAAAGGTGTTTTATTATAGCCCTAGTGATGGGGCAGCTGTGACCTCCCTAGTGAGTGGAAGGTCTGAGGTTTGATTCCCACATAGAGCAAGACACGACTGAAGCGGTGTCTAATGTCCCCATTTGCTCCCTGGGTGCTATGGTTTGGGGCTGCCCCATGCTCTGGGCAAGTGTTTTTCACTGCAGGATTGGTTAAATGTGGAGGTCATATTCCTCTCTTCATAGAGCTCCGAGCACCCTACATATGTGTTACACACAAAGAAATGAATGAAATGGCTGTGTCTTGCCTGAGGGAATTAAATTAAAGTAAGGATGTAAAAGGTGTGTTGTGTGGTGCCTGGAAGAGCTCATGAGTGACAACAAGTGGAATGGAAACAAAGTCAGGGAGACAAGACTATCACTCTCTTGGGCTGAGTGTGAATCAGAAAGCAACACACTCACAGTCCTATTTCCAAACACCAATGCTGTTTTCAATGCCAGTATTAAAAAAATAAACAGTTTAATGGTTATATACTATATCTTAATATACCGACTATCACTGAATGCTCAACACTATAAAGAAAGTTTATGGTGTTGAATAGGAAAAGTTCTCAGATGTCAGTGATTTGTATGCTGCTTGATCTCCACTTTATTAATCCAAACTGTTTATCATCATATTTCATGAATTTATTGTGTAAGGCCTTCACATGTCTGCATACTCCGTTAGTGATTTAAAGGCTGTAGTACACTGTGTGTGCTTGTAAAAATGGCAGCTGACGCAAAAGTTAAGCACCCTTGTGGCTCGTTAAATCCGAGATAATTTGCAGCTAGTGCAATCCAAAATAGCTACAGTAACCTTGTTTTATTGGTGCTACTGAGAGTAATGCAAGACCACTGGAGCAAACAAGCATTACCGATGTTTGCCATGTAATCCTTATTAACAATTATTGTATAAAATCATTTGCTGTGAGATCCATCTATTGAAAATCTCCTTTCTTTCTGAGTCACTGTGTGTGATATGAAATGCAGTTTGCTGTCTTTGGTATGTTTGTAAGTATGACTGAGAAATGCACTGGTCCTTTTGCCATTGAAGTGCATATTATTCAGTTCCATTTCTGCTTCAGTTGTATTCCTGTCACTTTGGGATGAAAGCCTGATGCTTCTTGGGGTTGTGGGAGTTGATACACAGCAGCTTGTGTGACTCAGGGGCAATCAATAGTTCACTGGACTTACATTCTTAGAAGTGTCAGATTTTCAAGAAGTGCATCAGCACGACTTACTCTTCTTACCACAGCCACAGCACCCAAAACAACCGATTGTATAATCCCTTCTCATGTTTTCACTATGTAGACCTTCAGATTTATTGGTACTGATCAACATGCTAACTGACATGCTAAGATCTTCTCATGGAAATCTTAAATCCAAACCTAACAACGCATGAAGAATTCAACGGATTGAACAGCTGCTGTGATTTTAAATTTAGTATATTTTAGCTTGGCTGCACATTTATAATCTGCTTCATGAAATAATTGAAGCAATTATACTCGAATTACTGAATCACTAATCTCTACTGTCTCCATTCATGTACTTTATAAATAATATGCATAATATATTTTTTTAAGGTTTCCTATAAGAGTTTTGGCTACAGCAAAGGAGATGACACTTTAAAACAGGAATGTATGGCAGGTGAACATGAGAGATCCATCTGCCAAGAGAGAAAAGATCAGTTAAGGCCCAACCGCAAACTTGACAGTGACTACGAAATTGCAGAAAAGGTGCTGTATGTCAAAATATCAAAATCACAAGAATTAATTAAAAAAATTAGGGCACTAATCACCTCTCATACTGTCCAAACAGTATATAGTAAAGGGAATTTGATATTAAATATAATATGCTTACTTTTGCAGTCAAACCAAGTTAACAGACTCCACAATGACTTCCAGAAAATTTTGGAAGTGAGACAGAGAAGAAAAGCAAGGAAGATCTCTGAGCCCAAACAAAAGCTAGAACCAGAAATTGTGGTAAGAACAAATAGTGTGCCTAGAAGTTCTTATTAAAAAATGTAATATAAAAACCTGCAATAAAATGTGATTAATATTCCTACAGTCTGGTTTTGTTGATGAACATGACTTCCTGAAGGCAATAGTGGACAACAAATTACCAATGATTGACAGTTATCTTGCCAGGCATGCGGATCCAAATGCATGTGATAGTGTGAGTGTTGAAACAAACTCCATGTTTCATTCAGACTGTTCATCGTTTCAGACTCCCACAGAGATGATCTTCACACACACACTCTCTCACTCTTTCATAGTTCAACTGCACAGCTCTCCACAAAGCGTGCTCTCAGGGGAATGTGGAGATTGTGAGGAGATTGCTGGAAGCTGGAGCTTCAATTGAAAACAAGGATAAGGTACAATTTAAATCTGATTAAAAATGTATGTCTAAGCATTATTGGGGTTTTAGCCTTGATTCCAAACACCAGTGTTTTATTATGAAATTAAGTGAATTGGATTCTTACTAGAGTGAATTCAACAAATAAATGTAATATCCATTTTTCCCTATTCTGGAAAAAATCATAAATGTTATACATGACACAGCACACTGCACAGTTTTAAATACTTTGCACATTGCTATTCAAGGCCTGCCATTTTCACTGTGCTGTTACTTGGTGTGATAACAGCTAAGGTGTTAGTGGAAAAAAAGCAAGTGCATCTGCCATCTATCTATTGCTACCTCCAAGCTTTGATTATTTAAATAGTAATTTAAAAATAAGTATTTTTTTGCCACAAAACGTTTAAAAAAGTTTACAGAGCACAACAAAATGCCCAATTACAATGAATGGCCATTCTTATTCAAAGGACATTTTAAATCGAATCTAAAGACTTCTATAGCATAAAATCAGTCTTTAGGGTTACAGCAATGTTCTTAACTGTAGTGTTTGGTTTTACCAAATAGTCACTGTAGGGTGAATCAACAATCCTTCTTTAAGAAGACTTGGTATCCAACATCACTATTCCAACACGTTTTTTATTAAAAGCTTCTTATCATTAAAACACTAATTTCTTTGACATGTTATTTGTATGGCTATGCTCCACTCCTAATTGGGCAGAAGGCAGGTGAGCACCCTGGGCAGGTCAGGGTCTATTAGAGGGCAGACACATTCACAGACACTCATACCTAGTGGCAATTTAATCCACTCCAATCCTAAAGGAGAACATGTAAAATCCACACAGAAAGGACCCTGGTCATACAGCTAGCAAATCAAACCCAGGCCTTCTTTCTGTGAGGTGCCACCTTGACTCATTATTGTATAATGAAATGCTGAAATATTATTTGGTTTACATGTGACAGGGTCTATTTATAAAGGAGAAAAAATTAAAAACACCTGTCAAGTAAGTTTTAAATCTAAGGTAAAAATCTGTCCATTAAGACTGCATGGTCAATTATATTCAACATAACAAAAATAGAAACATATCCATTATCCAGTACAAGTAGTAGGTCAGCAAACCCATTAGCCAGGACATATTCACCACTATGATAAATCCAGAAAACAGACTGAATCACACAATGCTTGTTATTCCTTTAGTCCCAGCTAGTGGGAGTTATATATATATCCAATATATTGGAGAGGAAAGATGTGATTGGGAATGTATGGTAACTGGAGAGATCAGAAGGGTTAAATTACAACTCATTGTAACACATAATGGACTGCCGGAAAACTACAGCCTTACACTATTACTCTTACATATTAGATGGTGCTTTAGCATCAATACTTTTGTTTCTATCCAGCTTGATGCGACTGCTGTTCACTGGGCCTGCCGCGGAGGAAGCCTGCCCGTTCTCGAGCTGCTTCTCAACCACAACGGCAACCTCCATGCCAAAGACAAGGTAAAATTACACACATCCAATAGCAGGACAATCAATCATAACTTCTCACTCTGGAACATACTTCACTGGCATCTACTGAAATGTAACACTGATCTATAAACCTATACATTTCAGCTCCAGAGTACTCCGCTTCATGTGGCAGTTAGGACAGGTCACTACGAATGTGCTGAATATCTTATTCACTGCGGCGCCGACATCAACGCAAAGGACAGAGTAAAACACGCTCTGTCCATATATCATTTCCATTTCTGTAGTCAATCTAACAGTTGTCAATCTAGGCGTGTCATGTGTTATTGACATTCTCTTTTTTAGGAAGGAGATACACCAATGCATGATGCCGTACGGCTGAACAGATTCAAATTTATCCAGCTACTCCTGCTGCATGGAGCCAATCTGAAATTGAAGAACTATGTAAGTTCCACGGTATTAAAACCGATGCATACTGCCTGCAGTAAACTAAACCATGTCTAAATATTACATGTACAAAGAAACGATTTTGTTTTATGTTTAATTTTGGTAGACTAGCCTTACTGTAAAAGTTGGCTTGATTATGATCTGAGACTACTGGGTGCATATTTATGACTTCTCAGATTTGGTTTAAGACGCATACAGTGCCATCTACTGATATATGAGTGAACATTATCTAGTGTACTGTCTGAGACTGGTTTCAATAATGATGACCTCATTATATGTCATGCCACAGATATTTATAACACAGGGTTATATTCCCAGCTGGGTGGTCAGGGTCCCTTCTGTGTGAAGTTTGCATCTTCTCCCTGTGTGTATGCAGGTTCCCTTCCACAGTCCACAGATATGCAGTCAAGTAAATTGGAGATACTAAATTGCCTATCCTCACTAAATCTATTTTCCCTGTGATGGATTGTCCAGGGTGTTTTCCTGCCTTCTACCCAGTGAGCACAGGGATAGACTCCAGCATCCCCCTAAAACCCAGTAATAGGATAAGCTGCTTTGATACAGAGTACATTTTTTGTTGATGTAATTAACAATGCTGAAGCTTTTCTGATGTTGATAGAAAGGTTGCAAGCTTTCAGCTTCAGCTGCTCAGCTACACACATTGATTATGTTCTGCCTTTTTATGTTTCTGCCAAGTGAATAAAGGTAAATGTTTTCCTTATTCTGACATAAGAATTTTTTTCTACAGGAGGGTAAATCACCCATGGACAGTGTTTTGGAGTGGCAGAATGGTGCTAAAACAATCCTGGACAACTACAAGCATAATAAAAACTCCCAAGACAAGTAAATATGAGAAAAAGCAACAAGCTGTACACCACTGTTGAGCAGAAACTGATCATACTTAAACAGAACATGGTATTTTAAATTGGCTGCAAGCTGAGAATATAGAATGAAGAAAATGTGTGAAAATATGAAATATTTTATGATGGTTTTGGAATGTAGGGTGAATATATGACTTAATTGACAAATAGTTGGTGGCAGACTAAAAAGTAATTATTGTTCGTAGTGCAGGATCTGGCAGTATACAGTATCCTCTAAAACCAATATCCGGCTTAAAATGTGCCTTGTTTGATAGTTCCAGATACACTTCAGTCTCTGACAGGTGAACACCATGTGCCTCCTTTCTGCCAAGTTAAACCAACATTCAGTCTCATAATTTTGGCCTTATCCAACAGAACAAAACACATCTAGAGATGCAAAATTATGGTTAGAGGAAACAATTTTCAAGTGTGAGGGGTTTTGCTATTCCCACAGCTCATTGCATGGCATCCCAGATATGTTCGATAATGTTGAGATCAGTTGACTTAGGTGGGAATGTCAAAATCCCAAACTCTGATGAGTGCTTCTCTAATCATAATTTGGTGTCTCTAGACATGTGTGGTGGTGCATTGTCCTGTTGGAAGAGACTAAACATCAAATTGAATGCAGAACATGAACAGGTATAACTCATCAGAAAGTATGCGCACAGTGTTCACCTGTTAGATACATTTGTAGATGTACGAGGAGACCCATTGAATGGCAGCTAAACAAAAGCCATACCATTATGCAGACACCACCAGCCTTGGTATTTTGCATAAGCTTGTCTTTAATGTTTTTTTCTGGCACTTCAGCATGTTATATATAATTGTAATGATTATTTAGTATTGTTCACAGTGATTTTGTTTTAAACATTTTTATACATAGTTAAATTGAGCAAAACATGACTTATTGTAGCTAAGTTATTCTGAATAAAACCTTTTTTGTTGCCTGCTATGACATTTTATAACTATTCTCTTCAAATGATAACGTCAGCGGTGGAAATTTCATGCCATTTATTTATAATTGACCAGTAGTACAGGCTGTAAACTAGGACTGCACCACTTCTTTTATTCTGATATGCAATACATAAGAGTGATCCTCATAGTAATCAAACCCTAAAAATTCTGACAATTACTACAGGAATAATGACAGCATGATTTTAAACAAATTGGTCTAATCAGATCATTGCTGTGTCTGTCAATTTCACACAACTATAAAAACCCATGAGTGGTTCAGACATGATATTAAATCTGATTCAATACAGAGCCAGTAGCTCAGGAAAAGAAATCATCCTGATGCTGTTCATTTTAAACCAGTGTCTGGTAAATGAATACAGCAAATCAATTGGCAGACTAAACAAAAATGAACGACTTAGGTTCCAGCTTGTAATCATGAACTAAAGTGTTTCAGTTTTGGCTCTCTTTAAGGCTGGAGTTTCTTCTTCTTCCTCTGGCTGCTCACTGGGTGGCCGGATCTTCTTCTTCATGTGAATAATACCCAACGCTGTCGTACGGGTTTCTAGAATGGAAAAACCAAAGTGCATTTTGCTCATAAATGTTTATAAAATAGCATGAATTACTCAAGATCTTGGCAATGTACATGAACAATTTACCAGCAATATAGAAACAAAGAAAACAACAAGTAATTGGGATATTTTTACTACAAGATAACTACAAGAGCAAACCTCAATAAACGCTACAGAGAGTGTAAGTAATTTTTACCTCCATGCAGTACAACAGATCGGCAGTTCGTGGAGACCGCAGCTTTGGCGTCACCTTCAGAGAGGCTGAACAGTAGCCCACTACATTCTGAATTAAGGACCAAGCCAAAAACAATACAGGACTTCAAATACCATAGAACTCACTTAACAATGGTAAAGGATACAGATTGGCGATGTCATAAGGGCCACGCAGCTCAAGGGGCTAAATTACCAAAAAAAAAAAAAAGCATATTTTTAGAATAAAAAGCGACAAATTTGCTTGATCTATTTATTTCATGCAGCATATATAGTAATGTTAATTTAATGTAAAGTAATGTTCTTACTGTCTCCGCTCCACTCGCAATAATGACATTCTGAGAAGGTGAAAATGTAAATAAAATTACTTTATAACAACACTGATTATAATAACATAGTGGTGTCTTACTAATTACCTTCCCCTTGCACACATTCACGAGGTTGATGGCATTCGAGATTGTGTATTTCTTCATGGTGGAGTCTCTGATGGCTGCTGAGTAACTTATCTCAAAACACACTCCCCTTTCAATAGCCTTGTATCAATGTTCACAGTGAAGCAAGAACAATTAGAGAATTATGAGCATCCTGAGTTATCTGGTATTTATCTTTGTGTATAATATAGCTTACCTGTTGCTATCTTATTATTAGATTATATAAGCTGCGTGTCAAAAAAACTAGTCAAGTCAGTGGTAGAGCATGAGTTCGACTAACCCCATTTACTGGTGACCTTTTGCAATGGAAAGGCTGTTTTTCAGTCGCTGCTATGGAGATGATGTCCACATCATATGTCATGCAGGCAGCCTGTTACAAAAAGAGATATACAGTTATACTACTTTATTGCACTAAAATGTGTAAAGAAAACAGTTACAAATTATTCACAAATGATTACAAGTAGTCAAGATTTATTTACATTCTAATGCTCCAAAATTACACCAGCATGTCAATATGTCCATATGACAGGAAACTATTTTAGTGTTAACAGAAACATCAGAGGAACCAGCAAAGCTAAAGCTGATTCTCTACCTAGCAGAGAGAAACGTCTATAAGCACGCTGTCCCAGCAAGTCAGTGAGGTGTGGTATCAAGAAACTAAGAGTTTTTGGGACAGGGCAGTGTAGTACAGTCCGAACATTAAAAAAAAAAAAACTATGAAACTTTTCTAAAAATGTTGTTATACACACAACTATTAGACAACAATTATAAAACCATGAACAGCAGCAAAACAAAAGGAAGTAGTCATGGCATACAAGGTAAAACAGATCAGCAGCAACAGTTAAAAGGAAATGGAAGGAAAAATACCAAGGTTCTGGTTGTTCATTAGACAGGCCTCGCCTGGCAAAAACACAAAAGTGTTTGCCCTGTTGCTAGAAGGTCACAACATGAACAACACACTTACACACAGCCAGAAGTCCAAGCAAGAAAAACGTGCCACGCTCTTAAATAAGAGAGATGACTCTTCTCTGTCCTGGAACCAAGGTGGTGGAATAAACTTTCCCTAGATGTCTGTACAGCAGAGTCACTTACTGCCTTTAAACACTGACTAAAGGCTCTGTTACATCAACACTTAATCGAGCAGTGACTGTTGTATTTTGCGAATTGTATTTATTGTCTTGTTCTCTTTTCAGGTTGTCCACAGTTTAAGAAAGTTTTAGGTTTTTGGACTTTACTTAATTAGAATAACATAACTAACGATGTTAAGTTGGATGATCACTGTACAGTGCACACAGACTATACTACAAAACTTTTGTAGGCACCTGACTAACACACCCATGTGTGGGTCTTCCCCAAAATATTGCCACAAAGTTTAAAGCATAGGATTGTATAAAATGGCTTTGTTTGCTTTCTATGTATAGCATGACAGTTTCTTTTTATTGCAAGCATCTTAATGCACATGTTTTGTCAAGTCTGGTTTGTAAAAGTGACCTACACAGAACTCTGACCTCAACGCCACAGAACATGTCTGGGATGAACTGGAACTAGAGCTCTAGGCCTTCTTTCCTAACAAAATCTAGTGTAAAGCCTTCCCAGAAGAGTGGAGGTTATTATAACAGATGGGTGGGGGTGATGACTAGAATGGCATATTCACCTTTAACACATATGTAATGGTCAGATGTCTAAAATTTTGTGACAGATTGTGTATAATAATAAAGAACTGACAGAAACTTACATGGAAGAGTTTCTCTGTTTTGGGGAACACAGCCAGAATATCAAAGTTCTTGTATTCATTAGACGGCCTCTAAAATAATACACAAAAATTACACAAAATTATTAATATCAGTATGATGATCAGTCTGACTTTTTTTTTTTTTTTTTGCTGTTCCACAAAGACTTACAAAGTGAGAAGCGTCTGTAGCCACTACTGTCAATCTGTTCAGCACTTTAATTGGTCTGGATTTACCCTGTGAATGTTTGGGACAGAAATCAGGCTTCAGAAGACTGCTTATTAACATAATAACCCAAAAAATAAATACTAGCAAATAAATCACCTGTATTATGGGCAGTTTTTCACACAACTCTGAAACAGATAACGGCTTTGGAATTTGCTGCAACAGACAAATATATAAATAAATGACATGCTTAAAGATTAAATGATCAGAATCTAAATATTATTGACTGATTCAGCAGGAATGAACCACAATACCTGTTTCTTCTGCTGTGGTTCCACTATGTAATTTATTGCAACTGTGGAGTAACCAACTAAAAAACAATATATATGCATTAT
>JAOVVF010000051.1:16249156-16284736 GCA_028565595.1 Duopalatinus emarginatus | reverse complement strand
ATACTGTATAACATGGACATGACAGTTCGTCAACTGTGCAACTACAACTAAAGTCTGCTCAAAATAAGCTTTTTAATCTTATAGATGATTTGTAACTTTATACATCTATCAAACTGAAGACCACACTTACGGTGAGCTGCGGTCTCTATAATGTTTTGCAGCTTTTTCTTGTCGCTGGTGGCGATTATGTTTAAATCCATATATACAGACATTTCCGCTCAGTATATAGACATATATACAGTTCAATATATACACTTCTATTTACAAGAAAATAAACTCAAAACTATTCTCTCATTTAAAGCTATTCGTTGTGTTTTCGATGCACTACAACGCCAATAGACAGACGTCCAGGAAGCTGAAGCATGGGCGCCATATAAAAACGTGGTTTAATATTAAGTATTGGTGCTCTTGGGAAATGTAGTTTATATGTAGCAGATGTTACGTTGAGACATTAAGAATGACGTGCTGGTTTAAACTACAACATGGCGCTTCCGTTCCCAGAAGCCTGTTCGGCTCGACGCAAAAATCTGATTGGAGGATTTTAAACAGAAGACCGCGGATGGTGTGAAAGCATCGTTGACGTTTTTTTGGTTGTTAGGTTAAGTAATAACGGTTAAATAGCCAGGTAGGAGATTACAACATACAGATAAATATACAGATATATTAATAAAACAACGGAAAGTTAAATAAGGTGTAAGTTTAATGTATATCACGCAGGAATAATTGTATGTTGTTCTCAACGTAGTTTAAGTGGAGGTAACTATAAATGGAAGCTATTTTGTGGCTAACGTTAGTGCTAACAGACAGGAAACCATCTGAGTTGTGTTATTAACTTGAGTAAATAACGATTATTATTATTTTTATAATTATGTGTCTGACTAGCTGCTCAACCTGTTCTCTAATATGACAGTGTGTATTTCTCAGAGCCATGGAGTCCTGTCTGAATTATAAACCTGAGAGAGTGGGCGGTGTAACTGTGGAGGATCTGAGAAAAGATCTTTTCACTGATTTCTCCAAACTACCTGCATCTAAGGTAAAACTGCATCTAGGATCTTAATCCCATCACCTAGACCAGCCTCAGGGTTAATGTGTTAGTTACCTAGTCTAGCATTTACCTGGTCATGGTCTCCGAAATAAATTCCAGAAATCACCCATGTCTCACTGTGTCTACAGGAACCTGTCCTGGTTGAGAAGGAACACTTGCAGGTCTACTTACGGATACGTCCTTTGACCGCTACAGAGAGTGAATTTGGAGAATCACAGGTGCGTACAAAAAGGTTCAGTGTCTTCAGGCTTGTAAAAGCATTTCAGTTGGATAGATGGATGGTTGTAGTATCGGTTACGAGTGTAACTAAAATGTGTTCTTACTTCATAGGATTGCATTTCAGTCGATCCCCCGGACACTGTGGTTTTGAAGGCCCCTAGGTTATCACTGACAGCTAGACAAAGTGAAAAACTAGGACCCCAACTTGCACAGCGATTCCAGTTTTCAAAGGTACAGACATGATCATGTTGTGTGTTGTCTTGTTTTTATGGTCAAGCCTGGTTGAAAACACATTTCTTTATCATTTCGGCTACGTTATGTTCATATTGAATTCATTTTCCAGGTGTATGGGCCGGAAACAACACAAAGACAGATATTTGATGGCACAACAAAAGCTCTTGTTAAGGATGTCTTGGGAGGAGAAAATTCTTTAGTCTTCACTTACGGTGTAACAAATGCCGGGAAGACGTTCACATTTTTAGGTGTTTTTTTTAATATTTGATTTATTTGTTTATTTATTTATAAACTCGTTTTTAACTCGTTTATGGATACGAGTTAATACGCAGCTCTTCTTCAGTGAAGATACGTGACGTGTTTGAATTTTTTTTTAAGGCCCTGAAAGTGATGGAGGAATTCTGCCCAGGTCACTGAATGTGATCTTTAACAGCATCGTAGGACGAATCTATACACAGAGTAACATTAAACCCCACCGCTGTGTTGACTTCACAAGACTGACTAAAGACCAGCAGGAGGAGGAGGCCACGAATAAGAAAAACCTTCTAAAAAGATATAAAGAGGTTCATTTTAATATGGAAAGTGCTTCATATTTTTAGCATACATTGTAACTAATATAATATTGGTGTAAATCATTTTTGGTAACTGTTTCTCCTTTAGAGTGATTTGCAGAAAAGCAGCTCCAGCATTTCAAACTCAGCTTGTAGCACCTTACTTGAGGGTAAGTATTAAATAAATTAAATACTTCTACTTGTATGGTATTTATATGTTTGTTTGTTATGGGGTTTGTTTCATTGAATGTAGCATGTATTTTCAGAAATACTCTTACACAGATAATAATGAGCCAAAATGAACATCACAAGCAGATGTCAGATTTTTATTTCAAGTATTATTAACCCAATTGGTTTCAGCAGTCTCTTGAAGAGACCCTCCATTTACTGACTAATACCACTAAACTTCTTTCTGTAATGTCTAACAAGATGGAAGACACATGTAGAAAAACTTGGACATGCTGATGAACATTTCAAGCTCTTGTATATCTTTGAGCGTGTGGATAATTTTTTTTATAGGGTTTAAATCTAAAGACTGTGGAAGTCATTGTTGATTTTTTGTATTCCAGTCCCATCATATTGTGTTCAATTTTTTATTTTTATTTATTTGTATGTTTTATGTATCCGTTATCTGTTTTGTACAAATCACCAGCCTTCTGTCGTTTGTGTGGCAAGCCTGGTTTTCCCCGTAACAATGGGCAACAAAAGGGACTTTCCATTATGTGCAACTTCATGCTGGGTTTAATACAAAATTTTCCAGCAACTGTGAGATTTATAGATAATCGTCACCCCACCCCCAAGAATGACAATTTGCTTACATAGATTAAAATGTTTATTGACTGTGACAGCACTATAAAAAATATAACTTGAACATGAATAAAAAAAGTATATGTGACCATAAAAGATCTGCTTTAAAGATCTGAGACCGGATGTAATTAATTTTTTACAGTTTATGTTTAATTTCAATCCCTGCATTAGGTTCAAGTTATGGGGAGTTAGATGAGGACAGTCTTTGTTTGGAGGATGATTCCCATGTCAAGTTCGCAGTGTGGGTCTCCTTCTGCGAGATCTACAATGAGAACATCCATGACCTGCTCGACTTTGCGTCGAACACGTCCCACAGAAGGAGCGTACTACGATTGTGTCAAGATGTCAAAGGCAACACATTTGTCAAAGGTAACAGGTTTTCCTAGTCTGCCTCTGGTTTTCATATTGGTATGTAAAACATTTTATCTTTTGCTTTTCATTTGCTTACCAGTTGGATGAGGAGGATGATATTTAATAGTGAAAGAAATAAAGCTGCAATAAAATCTAAGCATATTAAATATTGGTTAAATGTGTGTGTGTGTGTCTGTGTTTTTCACAGATCTGACTTGGGTTCAGGTAAACAGTGCAGATGAAGCCTACAAAGTACTAAAGATTGGAAGGAAAAACCAGAGCTTCTCTTCTACAAAGCTCAACAGTGCTTCAAGCAGGAGGTACTTGGGTGTTTTTTTTTTTTTTTGTTTGTTTGGTTTTTTTTTTCCTCCCACCTTATTACACAGACATTTTCTACTTCAAGGTTCACTTGGAGTCATTGCTTTTTGTAAAAGTCCATAATGTATCATTCAGACCTGTCTTCTTTTTAGCCATAGCATCTTTTCCATCCGAATCATGAGAATTGAAGACATGGGGGTTCCTCGAGTCCAGTCAATAAGCGAGTGAGAATTATCTTTATCTGGACTCAATTTGATCTAGATTTAGTAATTGTCTGCCTGTTTTTGGATATTTAACCGTCTCTATGGCAATTTCTTTATTTCAAATCTTTAATTCATCCAGGTTGTCTCTTTGTGATCTGGCCGGATCAGAACGATGTGCAAAAACCCAGAACAGAGGAGACCGCTTAAAAGAAGCTGGGAACATTAACACTTCTCTGTTAACCTTAGGAAAATGCATGAATGCACTGAGACTAAGTCAGACACAATCAAAGTAAGTCTAGCATCTCCCATGTCGAAATTCATATTAAAGATTACAAAGAAGGATACTCAGTCATGTTGGTGAATGTGAATTGTTTTATTTTAAAAAAATCTGGTGATTTTTGCTTTGTTTCTGGCAGGTTCCAACAACATATCCCCTTCAGAGAAAGCAAACTCACTCACTACCTGCAGGGCTTCTTCTGTGGCCGTGGAAAAGCCTGTATGATAGTTAACATCAACCAGTGTGCTTCTATGTATGATGAAACTTTAAATGTCCTCAAATTCTCAGCGGTAGCTCAAAAGGTCAGTGACATTCACATTTCTGCTCTCCTGCTTAAGAGTTTAGAAACATTCACTGTATGCCACTGTTCAATATTTACTGACTGTATGGTGACTTTCTTTCTCACGCCTCTGATAAAAATGAGACAGCCATATCAAATTTATTACAGATTAGAAGAAAATACTGAAATCAAAATGCTTTAAAAAGCCTGCTTGATTTTATCCACTCATTGTGTAGGTTGTGGTCCTGAACCCCAAACCAGTCTTAAGTGTTATGCCCAAGAAATCTGCCAGAGAAGTCTCCATGATGATCAACAATGTGGACAGGAGAGAGTGGACCAGGAGAAGCACATTGATTGGGTGGGAGACAAGCTTGGAGGATGTTCAGGAAGATGAAGATGATGAAGAAATGGAGGTAGATGAAGAGGAGGAAGAAGAGGAAAACTGTGAGGAGAGCATGGTGGAAAATACAGTGCTAGAAGGTGCAGATGATCAAGAGCTGGGTGAGGTAAAGTGTCTCTGATATTATCTTGTGTGGTGGTGGGTCAATGGTTAACACCAATCAAGGTTTGGGGGTTCAAGCCAACTAACCCTTTCTACTCCTGGAACACTGTATCTCTCTATTTATAATGCATTCAAAGCAGAGTTTATTCGGTCAACCTTGGTGACTCCCTAGGCTCTGTAAACCGAAATCAAAGAAAATCATGTGAACATCCAACTAATCAGGTCAAGGAGGAAACTCTGCAAGCCAGTTAGTTTTAAAAGCTTACCCCTATGCACTTGTATTTGGGTTGAACAGTCCTGTGCAACCTTGAACATTTATTTAGATGGGTGGCTTTAATAGAAATACCAAAACTAGCAATTGTGACAATGAATGAATAAACGAGACTGAGACTATCAGGTTTTCTCTGTACAAGTGAAGCGTTTAGTGATCGGTTTTGATTGGCAGGCTTTAAGTCTAGAAGATTGCTCTGGGATAGATAGAGGCAAAACAAATCTCTTTTTCACCTACCGAATCCTCGTCCATGCAGGTAACAGGTGTTTTCATGAGGCTGAATTTATTTGCATCCTGTGTGACTGCTGCCTAGTGATTGAGCTGTACATCATGCCTTATTGATGTACTGTCTTCCTTCCTGCATTCATTTCAGCTACATCAAAGGATTAAAGAGCTTGAAGAAAAACTCTTGAAGGAACAGTCTGAAAAACTGGCCATTGAATCTCGAATCCGGGATGAAGTTACCACCGAGTTCATGGAGCTGTTTTCCAATATGGAAAAGGATTACAAGTAAGACAGTCTTTTCTTTTTTTGTTTTTGTTGTTTTATGTCATGGAAGTTTATTATCATGGCATAAAATGTAACAAGTTTTTTGTCTTTCTAGTGAACGTCTACAGAGAGAAAAGGAAATAGCTGAAGAAAGAGCTGAGAGGAGACTGGAGATACTTAAGAATTTAGTCAACAAAAATGTCACTGAGACAGCAGCAATGATTTCTGCTGAGGAGGGAACCAAGGTAAAATCTATGATTTTTTCCTGAATGTTTTTTAAGACCACATTTCTGTTAAGTATAATTAAATTTTTAAGCTTGCTATAAAACAGTATGAAGTAGGTTCTTCTCTTTGTCAGGAACCTAGAATGGCATTCTTGGATGGGATGATTGAAGAGATGCAAGATGACCTGGCTAAGATAAAGAGAGATGCAGAGGCAGCCCAGTCATGTCTGGAGAGCAGGGAACATTCTCCTGGCGCTGTCAGGAAGCTGAGGACACAGCTGGATGAGATGGCAGAAGAACTACTTAAAAAACGCCAGCTCCTAGATATCAAAACGAAGGGTGAGTTCTCTCACTTGGTCATGCTTTAATTGACATGGTCAATGCTTCAGTACCTTGTCCCTGAAACAGTATTTTCATTGTCTTTACAGAAATGGAAGAAGTGCAGATTTGTTTACAGAGTTCCAGTGACCAGCTACTGGAGGCTAACAAGGTTGGTTTTATTCACAGCAGTCTTGGTTCTACACTGTTAGGTTATTTACAGGTATTAAAGTATCTCTGTTTTGTCCCATAGAATTATGAAAATCAAAAATTGAGGAATCAGCAACTTATGGAAATCTGCCAAGAAAAAGATGAAATGATCTCCAAGCTTCAGACTGCTTTGGATCAGTATGTTGAAGCAGCTAATGAAGATGTAAGTTTTCATGTCCAGTATCTTGGGGTGCTTTGAATGTTTCGGACTGATTATATTACTGTGTTTTGTTTGTTTTTTTGCTTCAGAGGGCCTATATCGACACAATTAAAGAAGAATTCTTACACTATAGAAATAACTGCAAGTGTGGACTCAATGATGGTGAAGAAAAGACAAAAGATCGGGACATTCAACAGCTTGAAGAAACTTTAAAAGAGAAAAATGACTTCTTGGCTGAGCTGAAGCTTGAACGGCAATCTCTTGAACAAAAATTGAAGGATCTTACTGAAGATCTACAAAAACAAGCTCAGGCATGCAAAGCTGCTTTCTGCTCACTTGAAACAGAAAAAGCAGCAACCATCAAACTAACAAACGAGAACAGGGCACTTGCCAGTGAGCTCAGTGATTTTCAGCAAACAACCAAGTCCAGGCTCACAGCCATTGAAACTGAATTAAAAATGAAGACCATGGATGCAGCCAAGCTTACTGAGGAACTCCAAAAAGCACAAGCTGTTCTCCAACAACAGAAAGAAGAGGCTACTGAGCAATCTCAGAAGATCAAATCCCTAAAGCTGGAAGTTGAGAACCTGCACCGGAAGCTCAGTGCACAGGAGCTTACGGAAGGACAAACAGACAAGTGTGTCTTCCAAGAGACCATTGCAGCTCTCCGCAGAGAATGTGAGACAATGATGTCCTCCTCCCTGGAGAAAAGCAGGATGATCATGGCCCTGGAGAAGGAAGTCAGTCAAAGAAGAGACGAAATGTGCCAGAAGCAGAACCAATGCAATCAGCTTAAGCAAGATCTAGGTGCTCTAAGAGAGGAGAACCAACAGCTGCTTGGCCGCTATGAAGCCGAGAGGCTGACTGTGGAGCAGATGAAGAAAAGTCACTCTGAGCTGGAGACAGAGCTGCATGGTGTAAGACAGCAGGTGGCAGTTCTGGAGGGGCAGCAGCATACCTTTACACAAAGCTCTGAGAGAGTAAAAGAGCTGGAGAAAAAGCTTGGTGAGAAAGAGGCCAATTGTACAGATCTGGAGCACAGACTTCTGCAGACCCAGCACAAACTAGACGAGGTGGAAAAGAGAGAGAAACATGTGGAGAGCTCTTTTAAAGAGAGAAGAAAAGAAGTGGAGGATAACCTTGTTCATAAGAATGCAGAACTAGAGGTTAAAGCTCAGGAACTATTACAGTAAGTAGTATACAGTTTGTTGGATGGATCAAGAAATGGATTGTGTTTTGTTGGTGTACTGTCAAAGGCACCTTTATTTAATTTTATATTAAGCCATATCAGTTCTGTGTTGTCACTCAATCTTATTGTTGTCAATGTTAACTATTGGTATTGGTTACATATATTTTGGACCAGTGCAACTTAAACTTGAATGTCTGCTCTTAATTCTGAATGTGCAGGTTGTCTTATGTTTCCTTTTAAATACACCATATGACCAAAATTATGTAGATACATGACCAGCACTCAACCCCAGAATGACAATCACACCCAAGACATCAGTACCTGATCTCACTAATGCTCTTGTGGCTGAATAGGCAAATTCTCAGAACCATACTTGGAAAATCTAGTGGAAATAGTTCAGAGAAGAGTGGAGGTTATTATAAGACAAAACGGGGCATTAAATCAGAATGGAATTGTAAACAAGCACGAGTGAGATTGATCAGGTGTACATATACTTTTGGTTCTATAGTGTATATTGTTGGAGACCTGCTTAGTAGTGTGTATTAATTGTTTTTTTTTAACAGATCTAAAAAACAGGTGAACGATGGACTGGAGATGATTGAGAGGTTAAGTCTTGATCTGAAACAGAAGGAGAAATGCATCTCTGATCAACTTTCTCAGCTGACCGATAAAAGTGCTAAAACTGAGCAGATGCAAAAAGAGGTTAGTCTGTGCACCCTGAAGTCAGTAACTTACATTAGTAAAACTTTTGCACTGATAATGTAAAATTATTTTCTTCTCTGCAAGATTGCATCCTTATCTGAAGAAGTCAGAATTCTGCAACAGAAACTGTGTGATTTGGAGAAAGACAGGGATCGAGCTCTGAGTGCCGTCGCCAATAAAGAGCAGATTATTGAACAAATAAAGACTGTGAGCACTGCACTTTCATTGGTTTGGAGATTTTATATTTTTTATAAAGCCGTTTACTTATTTTAGTTTTGTCTTACATTGACAGGAACAAGCCAACAAAGCTGAGACACAGCAGAACCATAAAATCTGTCAAGGTAATCCTTTAAAACAAGCTGCTCACATGCCATACTTGGGGTGTAAGGTGATTAAACACCTGCTCCTTTTCTTTTTTATGGCCTTTTTGGAAAGGCCGGTTTTTCTTTGTGTTTTATTTTCTGCCCATGGCTCTTATCAAGAATTTTAAACATTACTAATATTTAAACTATAACTTAAAAATGCCGATCTGGTTGCCATCCATAAAATGGGGGGTGAAGTTGCCAGAAGCTGTGGGTTTAAGTTATCCGTTATCTGTAACTCTTTAAATGAAGAGTTGACCTATTAACACACTTTATACAGGGAGCTGCTTCATCATTGAGAGATGGCGAGTTTAATTTGTGTTTCAAAGAGCACTAGTAATCTTTCACCTGTCTGCTTGTTGTCATGTTATATTTAGGCCTGTAGTATTATACGTCATATGGAAATTAAACAGTGTCATAGTAGTCGTATTGGTTGCAGCATCTTAAACTGTAGTTTGTGTACTTGATCCATGTATCCCTTTTAGCGGCCGGCCCTCTAAAGGTCTGTGCACCCTACAAAATCAGTGTTACATCTGGTGTTGATATTAAACATGCAGGGAGATTCACTTGAACATTCTGTTGTAACTTCTGTTAGGATGAAGCAATCTGAACCAAAAAAATACACTACATACCTTGACGTAATGGTGTGTAATCGATTGCATTTCGTGTGATGATGGCGGAAAGTGATTTCTGTTTTCTGCCGGACACGCTTTGACACAGCGCTACTTGTTCCTGAATGTATCAACAAGCATATCATGGGAATTTTACATCTGATGTTTTCCTTCAAATCTTCCACAGTGAGAGGAAGTAATCTTATGTTAACTCTCAATCATCCTGTTGATTCAAAAACTGTTCCTAAATGTCCAGGTACACGTGGTATAAACGTAAATGGGGCCTATGGCGTGCAAACAAGACATCAAGCCCCATATACCGACTTATTATAGAGCAGTTTTTGGCTTGTTTGACGTTCCATATACTGAAGAAAACATTGCACATTGTTTTATTTACATTGCTTCATCCTAACAGGAGTTACAACAGAATATTTGGGGGCCTCTTTCAAGTGATTCCCCCGGTACTAATGTATTGCGTTGAATGCTTATTGTACACATCAAGTAAAGAAATCTTCAGCAGGCATTTGAATTATGCTTGCAGAACTTCTGGCCAAGGAAAAGCTCATCGAGGAAATGCATCTTAAATTGTCAGATGAGAAAAGGTCACGGACAGAACAGGAGCGACTTCTGGAGGCTAGACTCAATGAAATTGATTCGTTGCAAGGAGGTGACAGAACTTCATTATGTCTTTTTGTCTTAGACCATTTAATGTGCTTTTTTTTCATTTGAATGACATTTAATGATTTCTTCAAGAACTTATGAAGCTGAAGGAGAGACCTGATCATTCACATCAGGGGGAGCAAGAAATAGACAAACCTGCAGGACCTTTGACAGTAGGTGTAACAGGCTTTGAATACACAATTCAACTTCATTTCAATTTCATTTCTAATTGTATGGTAGTAACAGAAGAATCCACTCTCCTGTTTATAAGGAGTAATCTGTACTGTTTATAAACTACCCCAGACAAACAAAGTGGAGAAAGACATAGACACACAGGTCACAACTATGTCACCAAGAGAGGTAGATGTGAAGGAATTAAACTTAAAATGCTAGGCATAAGAAAATGAATGTTTATTATATAACCTTGTTTTGCTCATTCTCCAAGCTTAATTAACATATTTAAAAAAAAAAAAAAACCTTGGGTATTTTATAACTATTGATAAGTATTTTATTTTTATAATCATAGGGTCGTAAATGAGCATGTAAAACCACAGCTGTGCTTTTTTTTTCTATCACGCCAACATAGACATCCGAGAACATTTTAAAACACTGAATACATTTATTCTATGGCACCTTTAAATTTTCTGGCAAAGCAGCATGATTAAGTTACCGCTTTTAAATGGGTTAGTAAAAATAAATATTTAAAAAGTTATGCAGTATGATTTTTTTTTTTTCTGTCCAAAGAGGGTAGAGAACAGCCACAGTCTGGTGCACAGTTAAAGCTTAATTAGCCTGTGTGAGTGTTAATGCCAAAACATCCAGCCTTCAGTGATTCTGCATTCTCATTTTTTATTTTTAATGCAGAAATGTGCCAGTCTAACCCTAGAGATTGCTTTGTGAAACTTGGCAGACTGAAAATGATAAAAGGATTATGTGAATCCTTCATTTGCTAATAAATATTATGTGGATCTGATACCAGATTAACACTCATATATTCTAAGGCACACTCTGTCACATGGATCTGTTTGATGACTTTCAGCAGGCTTCAGTGCACGAGACCTCAGTGCTCTCCACCGAGGGCGAGAGAGAAAAACGCTTCCCCAAGCCTGAGCTGGAGATCACCTTCACCCCGCTCAAACCAGACCGCCTGAATGTCCGCAAGCCTGGAGACGAAGAGTCTGTCACACTCAAAATCAAACGCACAGCCAGGAAGAGGAAGAGTGCTGCGATACAGGTCTGTGTTGATGCATGTAGGATTAGGAAGATGTTTTCACCCTTGTCCTTGTACTTGCTGTTTCTTGTAGTTATTACTTGCCTATACTTGTTTATTGTTGCACACTGGTTTTAATTTGCAGTTCAATTTGTCTCTTTTTATTCACTAGAACTCGGTAGATTCAGAGAACAGGAGGAACATGCGATTTCGGGGAAACTCCAGGGCAAATATCCAAAATGTAGAGGTATATATATGCTACATTCTTCTTGTACCTTTAGCTGCAACTGTTATTTTGTTAATTTTGATTAGTACATATGCTTTACATATGGAACATTTTTTTATGGTTTTTCCATGAAGGAAAAATACACCCTGAATCAATATTTATCATTATATACACGTTTTAGTTCACACATTTTGTATAATTATATACATGTTTTAGTTCCCACATTTTGTATGTTTATCTCTGTTTAAAGAGACTGATGCAGTGGTGCATTTAATCCTCTAAGTTGAGGTGCAGCTCTCTCTCATCCTCAGCTGTACACCGCTGAGACAGATCAGTTCCCCAGGCTCAAACATTCATGTTAATTTCGCCGTCAACACTATTGTGTGTATTCTTGTACATGACTTAACTATCCAGATTGCTTGCTATTGATGCATTATAATTCTGGAACTGGTGTTCAAAGTTTACTTCCTTTACTAATTGTTTATCAGTCATATAATAATCATTAATATAATTGTAAATGGTGCTGAAAATGGGGAGTGAGAAACACCACCTTAACTTTGGTAGCAACGTCCACCTGTGACACCGGAGTGGCAAGCGAATGCTTCTCTCAGGAGCAGTTAAAATACACAAGCCAACAGATTAGCAACAGCATCAATAAACACACAATATTTCAGTATAAACACGTTTAATGTGTCTCCGGTCGGATTTGTCCCTGAAATCTTTGAGTGGACTTGGGGTAACATCTGAAATTTGCTATAAAACTTTATTAAACATGATTTTGTTAATTCAAATACATAGCGACGCGTTCATCACTAATTGACTAATATTGAGAATGTTAGATCAGTATTGGGTCCAGACTGTGTAACTGACACATTAAGTTTTCACAAGCCATCCATGTATCTATTTATCTTCTGCTTTAGTCTCCCGCAGTGCTCAGTAAAAAACCTAATCTACTGAAGCAAAAGGATTCACCTGCTAGCCTGACAGGTAGGAAAGATGGAACCCTGCAGAAGATTGGTGACTTCATCCAAAGTTCTCCAAACCTCCTAGGGAGCAAAGGTTAGTACTGGCTTTTGTAGGCTCCATTGACAGTATTGAGCACTGCTTATATGTCCACATGTGCTGACCCTCTTTATACACAGCTAAAAAGATCATGGCAAAGGCTTTAAGATCTCCAGAGCCAGAGAACACCGAAACAAACAACAAACCTAAGAGATCCAAACGCAAGCTGTTTAAGACGCAGATCTCTTCACCTTTCGACATACCTTCACATCCGGTCAGTGCCACATTATGATTCGCAGAATTATTTACAGTCAGCACCGGAATTGTCACCTTTTATCGCAAAAAAAAAAAAAATTTAAATAACAAAATAAAATGTAATTAAAATAAAATTATTTGCACTGTACAATTAATATTAATAATCCTTTTCCCTGAAGCACTGTGCTTCTTGCTGTCTAAGATTTTAAACATGCAGTATATTTATAAACATTCTTAATACCTTGTTATTTTTCCCACAGATCATTGGAGTGGATCAGGATGACAAAGAAAGCGATCACTGCATAATTAAAAGAAAACTTCGAACAAGAACTGTCAAAAGATGATTTCAGCCATATGCACGTTTCAGTGGTGTTAATTAGCATGTGGTAAATTGGTCTGAATGCTTTAGCAGCAGAGCAGGAGTGTTGATTTTACAGCAACTGTAGAATATTTTGTGTAAATAATGTGACTTGTGTAAATATACTGGATAGTTGTTAGGGCTGTAATATTACAGTTAGAAATTTGCTCTTTTATTTCTTCATCTCATTTTTTATTCAGGGGATAAACAAAAATATTGTTTTAAAATGTCAAAAGAAGCTTGGGTGTCTCTTATGAAAGCAGGTTCTGTCATTCTGTGGTCGATTCTGTGATAATCATGCTCTGCTCAGATTAAAAACAACCACTGTTGTGAACACGAGGTGTACAATGTAATTCTTCACCTAAATATACAACAAAGATACTATAATAAGGTTATACACAGGATAAGTGTTAAGGTTCAGTGTGCTGTATGATGGTCATTTATTTTTACTGCTGGTGGTTGTCTTAGAAGACGTCCCACTTGATCTGTGTTCTTTGCATTAAACGGACCACAGACAAATTCACCTGCTCACTACTATGTGCTAAAATAGTTATGGCAAAAAATCAGTTTGTGCATGAATACAGCACTTTTGGGAGGGATGTTTTATTTCCATGTGTAATAAAGCTTTGTAACTTTTGTAGCATAAACATTCATTTTTCATTTTACATATTTTTCCTAACACATTTTCTCATGTATTTAAGGCATTGTTTGCTTAACTCATCTAGATGATAAAGGGAAGGGTATCCTGGCTTTGCCCCTTTGCCTCTCTCTCTCCTACTGATTGATCGACTGACATCTTTGTGTCATGGCTGTTCATCAGTTGATGCTGTTGACAGTGAGGGGTTGTCTTTAGTGCTGCTGTGGGTTCGGCCATGTTTATGTGGACTACTGTGTGTGTGTGGGGGGGGGTTTGACTCATTTGGTTATCATCTGTAGGAGAGTGTAGGAAGAGCAACTAAAACATTAGTGAAAAAATAAGTACCATAATGTGTGGTGTATGTCTTACTTCTGGTTCCTGAAATCTGAAAACCTTTTGATGATGTAGCCATGTTGGTGCAATTTATTTTGTGAGAGCCGCAGTGGTGCAGATGAGCTGCATTTCAGCAGTATTTTAACAGGTCAGCAATCACCATGTAGTCCTGGTTGTTAAGTTTATTACAGGGATAATTTTGTCTTGCAAACATGGCAACCCTGTATAATAGCACATCGTTTTTTCCCTCCACCTATAACCTGATTACTTAAATATTCCTAAGTTTAAGTAAAGTATACATATATTTTCCTATGCACATATTCAATATGTAAGAAAACAAAATGTAAATAAATTATGTAAAATGACTCCTGAGATTTAATCTTGCAAAGGCCTGCTGGCATGTGTGCTGTTTTTTGGCAATAATATTACTGTGACTGATTAGCATCACACACACATGCAAGCTGTCACCTAGTCAGGTCTACAGAATGATGCATATCAGTTTAAACAAGAAATTAAAATGTTGTATAAAGTGTCAGTGCAGTTAGTCAGTAAAGGAGAGGAAAGTGTATCAGGTCAATTTCCAATCAACAAATTACTTAAGTAATTACTTGGTCTGTGGCTACCTTGCTAGTATTAAAGTGATTATTACAAATTCAGCTCATTTCTATTTTTGTTTCTACATGTCAGAATGGGAGTAGACAAAGCTGATTGGGTTCATCCAGAATCTACGGGCTAAAGTAAAAAATTGCTAAAATGCTAAAGTGAATGCAGATAACGTCTTGTGTAAAAACTGACAAACCTAAAAATGTTGCCTTTATTATGATCTGTGGATCTTACTATAATTTTCTTTTAACTATTATCTTTGTTTATGAAAATATCTTAAATTCATCCATGATACAGTAGATGTGCTACTGGTCTGGGTGTGTTGATCTGTGCTGAAACTGTACTGTTGATCTGTACTGGGTGAGACTGATCATCTGAAAGGCCACAGTGAACAAACTATAGTTTAATCAGTGCCTCAGCTCACACACCACACTGACATCTCAGCTGTTGTGTTTCCATCTAATTAAGAAATAACTCATGGATATCTAAGGACTATGCATAACTACTGATGATGATGTCATGTAATGAATCGTCAGTACAGATAGTGCTCATTTCATTTCTGATATGTTTGTATGACATCAGAATAAGGCGCAATTTATTTGAACCCACTTCTTATTAAAATGGATAAACCTGTTATTCATATCACACTTACAATTTCAATGTTAAACAAATTGAAACATCTACAATGAATTACAGTGGAAAAATAAGGGTTAAACGAATACACCCTTCCCCTTATCTTAAAGCCTTAGCCATGAATCAATGCCATGTAATTAGGAATGGAGAATGCTCAGAGACCATCGCATACTTACTTTTGGGACTACAGTTTTAAAGGATATGAACTCTCAAAAGCCTGCTCTCCTACACCCTGCACAGTTGGACTATTACAATCTCATTGCAGGAGCAAAGGAGCGTCTTTGGATAAAGTCAAGGACTGTGAGATTTAAATGTACAAAACACACCCAAATGCTCCCATCTGTCCAAAGAGAAGGACCAATTAATGTGCTTCTGCAAGTTCAATGTCAAAGATCCTACTGTGTGTACTAATAATACTTTCTCTTCTCCTCTGGTGACTTTTGGAGGAGTCCTTTAGGACTTGCTAATTTATTATCTAAGAGAATATTTGGTTTCAGAAGTGGCAGAGACATGACTATGAGTCTGGTAGCAGAGAAACTACTAGGTGGAACTGTACTAGAGTTATGAAGTGTCAATTAACAGAAGGTCATTAACAAGCAGCTGTGCACATGTAAGGCACATACAGATTTACTGTATATTCAGTATTGAGCTTCAGCATAAGACAGATGATCAAAATAAGAGATTTCTTAATGCAGCCTAAAGACGAAAGGTGAAGTATGTGCCTCTTTGATTTAATCGGTTTTAACATTTTAATTCAGCGTATTCTTGCGTAACTGATCAGAGGGAAAAATACCAGTGTTAGCTAAACAACCACCAGTCTGATTCAGAGTAAAACTGAAAACGAGGTGATTTGTGAGGACTTTATTGTTAAATGGGCTGCAATACTTTTGAAGATGCATATAGAAAATACTGATTGACAGTCTCAAGTAAGTAGTCAATAATAACACTTTGCTAAGACATTTTACACTTGCTATCATTATACTGAAATATTCCATTTCTCTTAACCCATAGGTGCTTTATGACAAAAGTACAAAACAGCCTCAGTATCTATTAATTCTACACTTAAGGTGATCTTTACACTGGTCAAAGATACTGTTTGATAATAAAAGAAATGGAATTAAAGCTCATCATCCAACCAAACCCATCTGGCTTGGTTATCACACAACTAAACTTCTGATATCCAGCTGTACAAATTTACATGACCTCTAAATAACAAGGCATTAAACATAATCTACACCAAGGTACACCCAAAATGGGGGCAAAAGTATTTGTGAATGCAGAGCAGAGTCTCATGGTTCCAGTTCATGTACAACCACCAGTGTCAGAGCGCCTTACAGTATCTAATTAACTCATGGGATTTCTTTCTACTAATGCTATTAAATATTAATACAAAAGAATTGGGACACAGCTGGGTATTTTAACAACTGTCTGTGTATGTGCTTGACTGTTCACATCCTTCATGATGCCCATAGCATCATGATGATCATCCATATTTCTTGACTATACAGTATTTGTTCACCAATTTCTATTCACCTCCAGTTCATGGCCTGGATCTGTCATCTAAACACCTATAAACACTGTACTTAGTGGTTCCATTATAATAAAATCCTGTCTATATATATATATACACGTATATATGCTAAGGTTAATGTAATGCACATATACTATACTATACTAATTCTGATACTTATCATCATTGCTATTATGTGACTGACATTTCAGAAGTTGCAGCAATCGTCGTCTGTTTCTGCATTCTAATGTAAATCAACATGAAATGTCTTGTAACAACACTATGTCAGGATAAAATAAAGGATACATAATCCAAATGTTATTATGCTTATCTAATATTACAATTGTGCATGGCATCTATATAGCAACTGATGCCTGTTGGAATAAAATATGTAGTTGTATGTCATATGCCCGAAAGATCTAAATTATAAAGATATTAAAATAAATAATTTATAAAAAGTAAAAAGGTATATAATAAAGATGCAGTTTCTGTAAGTTTTCGGTTTAACCTTCCAGTACACTGACCTGCAATTCAGTAGACTTGATGCTTTATCTATCTCACCACCCTAATTTTAGCATTTGGTCCATGGATTTCATTGAGTAATAGATTGAATATCCACATCCTACTTACACTGCATACTAATGTTGGTTCTTATGCAAGAATTTGGTGTCCCAAAATACAAGCAATTTCGAGGTTGAGTAGAATTGGGACAAACCTGAGCTTTAGCTTGCTGACAACATATAATGACCATCATATCCTTAAATCTCCCCTACCTTTCTGACAGCCACAAAACAATTAAATCCTTGCTTCTAATCTCTAATTATGAGACAATCTTAGCTCACGGCCACATTAGAAATGACAGGCCAATTAATTGCCACTTACAGGACAGATAAAGCAAGACCACTTAGCACAAGTGTGTCTCATAGTAAACCCTTATACAAAATGAAATATGAAGTCTTATAAGAGTGTTAGCTGGAAAAAATGTTAACATTTATACTCTCACACGCACAAATTCATTGTTATACTGTTATATTATCTTATACTTTTGTACTACTGGTATTGTGGTAAAATTTTCTAGTCACAGGTTTTGTACTTAACATCTGTATAAGTCATGTCTAAAATATAGTCCCACTAACAAGGTGTTAAACCATGACAAATATATTCAGTATAAGCTTCTGAATATCTCCTGAGCCTCACATCACCCCAGGCCTATTCTCTTAAAAACAAGTCTCAACTATCTGGACATCATGTCTGGTTTTGCAGTTTCAATGCTGAGAGTTTGTGGTTAAAGTTTCTGTAAATAAGGACCTGGTAGGTGGTCCTGAGGTCTCTGTTGAAAAAGGTGTTTATGACAGGGTTAATGAGTGAGTTGGCATAGCCCATCCACAGCAATGTTCTCTCTACCCACAAGGGCACGCAACTGCAGTGCACGCCACAGACAAAGGGCCGAGCCGTGGACAGCAGAAAGAAAGGCAGCCAGCACACACTGAATGCCCCCACCATTACTCCCAACGTGGTTGCTGCCTTCTGCTCACGCTTGAACATGGACATGTTCCTGAGTTCATTCCTAAGGAGTCCTGCAAAGCTAGCACGCTCCTTCACATCCCTCTGCAGTTTCAGCACCGCAGACACATAGTTCACACCATCATCATCTCTCTGGGGAAACGTGATGGCGTGCTTGGCCACACTAACTTGGACAGCTCGGTATATCCGGTAGTACATGATCAGCATCACACACATGGGGATGTAGAATGCCACAGCGGTGGAGTAGATGGTGTACCCTAGGTCCTGGCTGATCAGGCACACATTATCATCATTTACATTCTGAGCCCAGCCAAACAATGGGGGCAGCGTGATGGAGGCAGAAAGCACCCACACAAACAACACTATTTTTGCCATACACTTTCCACTTCGCCTCACAGGATAGGTCAACGGCTTCGAAATACCAAGATACCTGTAACAACAGACACAACAGAAACTTATGCAGCAAAAACTTTTGCACAGTAATCATAATTCTTCTCCAAGATTCAAGAACCTGCCCAAGGACCTGTTTTAGCTTTTACTGCAACTAATAAGCATCATAGTAAAGAGAAATTTAGGCTACACACATTTTTTCAATTTTCCTATACATTTGTTTATAAATTCCACACTAATGTACCAGACTACACAGCCATCTGTTTCTTTCATCATTATTTAGCTAGTAAGGAATTTATTACTGTGTAATTTAATATAGATCTGTATATTAATACAGATTTTACAGATTTTCTAATAAAAAATTGCTTCTTATAATTTTAGCTTGATAGTTTTTATAGACACTGGTATGAAAATCGTAATGAGAAATTAGACCTGATTTCACAAAATAAAAGTTAATTAATTAAAGAAAATAGAGGTGATGAATTTTACTTATGCATATATTATAAACACATAACTACAATACATACAATTTAAGCATTCAGAGAGAATAAACACTAAGACTCATTAACCTGATTTGTTTATATATATGATTTATTATTTTATAAGCAGGGATATACTGTATGTAAATTTTTGACATAGAGATGATAATAAGCGAGAATACATAAGTAAGTTACAAATAAATTTTACTATTTTGAGATTTTTTGAGTTGCATTGTTCATACAAAGACCTACTGTTCAAAAAATATTGTGTACCATTAATTCATGTGCCACTACAGACTTAGAAATAAAGGTAAGTATACTATTTATTGTTACTAGAATGGTACACTACACTACACTGCACACCACACTACATCAGGACAACTACTTCCCACATTGCACACACTGGACTAATCTTGCACAATACACTAACTGTTCACTGGACATTGTAAATACCACTGTATATATTTATTCTGCATTCACATATCTATGTACAATATTCTATTTTCTTTTTTTTTCTATTTACCACATCCAGCATATATTTATCACACCATTATCACAAGACTTTTGCACTTTGTTGATAACTGCACAGTTTTCATATTTGCACTCTTACGACTTTGCACAATGCTACTATTTGCACTTATGGTAGATGCTAGCTGCATTCCATTACCTTGTACTTGTACTGAGTTTAATTTATCTATCTATCTGTCTCTCTGTCTGTCTGTCTATCTATCTCAAGTGTACACTTACTGTACAATTACTATGACTCATTTACTTTTTAAGCTTTACTCTAAAAGGTAATTACATCAAATTATAATTATGTACCTTAAAGGTACAATATATCCAGTGTCAAAAACACAATCAGGTACACAGGCAACAAGGAATAGTAGAGGTGAGTAGTATTGTGTAAATAAGTTGAATTTATTAAGACTTGTAAACTGTAAAAAGAAGTAGAAGTAAGAAAGACTGACCTGTCTATACTGATCACACACAGAGTGAGGATTGATGCTGTACAGCACATCACATCCATAGCGATGAAGACGTTGCAGAAGAGCTGACCAAAGATCCAATGTCCCCCAATAAGGTCAGTGATGCTCACGAACGGCATGACAGCCACAGCCACGGTCAGGTCCGCAACAGCCAGAGACACAATCAGGTAATTAGATGGATGCTTGAGTTTCTTCACCAAACACACTGATAGACCCAGTAATAAATTGCCACAGATGGTGGACACTGTGAGTATGATCAGCACTCCTCCTATCAGCACCTTTTCAGTATTCCCGTAGCGCAGAAGTTGCTCAGCACAGCTGCTCTTATTGCCCATCAAACTCGAAATGGATGGAGGTTCTTCAGCTTGGTTCTTCAGTAAGCGCATCTCAGAGCTGCAGCTGGACATCACAGGTTCAGTGCAGTCGTTTTCTTCACACTCACTGACCTGTCATTAGTGACAGAGAGGACATGACTGCTGCTGCTCCATCAAGCCACTTCACACTCATTATTGTAGATGTGTAATAAAGTTACATCCTGTTGATATAGACAGCATGGACACCTCGGACGTCTTCCCAAACTGTTGTCCTTGGTGTGCGCGTGTGCGTGCGCGCGCGTCTACAAGTGTAGAACCAAGACACGCGCTGAGATGCTTTTATACGACGTGTGACGTAATTGCTCCGTCTGGCCACGTGTTAAATCACTGTAATAAAGTAAATTATCACGTGGCACTGGATATAATAAACACATTTTGGTGTAAGGAAAGAACTAGAACAGAACTGAGAAGAACTGAGAAGACAGTTTGTGTCAGTTACTGCCTTATACCAAAAACACATCAAACTACAGCAGAGTCAGATAAACTGACCCAGAGAGCAGGTACAGGTGTACATAAACAATACCTAATCTGTGCTCTAAATCTATTTAAAATTGATAAGTGAAATTTAGCAAATGTAGCAAAATTTCAAAAACTTAGCAAATGTAAAATGTGATAATTGAATTTTAGCAATTTAATGTTATTCTGTAATCAATTTTTCTCTCCAGGATCGGGCATTACGACTTCAGTCAGAACCCCCATTAAGCTATATATATAAAGATTGGGTTGTTGCATGACAGTGCATGTCCACACACAGCTTTCCGCTGTTCTGAGGTGTTTAGGCATCCTCTCTATAGTCCTGATTGTGTCCTGTTAGACTAACACCTGTCTTGTTCCCTGAAAGAAGCCCTAATAGGACATAGCGGTGAAGACAGTGGTGCATTAGTAGCTCTTAGCTCAGCAGCCTAAAACTGTTTAATGAGGAAATATAAAAGTTTGTTAACAGAAGAACAAAGTGTATCGACAAGCAGTAAGATTAATTTAAAAAAACAAAAACAATGTATTTGTCTTTTCTGAAAGCTGATTAAAAGAAATGTGTGGATTATTGCCCATAAAAAACTGCCTATAAAATATATTTGTATATGCATGTAGTTTCCAAGTCCACTTGACACTGGACTGTCTCTTACCCAATTTTTATTTTTTTATTTTTTTTGGATTTTGTAGTGTGGAGTCTTTGATAAGGCACTCCATTTTGACAACCCTACAGGTGAGAGAGACTCTACAGTTTTTCTGTTAAAACTGAAGGTAGAGATTGAGCACATGATTATACTGCCATCACATGGTGTTTTACACTATAGCGTAGCCTGAAGATACAATCTTTGTTTTATCTTGTAAAGACAAGCACAGAATTTTTTTCTTGTCTTCACAAATACAAACAGTGTTGCAATGCGTAAATGTGCAGCTGAAACATATTTATAATTATTTCAAGTTAAATATTTGTCTTGTTAAAAAAAAAAAGCTTGGCCTGACCAGCATAGCAAAGTGTACATCACATTTTCTGGTAAGTTATTTTCCAGCTTCCTTATTACTTGATTATCTAATTGCCTTGGATTGTGTTGTGATATTTTTTTATATATAATAGCTTATCAAGTATGATGTAATCGTGATGTAAATCAAAAAGTCATATGTCTTCTACCAGAATTTAGCAGTTGGCATGGCGTTGTACCAGTCTGACCTGTTTGACCTGTTCTTGAAAAATGTGACTTTAAAGTAGGTTTATGCACTTCTCTGTTGAGAAGCATTTGCAGTTCACCCAGTCAAAACACTGAGATTACTTTGGGAAATAAATGACTGCAACATACTGTATTCCTGGTATGTCCTAGGGTTAAATTACTACTTAAATGTCCCTTTACTTCAGTCTATAACAGTCTATAAAATCTCTTGGCACTATACATGGTGTTGTAATTGTAGTGTACCTTTATTTAAATAATTAATTAGGGTAATTCATGTAATTATTTGGGGTACATAATTGGATTTTAAAGACCACCATTTAGCTTTAATGAGCTTTTTAAGTACCCTAATACATTAAATGTTCAGTATATGCAACAGACTAAGCAAAAGATACAGTTGTTTTGATGTACTACTATTATTATTATTATTAGTAGTAGTAGTAGTAGTAGTAGTAGTAGTATTAATAATAATAATAATAATAATAATAATAATAATAATAATAATCATTATTATTATTATTATTATTATTATTATTATTATTATTATTATTATTGTTGTTGTTGTTGTTGTTGTTGTTGTTACTGAAATATGTATTCAACTTCTGACATTAATGTACATACATTAAGCACAAGATTGTAAGGTTAGTCTAACACTAAATCAAATAGAAAAACTACATTTTCTCCACAAAAGAGACAAAAAGTAGTTCTGCTATTAAGAATAGAAAACACTAGAATTTCTGTATGTTTTACTAAGGAATGATGCTTTATTAAAGTGATTTAATTTTTTATTCAAATTGTAAAAATGTTTAACTGTGAAAACAGACTTTTATTTAACCAATCATACCAGATTTACTATATGATTAGATAATTGTTATGTTTGAAAAGGTATAATCTTTTTTATTATTATTTACCCAGAACCACAGGTGACCCAGACAACATAACTGACCCAAGGGTCAAATGGCAACCTACAGATACTCACGGAGACTTTGTTTATGTCATCTATGTTGAGTCAAATTTGTTTTGTTTACTGTATAACACCAACTATTGTTGTAAAAATACTGTATGCAAAATAATATGGGATGGGTAATTGAGCCTGCAGGCTTACTCTATCGTTGTCCAAATTATCTGCTGAAAATAGTGCATGTAAACAACGCAATTCTGTTTGCCATTTTGGCAATAATTACTACCCTCAGTAAACACTTATGTTGCTCATTGTGCAATCTAGGACACTAGATGTAGGCAGAAAAACTTGGATGAATTTTGGATCAAATGTATCACAATAGATTAAAAATTTACAAACCTTAATGTCAATGACAAAAATTCTACATTTTAGGAATGTATAAGCAGCTTCTGTCAAACTTAACCTTAAATTACCCCAGTCTCTCTAACTCATCATTTGCCCCAAACGCCCAATAATAACACACAAGTACTAGATCTGGAGCCAGCCTTAAACCCTGAACCCTCACGCCACCATAACACTGTATACAAAGCCATCTTGACCTTATTTATCTTTGGTAATACACCCTGCAGAGGGGGAAATTCCTCTCAGGTCAGCAGTCTTAGAATGCAAATACAAAGCTACATTTTAACATTCTTGATCATATATAAGGCTTTATTATGTATTTTTTGCAATATAGTATTGCCTTATATGCTGTTAATGACTACTTGTTTTAACAACATTAATCTTTGTTATTTACAAAATGCTGTTGTTGGGTTAGTTTCCTACACAATCTACTCAGTTTAGATTTCTTTATACACTGTAAAAATTTGTAGTTCCTTGAAGAAGCTTATAGGTTTCTCCAATAACCTAGGAGCTCCTCCATGAATGTTCAAATGTTCCCTAATGCTCACAGATGTGACTGGAAGAACTTTTGGGATTCCTCAGTATAAAATGGTATAAAACTGGTTCATCAAAGAACCTATCAGAATTATGATTCCTAGAGGATATTTATTTGGATATAACTAAGAAGGTTCCTCAAAGAACATTAAGAGGTTCCTCCACAGTTTCAAACTGAGGAACCTTCAAAAGTTCCTCAAGGATCTTCTCCTTTTAACAGTGTACAAGTCTTTTCTCTCATTCAGTGACATTTATGTACATTATCAGTATTTATTAAACATACAGTGTTCTGTTTAATGTTTAGGTTAGTGTTTTTCTTGCTGAATTGTGTACCAGAAAACCAGTAATATTATTTTTGTTGTACTTGTACACTGTCAGCCAACTATACACACTATAGAAAGTCCCTACTGCTTTACCAGGCTGTATCTCTTCCTCTTAATAGACTACAAAAATAACTCTGGATTTTTATTTAGTCCAGTAGCAAAGATAACTAAAAATAAGATGAGCACAGAAGCACATATACCAACAATATGATGAACCGACCACTTACTGCCAATATGCCAGAATATAATCAGTTCTATAGCTTTGGTTAGAAGCTTTTAACCAACGTAATCAGTGGTAGAAGATTTCCAAACATTATGTTTTTTCTTATTCTTAAAGAATCTATGTTACAAATGTTTCTTTAATTTGAATTAACATTTTTAATAAAAAAACATAGCTGTCTGAGATTTGACCTTGAACAAGGATTAACCTACCATTTTGTTTTCTTAGACAACTGTACAGAGAGAAAAAAAAATATTAGAATTTATTTATATATTTTTTTCCCTTTCAATTAGGACAAAGGAAATGCAAGGAAGAATTGGATTGTGGTAGCTGATACGCTGCAAAAGCTGAGCTGCATTACTGGAAGATTTAATGCATGCTGTATTCAGGAGCTACTATTGAACATTTAGTCATTTTGCTGTGTTTTACTTCATGAGCTATGTCTTTTAAGGAGCTTTGTTGGTATTATTAAATGTAGATATTTTGTTGTTAGTATGGGTGATACGCAATGAGTATGAATTAAATTTGAAACTTTTATTTACGCTTGGCAGGAATTTTGAGCTCAGATAGGCTGATAAACACAACGCTATGAAAAGATTAATAGATTATTCAAGAAATAATATTTTTATATTTTTTGTGTTAAACACAAATTAAACAACCATGCTGAGTGCTTGAGATTTTGAAGAATATGCATGTGTATTAATTAAACAAAGTATATAAATATAAAATACAACCCCAGAGCTATGAAACAGTAACACTATTCACTGCACCACTGTGGTGTCCCCACAAAATTATAATGAGAAAGATTATTCCTTGTAAAAGGACAGGTAATGATGTTTGAATGTGAATAATACTGTAGACAATGTCATTTTATTTTTTTAAATAAAGAACTGTCTGTATATTAGAGGTGTGGTCGGTAGGAGATTGTGAGAAGACCTTGATATACTTCAGGTGATTTTACAATGATAAAGTGAGGACACTGTATGGAATATGGCGACAGAGTGAAATGAGGGCAGAGGTGAAGCTGGCTGGTTTACACCTCCCTCCCCCTCCCTCCTCTCTCCTTTTCCCTCCTCCCTCTTCTGCCATTCCTTCCTTCGTACCATGACGTTTCACTCGGGCGTGTGACGTCACCGGCCGGCTGTTTGACTCGGAAGCTGCAATGCTCGAGCGAAACGCGTGAGGAAAGAAAAATGACCGACAGCGACCTCGAATTAACGTCCTAGACCAAAAAAAGGGGGTTTCACGTCGTATCAGTGACAGCCACCGACATATTACAGCCTCGACTAGCTGAAGGTACTAGTACACTGTCGCGTCGTCGCGAAGGTAACGCGGTTAACGTAGCGTCTCGCTTCTCGCGCCCATTACGGTGTGAAACTATGGAGAATGCCAAGACACCCGAGCATAATGGGGCATCTACACACTACACCAACGGTCTGTTGAACGGATTTCACCCGGCGCAGTCTAGTCCTAGCGGCGGTGGCGTTAGTGTCGGTATCGGTGGTGGTGGTGGAGGAGGAGGAGGGGGCGATGATAGTGGCCCGAACTGTAGCGGTGGCCATAATGGTATTGAAAATTTCCACCATCTTCTTCACCATCAGGATGTCGCGCACAACAACGGCTCTCCTGCCAAACGCTGCAGGCTCCGCAGACGGGTGGACTCAGGCAGAAAACACCGACCCCGTAAGTCACAGCGCCTCATCCACAGTGCTTTTAATCCGGCATTTTAACCACCGCTTCCTACAACAAAGACGGCGCATAACGTTACATACAGCCGAGCAGGCTCTAATAATATAACGTAAAAATAGCGTTATGGATCATATAAATCATTAACTAATATTGAATCAATGTCTAATAAAGGCTCTGAAAATTTATTTTTTAATATGGCTTTATTTTTGGACGCAAATGAATAATAAATACTGATATAATGCATATTTTTGAGAGTAGAAAATAGAACAATGTGTTTAAACAAGCCTTATTTAGTATTTAACATTTTAATATGTTTCAGATATTTGACTATTTAAATATTATTTTTCCTCCTATTATTTATACTAAGCCACAGTCTTGTACTCGGTGCCTGTATTAGTTTAACCCTTAAAAAATAGAGTTTTATGATAAAATATAATTTTCCTACATTTATACTGATTGTTCCATCTGATACTGGAGGTGTACCAGCCGGACTGTAAAACAATCAGTCATACAGGATACTTGGGGACCTCTGAATAATGCAATATTTCATAGTAGTAGTAATAATAATAATAATAAGAAGAAGAAGAAGAAGAAGAATACACACGGACACAATGAGATGTGATGTCATGTCAGTGGGAAATGATTTGTCAGGTGATTAAACATGTACTATAGTCAATCTGACACTTTTCACCTGCCCTCTTCTGCCATGTCTATCTTCTCAAGCCATCACCACTGCGTCCTTGAATTCCCATTGAAGACTTCAGAGGAGGTTATTAGGCTGTATTACAATAATACACTCGACATTTCATCAAAAACAAACCACCATTTTATTCTGTTAATCTGTCTGTAAATGACCACGTAGTGTTTTGTGCTGGGTGTGTGATTAACAGACCGAGTAGTGCAGAGAAAATGGCCCTTGTGTGTATTGTATTGTGAAATCTCGTATATGTCCGAACTCTGGATTTGATTGGCCGCCACGGATTCAGGAGACATGACAAAAACACGAGCTTTCTGACTGACGTGGCGCCTCGACCAATCAAAAGCCGAGTCCATGAATGCGACGGGAGGGATTGGTCAACTCCAACAAAATGAAGATTCACACTTCATGTGACCACAAAACATTGAAGTGTACACTTATTACCAAAGGAACATGATCTCTCAGTTGTATACAGTAATTCATTAGTAAACGTATTTCTCTCTCTTTCTCTGTCTCTCTCTGTGTGTGTGTGTGTGTGTGTGTGTGTGTGTGTGTGTGTGTGTGTGTGTGTGAGTGAGAAAGAGAGAAAGAAAGAGAGTGAGTGTGTGAGTTGTTTTTGTACATGCCCTTTATGTATTCACTTCTTTCCTTATGACTGGAGTACTTTGGTCACCCTGAACCACATGGAGGGAGTAAACACACCTTTCACCTACATGTGCTCCTGCCAGTCATGGTGTTTCTTTTGTTGGACTAGGGTTAAGGTTCCTTCATCAGCTCAATACAGCTTTGTTGATCCAGCCCAGATATAGCAGATTCATTGTAAAGAATGAATAGGAGCACATAATCCTTTCAAGAGAGGATCTTGTTCCCTGTCGCAGTTATAATACAAGTATTTCTTGTATTTAATGATATTTATGTTGCTCCAGTGTCTAAAATAAAAAAGAAAATAAAAATAAAAATTGTGACCATTCTTGATAGAGATGCTATCGTATTGGACATGAAAGGGTCTTTAGAGTTTTGCTATATTTTTTCTTTTTTCAAAATTGCAACTGCTTCTGCTACGGGTTACCAGTTGTTACCATGTATGTTCTACCATGTATGTTCTACCATAGTTTAGTAATTCTAATTTAATAATAATTTTCCTATCTATTACCTATTTCACTATATAGATAAATTACACAAGTACTCTATTTGTTATTTGCCATTAATATAAAATATTAACAGAAAGTTATATCTCCACGGCATATATGTAGGGCAGATAAGACAATTGGCCTGTTTCTAATCCCTTCCTAATGGTGTATTTTAGCCTTCCCATGGTTTGGGATGGATATCGGAGGCACTTTGGTGAAACTGGTCTACTTTGAACCGAAGGACATCACAGCCGAAGAGGAGCAGGAGGAAGTGGAGAGCCTGAAGAGCATTCGCCGCTACCTAACCTCCAACGTGGCCTACGGCAACACCGGCATCCGTGATGTTCACCTGGAGCTGAAGAACCTGATCATGTGTGGCCGCAAGGGCAACCTGCACTTCATCCGCTTTCCCACACACGACATGCACAGCTTCATCCAGATGGGCCGTGACAAGAACTTCTCCAGCCTACACACTACTCTGTGTGCTACAGGAGGGGGGGCCTATAAGTTTGAGGAGGACTTTAGAACGGTTAGTACAAATAGGTCATATAGGATTGATTTTCCTGGATTTAATATCTTTTTAACGATTATGGTTTAAAATAGCAAAACCGGACATGAAAATAATCAATGCTGTACTCAAAGCATACAAAATCAGCCCAAACTGGTCCTCACAGGTTTGCATATTTCCTCTGGGGCATGGGACATGTAGCATTGCTAAAAGCACTGGTAATGCTTATATTACTTCTTGGAATACTTCGCTAAATGTGACACATTCCACAGAATATGAGCCATATAATTGTACATTTTGGAGAAGACTTCAGATTGGCATTTATGCCGAAGCTATCTCTCACTGCGGCTGTGCGTTTATTTTTAGGTGGCGAATCTGGAGCTGCAGAAGCTGGATGAGCTGGACTGTCTGATCCAGGGCCTGCTCTACGTTGACTCGGTTGGTTTCAATGGCCACCCGGAGTGCTACTTTTTCCAGAACCCCTCTGATCCTGAAAACTGTGTCAAGAGGACATGTTGCCTTGACAATCCCTTTCCCATGTTGCTGGTAAACATTGGCTCAGGGGTCAGCATCCTGGCAGTTTACTCCAAAGACAATTACAAACGGGTCACAGGGACCAGGTAAATTACCCCCAACACATTACCCTAGTGATACCCTCATATCATGTTATAAAGATATATTTATTTAATATATAGTGAGTTTCCACACATAATGTGTCCCAATGTGTAGTGAATAACACATCTTACCTTTTAGCTGTTAAGAGTTATATTTAAAGGTATATGGACACAAAGACAGACGGATAGACATTGGGGAAAATTGTATCTTTGGCTACTGTTATCAATTATATTAGGCGTAAGCAGTTTTTTTTCTCTTCTAATTAATAAGACAAAAATCACAATTCAGATTTGCCTACAACTGAAAAAGTACAGATTTATAAAGTGCTGACATTGGAGACTCCTTCAGTAAATGTTAAAGGCACCTTAATCGTATTTAATGTTGTTAAATGCATAAAATGATCAGTTTTGGGACATCATCCAAATCAGTCTAAATTGATGAAATGATAACATATTAGAATGAATAGATTCATGCAAACTTTGCCATACAGCCAGCATAATGTCAGCTAATATAGAAAATTAAAAAACATCCTGACCAAGGGATTTAACAGTGCTTTTGTTGAAGTGTGTGTTACTTTGTTATGCTTGCCACTTTGAAGAATTCTGCACTGTAACAATAAAACATAATCTGTGTCTCTCTCAGTTTGGGAGGGGGTACGTTTCTCGGCTTGTGCTGCCTGCTGACCGGCTGCGAGACATTTGAGGAGGCTTTGGAGATGGCGGCAAAAGGGGATAGTACTAACGTCGACAAGCTGGTGAAGGACATTTACGGTGGTGATTATGAGCGCTTTGGTCTTCAGGGGTCTGCTGTAGCATCCAGGTACCAAATTTATATTTTTCGTCCACTCTTGACAGCAATATGAAAGACTTTGTCTATATAAGCCATAGAACTATAGTCTATAGAAGTCATTATGAAAAAAAGCTTTTCTTTTGTCCACTAGTTTTGGTCATATGATGAGCAAGGAGAGACGTGATAGCATCAGCAAAGAAGACTTAGCCAGAGCTACTCTTGTCACCATAACAAACAACATCGGTTCCATTGCCCGCATGTGTGCTGTAAATGAGGTTTGACAATTTTTTTTGTGCACGTTTTCATTTTCCTAACTAGCTTCATCTCTGAGCTAATTTATGTTTAAGATAAAAAAAAATCACCAATACAAACCCAAAAGGAAGCACAATCGAGTCTGTGGAAAGCCGATACTGTTTGCTTTCAGCTTCTTTACAGTGTTGCCTTGTGGCATGGAGATCAAGCAGCATTGTACAGGGCTATCAAAGCACACAGAACAACACATTCCTACCATGCCTACTGTCCTTACTGGTTGCTTCTGCATGTTTACTCATTAGACCGCTGGAACAATAGAGGCTCAAGAAAGTTATTTAACACAGGTTGTATTCACTGTTGGTTAGTTTTTTTTGTTTTTGTTTTTTTTTTTTATTTGTATTTTTTGTAAATGCTACAATATACTGCAAAAGGTATGCATCACAGGTAGTTATTACACAAGGAATTCCCAGCAGGTCTCAGCAGGGGGCGTTGTGAGGTTGAACATTGAATTGACACTTTTTACCCTTACAATTTTTTAATTGTTTGGGTAACAATTTTTGTTTACAGTTCATACATATTATTAAATTGTTCATAAATTACTAACACTTTTCATTGTATATTTTTAAGCATTTTATACATGGCATGGACCTACATCCTTCAGGCTATAGCTGACAAAATAAATGCCAACTCTTGGAATACATTGAAATATAAGAGCTATAATGGAGAGATGGTACCAGAGACATACACATGATATACATTGAATGCAATTTGAAAATTAAAAAAAAATCACATTCTGATTCTGGATATAGGAAGTTTATTTGGACTAAACTAGATCTTCCTCTTCAAAAGGCAAATAACAAATGTTTTGGGGTCACAATTATGCTTGCATTGAGTCTTTTTCTTAACACAAGACACAACAAATTTTTTTCTTTCTTTCTTTTTTTTTTTTTTTTTTTTTAGAAAATTGAAAGAGTTGTATTTGTTGGGAATTTCCTGCGGATCAACACAGTCTCTACAAAGCTGCTAGCTTATGCCATGGACTTTTGGTCAAAAGGACAGTTGAAAGCCCTGTTTTTGGAACATGAAGTAAGTTTCTAACAATGTAAATGAAAGATTATGCTTGCTTTGAGTTGCTGCTGCATGAGTACTGATTTTAACTGACTGTTCTGCACATGATGGAGAGGTATTGAGCACATTTGTTAAAGGCTGTGGTAAACTTGCTGATATAGATTCTTCCTCTGTATGTAGGGTTATTTTGGGGCTGTTGGTGCCTTCCTAGAGCTACTGAAGATGACTGATGACCTCTGAGGCACTGAAGAATTCCTGAACTTTTCAACCAGAAGCTGCTGTAAGATGTCAAAGAATATAACCAGGAAAAGCCAAGTCAGCCATCTAAGATGATGACTGTACACTTACTTATTTGAAAGCTAAATGCAAGCCTAATCTACATACATGTATCGGGTTTGCGAGTATTGTGTGTTTTTGCCACTAAAAAAACGGTACAGTCTGCTGTAAGATAAAATGAAGATGGTTAAGTCAATAGACAGTGTCTCACAAGCCAAAATCTGCTGATTGTTAGAATGATGTTGAGCACTTCTGCAAAACCCTTGTTGTGTTGTATGTTTTTAATATTTGGGACAGAACATGACTTAATATATTCCAAGTAATTTACAGCTTTGTCTCCTCCCCGTTGTCATAAGTCATGGTTCCACTGTATTATGTCTTCTTTGCCTTGTCTAAAATGTTTCTCTGAGTTTTTGGCTAATTTTTCTGGCTTTAACGGTCCAATAAGTAATCTTTTACCATTAACACTTAACTGTAGATGATATAACAAAAGGAATGTGGCTATCACTTCATTGTCATAGGGATGGATTGACGGCCATAGTAACAGCAATGATTTGTGATCTGGGCAGTTGGCTCCTTTTTCCCTTTATATCGGCCACACTGGACTTATGTCTAGTTCACATGTTTGGTGGTAGTGGGGGTGGACAAAAGAACATGTGACCAACCACGATTAGCAGTTAGTCAATAATATGCAATGTACAGCAAAGCTGATAATTCCCTGATTTAGATGTGAGCATTATTATGCACACCCCAGTAAACTAAACACTGTAGTCCAGCTTTAGTGTACACAGCAGACCTAAGCCCTAAGCCTGATGGACATAAGGACTTTTGAGCATATTAATTATTGGACTTTCATATTTATGTGTGAAATTTTGTAGATAAAATCAGTTCAGAAAATCAATTAGGACGACTTAGAAGTATTAGCCAAATTATATAGGCATGTGTCATTTTTTTTTTTTTTTTTTTTTTTTTTTTTTTTTCCCACCTGAAAATTTAGAAGCTATATATTTTGGGACCAAGATTTCTAGTGTTTACTAATCCTTGATGTTTTGATTTGTTAGATGAATAGTTGAATGCTAATTTATTCAACTTTATGTTCTAGTTTTATCCTTTAGTCTATTGAATTGGTCACCAAATGACTACTCCACTCACATGACCATACTTCTTTTTACCCTTGAGGTGTACTTACACTGTAATAGTAAATATATATATATATATAATTTGTTCTATTTAAAACATTTTTACAGATTGTATCATTTTACCGGTAGTCCCATTTGTGGCATTACGTTGTATGATAATTTCAGCTGAAACTCGAAATTGAGCCTCTAAATATGTCTCCTGCCTTTTTCCCCGCCTTTCCATTGAATGCCTTCATTGACCTCTTTATACTTTTCTCATTAACTCGCTGTATTTTTTTTTTTTCACGATGCCCAGCGTAAAGTACCTTTAACACGAACATGCACCTTTAAATAGCTTTTTCCAAAGCTCTGTCCAGTAGTAAGAGTGGTGCTCTGTTTGGCTGAATTCTGACTGAATGTCACAGGCTGCGAAACACGTTCCTAAGAGAGAGTGCTTTTTAATCCCCTTTTTCTGTTGGGTTGAATGAGGGTTAGGAGGTTGTTGAGTGGAAACCTAACTAAAAAGCTAGACACTGAAAATTTTGATAGTCTGGAAAATCCAGTAACTGATGAATTCTTAAACACAATGCTCTTCTTAGGATTGATTGCCCTTACTGTCCTCCCTGTGTATGTGTCTGCATTTGAAAAAGAACGTTTAGTCTATAGATAATATCAACACTGCGATTCTGCTGACTGACTTTATAGTATTTACAGCAATTATACAAAGCGTTAAGCTAATCATGGTAAATGAAGTCAAACACTAGTAATATTTTCATGTCATCTCAGATGAATAGTATTCAGTCGCCAGCTGTTAACAACCACATATACATATTTTATGTCTATTTCATATGCCTCATACTGATTTTGTAATTTAAGACACATGGACTTTTAAGCTTCTGCAAACACTGCATTGCCAATTGGAATCAAGCATTCCCTTTTATTGTGTAGAGTTTTGAACCCATATGTGATGCTGGAGTTCATTTTGTTTCTTATACACATTTTCCACTTCATCCTCCCATTACCTCTTCTTAGTCCTCAGAATTGCCTTATGCTGTTGGTCGCCATTTTGACTTCTGGGTATCTGTGTATGCACGATGGCAGTCCAACACAACACTTTTCCATTTCAATCAAGTGTTACGGGGTGCCTTTTACTAATGGAGACCAGACTTTTATCTGTGCATTGTCCTTCTTTAGCAAGATTGTCATTGTAAGATATAAATGTAATGTGTTGAGCTGAGGTCTGTTCATGTTATTGTTGGTGGGTTTTTTTTTTTGTTTGGTTTTTTTTTATATAAGGAAATTGAATCCATATGTTAGTACACACTGTTCTAACCTCTGAGTGACTGCAAACAATAAAACTACACCCGGAAGAAAGATATGAATACGAAGCAGTGTAAGACAAGTTGAGACACTACAGGCGTTAATGTTGAATATGTGCTTTGTTTGTATGCTTATTGCATGAATGGTATGCCATAGTGTAACCTCAAGCACAGTCATTTTCTGTTCTGAGTGTTTTTTTTTTGTTGTTGTTGTTTTTACATTTACACCAGCCTGTTTAGTCATACTTAATGCATCATCATCTCAAACCTTTAAGACTTGACATGATTTAGTAATAAAATCCTTCCAGAATCCGGTCTTATATTTAATAACAGACCGCTGACTCCTTTCAGCATAAATACATGCTTGAAGGTGTACTAGAATGTGCAAGGTCTCAGCTTGTCTGTTAAAAAGCAGTATATTACCATGTGGAATTCTCTCTTTCAGTGTTGTCACTTTGAACTGGCAGTGTGTGTGAACTGTGTTTACATGTTCTTGAGGGGGCCAGGTCTTATTTATGCCCCATGTGGAATGAACAGCTCATTCCAACCTGCTCTAAAAAAAAAAGTCATGTTCTCACAAATCTCTTTTGATATTTTTTTTCCCCGTGTAATTCTTCAGATTTTCTCTGTTGTCAACAAACCTTGTGAATACTTCAGTAATTAAATGTGACAAATGGGTGAAAGGTTCTTCAGTGTGTTCTCAATTAATGACTGCAGGGTTGGGTAGGTGAAGTGGGGTGGTGTGGGTGTGTGTGTGTATATACAGAGGTAAAGAGCTATCCCATTTAGATAACATATCTCAATAATACATAGCTATTTACCTGCATCGTATAGTTTTATAGGATTGGGCTGTGTATATGACCTCGTTATAAACATACACAGTGAATTATGTAATTATGCAAGCGAGGACTTGTGTACTATATTATATATAGCAGGGTTGTATACTAGCGTCCTGAGCAGTATGCTGACATAGTGCGCTCCCAGCAATGACCAGTTCTGGTGTTGTGACATACTATCTAGTATGTTAGTATGCAGGTTGGGTAGTAGCCCGGGAAACGCGCGAGCGTGAGTACCGAGTACTGTAGGTCCACATCCGTCCCACAGCACGCTCTGTGGAGTCTCCTGGACAGAGCAGGATGTTTCTGCTGCTGCGAACTCGGGCGCCGGAGAAAAGTTTACCACTGCGATAAAAAACGATGGGGAAACTTTGTAAACAGTTACACAATGTTCAAGTTGTTTATGGGCTTTAACCGGTGGTTCCTGTAGAGCGGTTTGTGTTGCGGAGGCCGATGAGGAATCGACGCGCTGTGTAACTGCACGAGGGTGCTGACTGGCGCAATGGTGAGCACCATCACCTTTTGTTTTCATTAGGTTTGACTGTAAAGTCTAGTCTTACCAAACCTGCCAATTCTTATTTACAACAACTACAAAGAAAAAAGCTGCAGTTTGCTTTTTTTTATATTTTTATATAAAAATATATTTTTTATTTATTTTTATTATTGTATAGTTTTTTAATATATATATATATATATATATGGTAATTACTGTTATTACTGTTAGAATAATATT
>JAOVVF010000051.1:16215434-16243146 GCA_028565595.1 Duopalatinus emarginatus | reverse complement strand
TTCACTGCACGGATGGGTTAAATGCAGAGGTCACATTCCTTTGTGTGCAAACACAGTAGGCAAATAGTTCACTTTCAATAGTTTGACACAGTTTTCAGATCTGATTTAACCTTTTTGGAAAACTGTAAAGCACATTTTCAATGACTAACACTCATTCTGCATGATTGTGCACTGAGATGCAAAATGACACACAGTCCTCAAAGCTTAAACACAACTAACATACTGTGTCATTGTAAGCACCGTGCACTGTGCACAGAGTGGTTGGAGTTTGTCTAGTAGGTCAACATTTTTAAATGTAAGTGTCATGTAAGTGTCACATGAGCTGGATTGTAACTATAGCAATAGAGGGCAACATTAAAAGAGGAAAAGGAACATTTGTCAGAGGCAGTAAATGATGAGGAAGAGGAGAGGAGGAGGAGGAGAATGACCAAAAACAAGAGCAATCATATAAAATGAAAATAAAGCAACAATCATAGATGCTTCAGTCCATACTGTTACTATGAGGGAACACAAGCAGTACAACTTATGCAACCTAAAATAAGCAGATCATCAGTGGATTCCATAGTCAGGACATGTAATGATGTTACAAGGTAATCTTTTCAAGGCTATTAGTCAGACCAAAGGAATGCTCTCCTGTTGTGTATTTGAGGATGCCTGTGATCTAGATAACGTCATGATATATATATATATATATATTTCTGCAGTTCATCAGTTCATACAATTCTTTATTTCTGATGTTTTAAGTATATGGTGATAAATAAACATAAGTTTTATACAGTTATATATGTACCCATACATTGTAAAAAAAATGTCTCAGAAGAAATGTAAGAATAAACTAGCTTCAAATATTAAATCATTATTAAAGGAAATGTGTTTGTTGTAGCCCATCCAGTTTAATAAATAATGTAATATTTAACTTAATTTAATAAATGATTAACTTGTTTACATTTTTTTATCACAGTCATGATCCATATAGCTCAAGATGTTACTTCACAACCATAACACCACTTATTAAGTTACATCAGCATCTGCCAACTAACATTACTGTGTAATTGCTCATTTAAAACAAAATGTCTTGTTCTGTGAACTTGAAATTTATATTACAAAGACTACCTTAAGACTACCTATTTTTTTTGTTTGTTTGTTTGGTTGGTTAGGTTTAGTTGGTCTTATTATTTACATTTTATTTTATGTTATTTATTTATTTTAGTGATATGGCCAAAAAAATGGGCAAAAAAACTTATTTGGAGTGAGTGAATTGAGTGAGTGACTAAGAATAGGTAAGAGTGAGAGAGTTTGTAAGTGAAAAAGGGACAATCAAAGAGAGAAAGAGAAAGAGAGAGAGAGAGAGAGAGAGAGAGAGAGAGAGAGAGAGAGAGAGAGAGAGAAAGAGGGAGGGTGACTGATAAAGTAAAAATGATGATACTGATCTAGAGCTATGTGAAGAGGTTGATGTATTTGTACAGACAAAAAAGCCTTGAGGACGTGAAAGTTCTAGGGATTGTGTTTGACTCATTCACCAAAAATGTTGAACATATAAAGTAAGCTAGTGGAATATTATTTGGTTAAATTGCTTGAAGATAAAATGACTACAAAAGCAGCAATTGTACATCAGGATCAGTACAATCATGTACATCAGGATTTTTCATAAATAACCTAACACACCAGTTAAATACAAACATAAACTATTCTTAAACCTACTGAGAAAGTATATAAACAAGCCTTAACAAACAAGAAATTCTCTAGATGAATTACTAGCTTAAAGTGCTAAACAGTCTTGAGCCTTGTATATAAAAACACAGTTAGTGCTGTTTAATGTAAGGAAGTGATGATTGTGCAACACCATCAAAGCTTTTACTATTAATGTTGCTTTAGCACAGTGTTCACCCTTTTATTTTCATTAGGCCACATGAATGGAATGAACTTCCTGCTGATTTTTAAATGATATGAAACCACTGGTTTGTTTTCCAAGAACATTTAAATATGGCTGCTGGTGAACCAGAAGTGCCTAAATTATGTGTTGTTACTTAGTATATATAGCACTGATCACATAAATTAAGATTGTATCACAGATTGTATTATGTGATTTTTGTGTGTATGTTTTTATGGGGTAATTTCAAGGGTCATGTAACCAATCCTGAATATTTTCATGGTTGCTTTGTGATTTCACCCCCATTTGCTTTAAACTAAATTCATACTAATGTTAATTAATATATAATGCTCATGAAAGTGAGTCAGTGTAGGAGTGGAATTAATGACACCTTATAACACCCTGGTTCAGTTAATTAAAAAGGCATTTGTTTGATTTCACCATTTACCCACAACCCACACATCCTCTTGAACATGTCTGAGCAACATCCCCAGCAAAAAAGACATTTTATCACCAATGTTTTTTTCATCACTCACTTTTCTTTCAACATTCAAGAGTAGAAGGGAGGGGGACTCTTCAACATGTGTAGTATGGTTATTTGCTGCAGTTCACTTAACATTTCATCAGAGCTCACATGAGTATCTATGTCAGAACATTCCATAGATTACCATAGATTAATGTTAAAAATTTATGCTATGCTTAACCTTAACCTTAACCCCAACCTCAATGTCAATGAGCACAAGTAAAACCTTTGGCAAACTTTTATGCTTTTCTTTCTTTTTTTTTCTTGGCAAACCCAGGACAGCGTTTGTCCCAACAATTCACAAAAGTGTACAATTCCCATGACAGCGCATGTGGAATTTCTGGCAAAAACACTTCACTAAAACACATACTTACATGGCTAAAGCATTTTACTAAAATACGCACACACAGACACACACAGACGCACACATACACGCACACACATGTGCAACGTCATATGATAAAAAATAGTTCTACAGAAATTGAGCTGACATGTCTCAACTGTCTTAGATTCCTACCAGTGAGACAGTCTTCTTCTAATCCGCTTTAACCCACCAGTCGGACACACAGTGGCTGGAGCCAATCCCAGCATCATCAGCAAAGTGGCAAAACCCACTGAAGCACCGGAAAACATGACAACTCCGCACAGAACAGCCTGACCCAGCAATCAAACACAGATCGTCTTGCCACTATAGGGAGATAGTAAGACTACCTATTCAAGATTTAGTATTTAGATATTAAATCTAAACTTTAAAAAATGACAAAACATTAACAAGCTGTTTATTTAGCAGCTCAATTTTGCTACCATGTATCTTGCTGTCTTTATTATTATTTGGATTAAACTTTAATATAAATAAAATAAGACACATGTAAAACATAATGGAAAAAGTTAGGTCAATATATACATAGGGAGTTGCTTTTGTTTTTAGTGTCTGGTATATTTTCCACTAATGGGCAGTCCACTTGAAGAAATGAAGAAAACCCTGCCTTATTCTGTAATTGCATAATTATTTTTATGACAGTATTAATAATGTCTCTGAAATGTAGTGTATAATAGTTGGCCATTAGTTTGGTTTCAACAATTTAGTTGTTGTACTTAGTTCAGTTGAATCAGCTGTCCTAAAATAATGGAACCCTTTTTTTCCAATGAGAATTACAGGCTCTACCGGATTAACAGTCAGAAACACTAAGGCTATTGTGTACAGAAATTAAAATAATAATCATATTTGGTGGCATGCCCAGAGGTGGTAGGTTATTGTTTGCAAAATGCTTTTTTTTTCCCTGATGGAAAAACCAACATACATTTTTGACCTTAACAGTAGAGTCTGATCCTACTGATAGTGAATCAAGTAATTCTTATATCCATCATGTTGCAACATTTCACCCCAGACCTGTTAGTCTGATCCAGACACTGTGCCAGCAGTTACAGGTTAGAACACACACTGTCTATAGCTTACACATACACATAACCAGTTCCGTGTAACTCATGACTGATGATGCAATCTCCTGGCGTTCCTTTGTGGAAAGCGATTGTGTATAGAAGTGGAAACTGAAAAAGGGAAAGTCCCAGTCATTTAGATCAGCTACCTAATCTTCCACAGCATTGTGTAACACAATAAAACGTGCAGCACAATGCCGTTGGTTTAGATATACTAAACGAACATGTCTAACAACTACTATAAATAACTTTATTATGGGAATTTTTAACAGTATAATAACATAAAGTGTGGCTATTTATAGTCTCTACCTATTTATAGTTGCTTGCGGTTGGAACTTATTTTTAATTTAACTGTCTGATACACCTAATGATAGGTTTAGATGGTACACCTTGTGTACCATGAATACTACTAAGGGGAAGGGAAGATGCAGTTATATCATAAATCCTATAGTAAATATAATAATAAATATAAATTTTATTTCTTTTTTTATGTACATACAGCACACTGGATTTTTAAAAAAGTTGTAGTCATTATAATAGCAGGAAGTGTTGCTGCCTTTGATCTTGAGCTCAAGTTACTGTTTACCATGTTCTCCTCTTGTGCATGTAAAATTAATTTCATTTCCTACCACCTCCTATAAATACACATTCATGGATTGGCTACTCCACATAGCCGCTAGGTTGTGAATGAATGGAGCCGCCTAATGGACTGGAAATCCCATTCATGGTGTTTTTCTAAGTTCATGCCCAGTGTTTCCAGGACTGGATCTGGATTTACTGTGACCGTCACCAAGATAAAGAGGTTAGAGAGTGAGTGTGTGAAGTCAGTAGTTACAACACAGTTGTAGGAGTGGAATTAATGACGCCTTATAACACTCTGGTTCAGTTCATTTAAAAGGCATTTGTTTGATTTCACCATTTACCCACAACCCACACATCCTCTTGAACATGTCTGATAAAGAGGTTATTGGTGATGACCATCTAACCACGTAGAATAGAGTTGGCCCATTGAAAATATTATAAGATACTAATAATAATATAAGTAAAAATAAATAAATAAATATTATTTACTAATATACTAAACCATGTTGATTTTATGCTAAATACACAAATAAATCATAAATCAACAAATATATAATAGGCTATATATTCCTTCAGCCATGTGTTCATACTCATGTTTTGTATTTTTTTTACACTGAAAGTCCCAGGTCAGTCAAAGAGTGGAATTTCCGTTTATCATAACATCTTTGGCCACTGGGTGGCACCAAAACCCACACATGAGTCATACACAGAAAGAAGGGGTGTGTGTGGGGGGTCTGTGTACATTTAGTGACCTGGTTTTCTTTTTGAATCAGAAGAATAAAACTGTATTACAGTAACCTGTGCTGTGTATATGAACTGAAGACCAACACTCTGTTCTAAACATTACTTTCCACATCATCAGCTTTGTCACTGTAAAAGTATTTTATTCTGACAGACTGCAGATATAGGCATATATCTGATATATACAGATAGACAGTGAGGTAACATTCAAGAAAATGTGTCTGGCTTAAGGTCATAAATATAGTAAGATAAGTAAGGAGACTGTCTTTGACTTCACTAAACATCCCTGTCTTTTCTTTAATATATGTTAATATTTATTCAATATTTAATATTTAATTAATATATTAACTGAACACCTATGGGATGAACTTGAAGGCTGACCGTTTACCCAGCCTTCTTTCTCAACATCAGAGACTGACCTCACTAACACTCTGGCTGAATGAACATAAATCCCCACAGCTATAGTAGCAGAAATCTAGCAGAAAGCTTTTTATTGTCAGGTATAAGAAAAGGAAAAACCTGAGAATTAAATTAGAATATCAGTGAATGCACTAACCAAAAAGGCTTATTGAGCACTATATGCAATGTTACAGATTACAATATTGATTTACTCTTTACAGTCTGGAGCCATTTATCTTATAGCACCGTCCAGTCTGATGCACTGTTTGGACTCTGAGTGGACTCTGGGGTCCATTCAGTCATCACATCCATGGGACAAGAATCCAGCAGATCTGCAGACAAATAAAAGCAACACTAGTACAGAGACCCAGGTGAGTACTACTTTACCTAGCATCAGTCAAAGTCAAACTAAGTCTAGAACACTGGCAGTGATCAAGTACATGTCACTGTAAACAGAGTGTCATAAAGCTCTAATCAGAGAGTACAAATTGGATCCCCACTGTCAGAGATACAAAACATAAGCGGATTTCGACCAGTTCAGTGGCTAAAGTCTTACCAATTAAAAGGGATAACAGGAAAACTGACCCAAAGATGAGAAATATACATGATGATAAAGAATGTCACCTGATATATCACTCTTCTCAACTCTAAAACCCACCCATGCCTGCTGGCAGTGAGGAAAGTGTAACATGTTTTATGAGACATTTGTATCCAAATTGTTGTAAAGCCCACATGTTGCAACATTCAAATGTTACCAGATGACTACAAGCTTTATGGCTACAGTCTTACCATTAAAAAGGGAAAAAACAGGAAACGGATCCTGAGGTGATAAATGTACATGACAACATAGATTGCTTTGTCACTTTTCCTCTTTCTAAAACCCACCCATGCCTGTACTTGTCAAGAGACATTAAGATACAAATTGTTGCAATGCTCACATGTTCGCAATACTCTGACGTTACCGGATGTGTAAGGCTTTCACAATGCTTTATATGATCATTAGTTGCTCATTACAGGTCATCATAAGATCAAACATGTAGTATATGCTAAAAGACAAATCTGCCATGAACCTGTTTTATACTGTATATACAGTGTAAGTCTGACTTCTGAAGGTTAACTATAACCAGAATGCTGATACAAAATGTAATACAGCATAGGAAGAAAGAGAGGATGCCAGAGCCACACACACACAAAAAAAAACTCATGAGATTTTAGACATTCAGACACATAGAAAGAAAGACAGAAAAATATTCAGGCGTCGCACTAAGGCATTCTCATACATATTCTGTTGAATCGTGTTAATCCTGAGCATCCAATGAGATTCTGACTGAAGGAGTCCTTTAAGAGAACAGCTGCCTTGCCATTTTCGGTCAAAGCACATGCCAAAAGAGCATAAGTTCATCCACCGCCCAGTAGCAAACATTACTCCACACTGCTGCTGCTGGTTCTGATGAAGTGCTTTCCTACTGAACCAGAATGAAAGCGTTTCAGTTAAATAATTCTTAAATAAATAACTCATTCAGTTATTCAGACCTTTAAGAGTTGAATATTATATGAGGCTTGTCCAGTTTTAAGATATTTTATTTAATTATATTTTATTTTATTTATTCTATCACATTCATTGTTAAGATCTTAGAATAATACAGTATGTCAGTGCATTTTCATAATATTCTAATACAGGCAAATGTAGGGGCTGTGAAGGACAATATTACAGGCTCATAATTCTGGCCATATGAACTTCAATGCACTCTAGATTTTTTTTTGTTTTCCAATCTGTAACACAACTGATGTACCCCAATTCAGCAATTATCAGGCTTTTCATGTGTTGAGTCATGAAAAGCTAAATAATGTGCACAGTTCTTTAGAGGCCTTGTAGCATATAAGAATGCTGAACACCAGTGGCATGATGAGAGGAAGTCTCAAGTTAGATGAGAGCACGTCTAAACATGGCAATGAAAACGTGCACATGACCTATTAATATGAATAGTATTAAGGATATCCCGCGCCGACGCTTTCTTTTATGGTTAGGCCTCCCAGAATGCTCATCTCAGACTCAATATTTCTTATTCCCTTGCCTTGTGTCCTTATTCCCACTCCTAAATAACCATGTATTACACCTACAGGTAGACAGATAGGCATTCATCCATATATACACACACTGTAATTCTCCATGCTAGACTGCGTTTTCTTTCCCAACCCACTCCTTCCGCAGGGTTCTTTTATTTCCTTACATGCCTGAGAGAGAAGCAGGCTGCCAAGTCTCTCCTTATTTACCGAACAGCTCCTTTTTTGGTGGTGCCTTAAAGACAGCTAACAGGGAGGAGAAAACTGTAGCATTTCACTGTGAACCACTGAGTGTGGAGCACAGCAGAAAAAAACATACACATGCTAGTGAAGTGTTTACATGAGACAGAGATGCTTAACTTGGCTATCTGTAGACAGGAATGTATCTAAAAAAGACAGAGTGACCAGTCCTTAGTGAAGTCTAGTAACATAGTATCATAGCCAATATTTATTATAATTTTTTTTGTAAATGTACAATATGTACAATATGTACAAGAACATATAATACTATTAATGTACTGTAGTAATAGTAGTGCATAGTGTGCAGGTTCGTAATCACGTGCACATGTGTACCTCTCCAATTAACTGTAGTGCTGCACATGTTTTCCTTCTTTTTTTGGTCACTGATAGCTAATCTTGTACATTCCTCACAATTTTCCATTAAATACTTGAGCAGGAACTTCACGTGGCAAGCCTGATAGCAAAAACAAGGTGGAATCAGCCTCACTGTAGCTGCAGATCAGTGATGTAGAGTAAGACCAATCCAGGAGCAGAGCTCATACTTCCACACACACAACACATTGTGTCAGTAACAGGCCATGAAATCTGAACACACACTGAGTCGATGTTTAGTGACAGAACCTGTGAAACACTCAGTACAAATGATTAATCTTGTATGGACAGAAAGGACATCCAAGCCATTTTAACTGTTCTTACACCTAAGATCAGTCTACTTTATTCTTCACTGTACTGTTCAACCTGTGTGATGTGGATGATGCTAAACAGTGAACAGGAAAAAGGAAATTAGAGTATCTGTATAGTTTTTTCACTCCTGATATATTTCTGTCACTTCATTTGTAACAATGTTATTTAAACCATTTTTTAGTCAGTTAAATTATGTATGACTTTATACCATAGTCTATTAGCTAACAGTGTATTTACTACTGGAAACAAATAACATTTTAATAGCTGAAGGTAGATTATTCATCTTTATCTGATGCAGAGACCTGCATGATCATGAATCATTTTGTTTTTTTTAATCATAGCTTTTTTTATTCTAAACAGTTACACACAAGGCAAAGCTATAATATATTATATTAATAATATAATATATTAACAAAGACTAAATCTTACTAGTAGTTTTGTAATGATTTAATCAAGAGCTACTTAAATCCCTCAAGTTTCGCAACAATGTCAATAACACTGCCAGACATTTCTTACTTGTATGTATGTTTTCTTGACACAATTCAAACACGAACACCATTCTCAGGTATATCTGTACACAGCTTCCTCAGTATGGGTGTGTGTATGTATGTGTGTATTAGGAGGGCTAGCCTAAGTTCTGTGTTTATGTTCCTGCACGATGAGGTCTCCATCCTTTCACAGCAAAAAAACAAAAAAGAGGGAGAGAGAGAGACAGTGGCTGGAATGCCCTGAGCGATGGCTGCCCGGATTGGAGTGTTCTCCCCCAGTCATCCCTATAAGGCTGTAGTAGAGTGAACCTGGGGGGCTGTGTGCGGCCCTGGCTCCATGTTTGGGAGATGGGAGGGGGCAGAGACGCACAAACTGGAGCTATATAAGAGCTCCACACACTGGTCAGGGCCACACCATCACCAAGTGGCTAAACCCCCGGCCCAGCACTGTCAGGGTAAGTGGCCTCCACCTTTCTTTCACTCCATCTCTCTATCATTCAGTACCTTTTTTGCACCCTTAAGCTGGATGCTTTGACACACGATTATGCCTAGAGAATGCAGATAGCAGATCAGAGCTTAGTGGAAGTTGGCATCTGTTTGCCACTTATGATATTGATATTGTGAGCTTACACAGGTGCATGCTGTTAAGAATGCTTTGAAATGGAAACTGGGGTGTGGTTTCAGTATTGTGTGGCACTGAGATATTGAATAGGATAAAGGTGCCTTGCCTAGAATGTAAAATGTTGGATACAAAATTTAGTTAGTTACAAGTTATTATAATGCACATGCACATCTGTAATAGTGTAAAAATGCAGTATTGTCATTGTTTAGGGTTATAATGCTGATTTCAACTTAATAATGATAACAATGATGCTATAATGCACATGGATCAGAAATGCATATCACAATGTAGATTTGTATGTGATAGTGTTAAAACCCTAAAATATATGACTGTATGCATGCATAGTTTCAGTAAATCTGAAGCAATCTGCAAAATGTTTACAAGACGTGTTAATACATTGGATATTTGGAGACAAAGACTGTCAGGCTAGATAGATGAGATCTCTGCTGGATTAAAGTCCCTGTGATTTGTGAGGTTCATGCCTAAATATGGTTTTCTTAAATGGAGCAGAGGCATCAGTGTGACTCCCCAAGTTTTCTCCCCTTTTACTTTCTTTCTCTCTCTCTCTCTCTCTCTCTCTCTCTCTCTCACTATCTCTCTCTATTTCTCACTCTCTCCTGTCTGTCTCTCGCTTTCTCTCCCGCTCACTGTTGTAGACAGGGAGGGCCGGAGAGAGTTTGTGAAGTCCAAAAAGAGACATGCCTCCCCATTATTTCCAAATTAGGAATTTTTCCCAGGGCGAAGTATTCATTCATCAGGGACAGGAGTGTAGGAATCAGGATACATGGCAGTGAGGCAGCAAGGCAGTGGATGATTTCTTACGGAAATTCTTTTAACTTTTGGCATTAATTTACAGCTTGCTACTAGTGATTTCAGTATTATTTTATTTTATCCTTTTTTCCTATTTTATCTTTTTGTAATAATAAAAATATACCATGCATTTGCGATTATTTGGAGTAGGGTGTGGTCATTATCACACACACACACACACACACACACACACACACACACACACACACACATACACACACACATACAGATAATTACCCATTACCCAAGCAAGGCTCATTGCATGCCTATAGATCTTATTGATGTTTGACTCGTACTTTTGCAGTGATTGTCTCCTGTTGGAGTGAAGAAGGAAATCCGAGCTGAACCATGTGTGACGACGAAGAAAGCACTGCTCTGGTATGCGATAACGGCTCAGGACTGTGTAAGGCAGGCTTCGCCGGGGATGATGCCCCACGAGCTGTGTTCCCCTCCATCGTGGGTCGTCCCAGACACCAGGTGAACTTCCCCCAACTACACCAAATAAGAACACTGAAAAAATACACCTACAGGAACCATGACATGAGGCAGAGCTTAGTGGAATGGAAACACTATTTTTTCTATCCATTTGTCTAATGGTGTTAAATGCCTTTGCATCTGCTCTCAGGGTGTGATGGTAGGGATGGGGCAGAAAGACAGTTATGTTGGTGATGAAGCACAGAGCAAAAGAGGTATCCTGACCCTCAAATACCCAATTGAGCACGGCATCATCACAAACTGGGACGACATGGAAAAAGTAAGCAGACCTTGCTCATTTACATACCATCACAAAGCAGAACTTGCCAAGAACAAGAGACCAAATAGTTCCCCAAAATAGTAACCCACCATGTGAGCCCTATGCTAGATATGTGGCTGAAATGAGTACACAATGGTTCTCATCACTTGACTTTTATCTGATCATCATAGACCCTACTTATACCTGGAAGAGCTGTAGTGTCTTATGACTCACTGTGCACATGATTCTCACACACAAACGCACACATTGCACGAACACATACCAACCCACACACACTAATGTGTCAAACACTATTCTTCAGGCACACACTGTCATCGACTAGCAGATGCATGCAGCAGATGGTATTATTCACTTAGCTCTCTGTGACTACTCAGTATCTCACTCATTATACGCATCATGTGTTGCAATTAAGAAAACTACAGGTTTTTTCAGATGATCCATTAAACTTTTATCACGCTATTTGTGATTAATAATTAATTATAACCTGAATATGTTGACCTGATTTGCCCAGAAGTTAATGGCTTTTATGTTTTTTGAAAGATCTGGCATCACTCCTTCTACAATGAGCTCCGCGTTGCTCCCGAGGAGCACCCAACCTTGCTGACTGAGGCCCCCCTCAACCCCAAAGCCAACAGGGAGAAGATGACTCAGGTCAGTCTTAGTTTGCACTGGTCACACCAATTTTTCAAATATTGATAAAAATCACACTATGCACGCCAAGTGTCTTATCTATTATAGTATGGAAATAGTCCCCAAGCTCCTTTTAACCTTTTAACACTACTGTCTATTCCTTCAGATTATGTTTGAGACCTTCAATGTTCCAGCCATGTATGTAGCTATTCAGGCAGTGCTATCCCTCTATGCCTCTGGACGCACAACAGGTCAGTTATCTTGTCCACCAAAATGTGCTACAGTATTTCAAACATGTCAAACAAAAACATTTCTTTTGTGCAGGTATTGTTCTTGATTCTGGTGATGGTGTCACCCACAACGTGCCCATTTATGAGGGTTATGCTCTTCCTCATGCTATCATGCGTTTGGACTTGGCCGGCCGTGATCTCACTGACTACCTCATGAAGATCCTGACTGAACGTGGCTACTCCTTCGTAACCACTGGTAAATGCAGAGACTATTACAACACCCTCTGTTTATGTCTATGATACTTTAAGCCAAAATATAGTGCATTCAGAAAAGAAACAGAATATATACTGTTGAGTATGGAAGCACAAAATGTTTTACATGAAAACAAAGAGTGCCAATTTACTGAAGCAATCTCTCTTATACAGCTGAAAGAGAAATTGTCCGTGATATCAAGGAGAAGCTGTGCTATGTCGCACTGGACTTTGAGAATGAGATGGCCACCGCTGCCACCTCTTCCTCTTTGGAGAAGAGCTATGAGCTTCCTGATGGGCAGGTCATCACCATTGGCAATGAGAGATTCCGCTGTCCTGAGACTCTCTTCCAACCATCCTTTATCGGTAATGCCTATTTGCTTTTCCTCCAGTTTTTCCCTGCCTCTTAGGATTCACTAGTACTGAGTTATGACTTTGTCTCTTAGGTATGGAGTCTGCTGGCATCCATGAAACTACTTACAACAGCATCATGAAGTGTGACATTGACATTCGTAAGGACCTGTATGCCAACAACGTTCTGTCTGGTGGTACCACCATGTACCCTGGTATTGCTGACAGGATGCAGAAGGAGATCACTGCTCTGGCTCCTAGCACCATGAAGATTAAGGTGATTGTTCTGACTGTTTTGGTCAAAGATCATAATATTACTGTATATTATAATTGTTTTTATTGTAATTGTTGCTTTGTGTGTGTGTGTATGTGTGTAGATTATTGCCCCACCAGAGAGAAAGTATTCAGTATGGATTGGCGGTTCCATCCTGGCTTCCCTTTCCACCTTCCAGCAGATGTGGATCAGCAAGCAGGAGTATGATGAGGCCGGTCCATCCATCGTGCATCGCAAGTGCTTCTAAACTCGACAGCCCCAAGTCCTCCAAACTCTGCTCTTGCTTCCTAGCCTGTAAACTGTGAATGTATCCTCTGGTTTCTCTCCTGTTTTGTCTTTGCACTGCCCACACTTGCGTGAATGTTTGGGTTTTTTTTCTCGTCATTGATTGTTTTTGTTACATTGGATGACTAAAGCCGCCAACATGAACAGATTGGGAAGATTCCTGGGGTTTAGTGAGGCTCCAGATGGAGGGAGAGAGAATAAACGCAAGGTGTTTTGTAATGGTTTATAGAGGAACAGAGCTCACCTACTCCCTCTTGTGTTTCAAACACCATAAGATACCCCTTGCATTTGATTTTTTTCACTGCTGTGGGTTTTTAAGACAGTTTGTATGGATATGTGTATAATAACCCCAGGAACGAATAAAGCTCTGCATACCAAAATTGTATATCATGTCATTTTCTGTGCTTGTGTGTTTTCCATTTAAAAACAGGCTATGAAAAATTTACAAGTATTCATAATATGACACCATCGTGCAAGAAGTATTCCCATTTCAGAAGAAATGTGAAAACAGTGCTGTATAAGTCACAAGATGTCTGACCTAAATGTCAATTATTCATTTCATTACTTGCCGACTTCCCAATACCAACAGCCCACATAAATTCCAACAGGGTTACAAATTATTTTTGTTTTTCATAAACAGGACGGTGGTACGTTCATTAAAATCCGACAGGTTTTGAATTTGTGGAGAATTTTTTTTCTATGATGTACAGATAAATTGGATCTCTGCCTTCATTTTAATTAATTACATTGTTAAGTCTTATTCAAAACTAGATTAGTATGATTTACAAATGATACCATCAAGTTCACAAAGTCTTTTTTTCTTTTATTTAAAAAATGGCAGTGGGGGGAAAAAAATGTTACAGTCACTGCATCATATTGCCCACAAGTTCCTGTTGCAAAGTAAAACAGCACTAAAGGGTTTCAGAGGAACTGCTGAATACCAGACAAAGACACATCACAAAAAAGGAAAAAATACAATGCCACAACACACGCAAGATCCACAATATGCTAACAAGACTCACTCAACATCACAAAAAAACATCACGAAACTTTGAAATTACCACTACAAAATGGAAAGCTGAAAAACAGAGGAGGAGCCACTGCTTGAGTAAAGTTAGCGTGTTAGCATGAGAGGATGATACCTGAGATCACTGGTTCTATCAAGCCTCTAGTTCCATGGCAGTAGCTCCTCTAATAAGGCGTATTAGGCATCTCTGCTTATGCTGCTCAGCTTTGCCATTTATTGTAAGGCTCAATCTCCTGAGCACCAAGACTAATGCCAAACAGGTCAACATCATAAAATTGCCTTTAAGTCAAACATCACCTTCACTGACCTGAAGTTCTCTAGCTGAAAATGGTTGCTATACACAATACATACTGATTATAGTTTGAGGTCCCTTGACTAAACATTAGCTGTTTGCTTCAGCATAATTGACAAGATATAAATGTTGCAGATATTGGGCAAAAGATATCTGAGTATATAGCAGGAATTTCTAAAAAATGTAATCACGTTTACATAAGGCAACTGTCTAAAAATAAATTTGCATCCTGGTAGAAAGTTCACATTTTGGTTGTGGCATTAATAGCTAAAAGGTGCCACCTTCAGGACACACTGAAAAATATGAAACCTGAAAAGCAGTCAGATCAGATTGCAAAACTGTCCAAAAAGATTGCTTTTGAACAGGCACAAATGCTCAAGCAAGCTGGTAAAAATTCCATAACCAAACAGAGAGACAGGAAAAAAACACCACTTAAAAGTTTTACAGCTTCATCACAAGATGCCAACAGCAACCTGTGCAGCACAGACTCCACTTCACAGTACTTTTTTGTTTAATAAATAAATAAATACAAAAAAGCCTTCAAGTAGCCAAAGATAAAAATAAAACTCCTGGGCCTGTGCCTTTTACTGAAGCGTGTCCTCACTTCATCTGTCACCTGAGGTCCAGCACTGTCGTTTTGGCATCCTTCACAACCACGTGCTTACAGATCTGTAAAGTACACACATTTGATTTTCACTTCCCTTAAAAGAAGAGCACAATGTGCTTTTGTGTTCTCACTTACAGAGCCAAGTAATAAATATGTAATGAAATGTTGTTTAACATGGAAATAGATTTGGGTATGGATGATAGCGATATATCAGAAGCAATGAATTGTCCCTAAAAGTATTTTTACATTCCATAACTCCACAAGGTGCAGCATTTAAAAACTAACAGCTAACACCTCTCAAAATGGGAATTGTTTGATTGACTGTACTATTGTAAGGCCCTTCTAACACCAGTTAAATAAACCTATTAGGACAACAAGAAAGCAGAAGTTGAGCTAGCTGACAAATCAGTTGATTATCATAGAATCACCTTACAATGTCACGATTCAGGGTTTAAGCAGTGAAATGACCATAACTACTAGAACACCTACTAGAACACCATCAGCTAGCATGAGCAATTTTGCTCTCGCTAAACTATAAGTATAGCTAAATACTGCAACCTAGTAGTAGTAGTTTTAGGCTGCCTCGACCAAAAGTAATGTCATGATTTCATCAGCATTTGTAGTCTAAAAACATGGTTCCAAAGGACCGAAAAAGAAAAAAAACCTTGAATGAATGAATGAATGAGTAAATGAATGAATAAGTAAATGAATGAATAAGTGAATGAGTGAGTGTGTGAGTGAGCATACGTACATAGCCCAATCGACGAGTAAGAAATCAATCAGGCATAACATTGAAAACCACAAGACCACTGACAGGTGAAGGGAAAACATTGATTATCTCCTTACAATGGCATCTGTCCAAGGCTGGGATAAATTAAGCAGCAAGTGAACATTCAGTTCTCAAAGTTGATATAAAGGCAGCAGAAATAATTGGCAAGTGTGAAGGATTTGAGCAACTTTGACAAGGGCCACACTGTGATGGTTAGACGATTGGGTCAATTGTTGTAATCTAATGTAACCAGCAGTAAATTTACAGACAGAAAAAGAACACAGGTACTGCCATGACTGATGTAGCAAATCTTTCTACAGAGTCTTCGGCAGGATTTACAGCAGATGGCAAGTTAATTTTAGAAAAAAGTTAGTTCAGAAGGAGTATGGCTTACAGTAAAGAGACCCAAAAAAAACACACTGCAGGAATGTTAGCTAGCAACAGATCCACAGGTATAGCTAGGTAGTACCTAGCTATACAGTGCTAGTTGCCTTTCCCTTTGAAATCTGGGAAACACTTGCCACGGCATGATACTGTGTAAGAAATATGCTAGCAAGGTTTTCACTGGAAGAGAACTAGTAGAGTTGCTATTTGTTATCCAATGCTAGTCACATATCCTACTATAGACATAAAGCTAGCTTACTATTAACATTAGCTAGTTGACTTCTGTTATATTTATGCATATTTAATCCCAAATCTATGAATCAGAGGAAGTATGGATGAGGGTCTTACAGTGAAGAGGGGAGGGTCTTTCGAGTGCGGGTGAAAGCCTTTCAGTCTGCAGCCAGCTACTTCACTCATTCCAGCGGTGGTGAGGCGGAACACTCCAGTACTGGAGACAGTAATAGGATCATCTTTTACACAGTGTCTTACAACCAGTGCAGCTTTATATTATTGATTATTGTACTGTATTACTCACAGGAAGTCCTAATACGACACCAAAGAAACTGTTTTCGTAATTGCAGCATTGCAGTTATTATCGAGATCACGTTATACCAGTTCTGGCATTATGCTGCTGCCGAACTTTTCGTACTTTTTCAAAAACTTTTAACTGTTTTTAATGTTTTTCAAACCTCTCTTTGCCCAATAAACTTATAATAGTTGCATATCATGTCTTAACATCATCTTGTGCTAGCTTGCTATACAATTATGTACACGGATCTAAAACAGATTGTCAGTAAACATTCATCTCACTCTGTCTAGGACTAATCTGAAAAAGGAAAATGTCTCACTTTAGTGCATGATTTGTCTTATTTTTACTAGTATATTACTTTATTTTATTTGTTTTTTGATCTATTCGAACATTTCATTTACAATGTTTCTATTCGACAGTTTTCTCGTTTTCATTCTGGTAATACTAATGTTTATTTCATTAGTAATAGTAATAAAAGTTTTATTATTATAATGGCCGTGATGTGTGCAAAACAGGGTTTTAAATCGAATTTTCTGCAGTTTGCTCTAAAATAAAAATCCTATTGAGGCTTACTGATGCTTTGTTTATTCATAATGAGCAGTGTCACATTCTGAATAATTAACCTTATCATGCTCACTGCGTGGCAACTATGAGATGGTGAAGAGTGTGTATTATTATACTCACTCGTTATGCTTGGGTGAGCAGACAATGGCAATGGCCTCGGGCAGCATCAGTTGATAGGAGCTGTGTGTGTGTAGATCCACGCTGGAAAGAAAAGCTGTCTGTGTGGGATGTGTCTGTAGGCATGCATATAACACACATACATACATACGCATTAATAACAAAGATCTTTACATAATCAGTTCTTGCGTGATCACTAGGTGACTTGAGAGAGACTGAGAATAACTCTGTAAAATGATTAGGGATGTTACCATAGTGACTCTCTGCCTGAAGCCCAATTATATTTAATCCAACAGGTAAAAGGAGCAACTCAGTGGGGTCATTTTAAATAAACCTCTCTGCTTTTACTAAAATCCCATGATTTTCTTCAAAGAAAAGACTCATCTTTCAAATCTGTATTTTAATTTCTATGCCAATACAAATCAACTGTATAATAAAAACCAGATGTGACAAAGAATTCATGTCCTACATGGATCCAGCCGAGGGTCAGTAGGTTATGGTGGTCCTGATAACTGAACAGCTCCTCCACATTCTCCATGTCACAGTAGTCTGGCCCGGATGACTGTTTGGGCACAATCACGTGGGTAAGCATGAACTCGTTGTGAGTCTGGGGGTTAGAATAAAAGAACAAAGAGGTTTTTTTTTTCATTCTGTCATTTGCGAGGCCATTTTAGCCACCTAAGCAAACAAAGCCAAAGTGCAACCCTTTAACAAATGTTTATGGAACCATTGTGTGAAAGGTGAGTAAGTCCTGAATACACTCACACCCAGTTTCAGTATCACCACAGCTAATCAAAAACTTTTATGCTAGAAAATGCAAATGGAGTGAAACAGGTTGGACTATGCATTAACAATGGAACAAAAACCATGACCGAATGACCTCTTTTGCAATGCTGGAATGACAACTTATATGCCTACTCTTGAACATATCAATTCAATTTCTAGCACCAAATGAATGCAGAAAAAGAAAGCATCAGGGAACTGGTAGCCTAAAGGGCATGAAGTGAACATGAAGAACATGTTCATATCATATCCTAATAATATAGTTTTTTTATATCTATTTTATATCCAGAATTCTGTAAAGCTTCTTGGTGACAACGTCCATTACTAAAAGTGACAAATAAAATAAAAGTGAATTGAATACCAGTTTTCCACAGAGCACACCACATGTCTCAATGCCTCTGGCTGTGTTGCGGTCTGCCAGTAGCAGGAACCGGTATGTCAGGTCTCGAGGAATTAGAACCCTTCTCAGGCCTTCCACTTGCTGATCTATATACACATATAACACATGCACTGACTGCACACACACTGATTACATGCACAGCCAGATGTAGACACAAAACACCCTTCCTGTGTGACTCACTCTGGACTGCAGCTAATGTGGCTGCAGGTTTGGGGAGAGGTGTGGCTTGTTTGTTGCGGTTAGGATCAAGGCGTGTGTGGTTTTTTGGAGCCTGGGACAGGCACGAGCCATCTGTTTGCTCAGGTTCTTTAGGTCCGGTATCCTGTTTCCGGTTGGCCTGCTCCTGGCGCCGCAGCTGGTCTTCGAAGTAGCGGAACTGCTCTGACTCCAGCTGCATTTTTCTTAGCTGGGCCACGCGCTGTTTCTCTTCCTCCAGCAAAGAGAGCCTCTGTAACTGTTCTCCACACACAGCTACAGGCATGGTCTGACTCTAAAAGTGCACACAAATACAGAATATTACTCAAAATACAACAAAACAAAACACAAGGTTTGCATCCGTTCTAGCTCTGCTTACTTGCTCTACAATAGCGTGCATGTGTCTCTACTGCATGTAACCTAGTGCAGCTTAGATTACACAATGGTGAAACACAGGGCTTAGAATCACAAAGAGCTGACAGTACGACATGAGTTTAATCTGTTCAAGTGCACCTTGAGCTTACCTGCCTCTTCAGATATTCACTGTACTCTTTGCTATATTTTTCATGAAGGAGTTTTCTTAGTTGATCTTTGCGTGGAAAAGCCACTTCTTGCAATTTCTACAAAAAAAAATGTGTGAAAATGAAGGTGTGAAAAGAATCTATTTGCAAAGGCATATTTGTTCTAGGCAACATTACAATAAAACAGTGATATTGCAATGAAGCCACAAGCATCTTGATGACAGGCTGAGAGACAGTCTAGAGCATCTTGATGACAGGCTGTTGACAGTCTAGAGATGGTTTGTTGACTTTGTAGTGTATCCACCTTATTGCTATCCTAAAAAGTGCAGTCATATGAAAATTCTGCCCATCCATTCTAAGACACATCATGTTACAGTAACAGTAATAGGTACTGATAGATTTTCTAACTGCAAACAAACATAAATACTTCCCAAAACCAAAATACTTTACCCAAAAATGATTTTAACCTACCATGCAATGAGTCTGCATTTCTAGACTGAACTGCCTACGCAAACACAGTACTACACTGAAGACATTCTCTGTGATGTCTCAGTGGGAGCGAACGTTTTAGTGTCTCTCTGTTAACGAAGCATAATGCTAATAAGATTTACAGTGGGCTCAACGCCACTGGGCTCCATCACCCAGCGCAGGCTGCCAGGGGCTTACCTTCATTATGACTTGTTTCTCGGGGATGTTGCACTGCTGATAGTCCCGATGACTGGGGAGTTTCTCCACAAACAAACTGCAGGGTTACAACAGACAGCAGTGAGTATAAAACAGTATGTTTAAAGCAGTGAAGCTGTAATTCAAGTCTATGCTCTGGATACATAAAATAATTTAATTTACCTGCAGGTTTCGATAATTAAAACTATATTTACAATTATATACACAACATCCATCTCCTGTAGTATTTGGCGAATTCTAATTAGTGTTTTTGTTTGTTTTATTTACTTTTTAATATCATCCCCACACAGTCTGATAACCTCAGTGAACCAATCTGCTGCTAGTAATAACTTTTAATACATCTAACCCTCATTCTTTTAGCGAAGAAACACATCAGATCATTATACAGATCATTTACAATCTGACAGCACTTTAAATCCCAAGTCATGACTTGTCAGTGCTACACAGCTGCCTCTTCTAACATGTGGTTCGGCTTGATATAAGTTTAGATTGACATTCTTTGCTGTCTCCAATACCACTGAAAATAACTGGGTGATAAATTGAGATAGTAAATTTTTGGGTTCATTGTGCATGGTGCAGGATCAGGCAAACAAACAAATAGCAAATTCCATCGACATAACAACAAATAGCAAAAATGCATGTGACAATCATGAATTTGGTTATGGATCATGTCTTTAGAAACAATGTACTTTGGCCTCAAATCAGTTTTGCTTTTAGGTATTGTGAAGCCTATTAGCAGCAACTAAACAAAAGCAAACAATACTCATTCACAATAAAGAAACAAAAACAAAAAACTGAATGGTTCACAAATAACATGGTATGTTTAAATGGAAATTGGGTTTTTGTCCATTTAATATATAAAAATACTTAAATCATAAGTGAACTTTTGCTAGGCAACTGAGAAACAAGGACTTTGAGCATAAGCCAGCTGAATTTAACAACTAGCTAGCTAATTCAAAGCCACTCAATCCTTTATACAGACCATCTAAAGGCTTAGTGACAATAAAATATATATAAAACTTTTCTCTCAGATATGCTAGTAGATTTTTAAGAAAGTACATTTCATAACTTAAAAAAGCTTTGCACATAATTTGCATTAACTAAAAATTGACCAATAGGTTTAAGTGTAAAGATCAATGCCCAAAGACTAACTTAATAATCAAATGCACAATTCATCCTTTGTCCAAGTCAGTCTCTGCCTTGATTAAGTAATCCTCAATCATAATCATACCTAGTGATTAAGTACACCACAGTTGTCCTCTAACCCTCGTAGAAAAGGTGTATGAAAAGGTCTATTTGATACGTACGTGATAAACTTGTTGTAGAGAACAAAAGCATTTTCAAGACTGCCCTCTTCAAGGTAGACAGCGGCCATGCGCTCCATCTCTACCCCTGAGCGGAAGTAGCGGCGTGGAGCAATGTCCTCACTAATTTCAATGTTGTACCCCATCTTACTGAGCGCTCGCACGCGCTCTACTGCCGGCAGCGTCACATCCGTGTAGTCCGGCTCAGCTGCCAGCTTTTTCTGCAAATAAAGAACAGAGCTAAATCACCACATGAAAACACACACACACACACAAATTAGCTGTTTGTTGTTTGTTCTCAGTGCTCCTTCAGAAGTGGGACAGACCGGAATCCACCAGCAGTGGCCCTCGGCACCCATACTAACGACTACACAGGGGCACTTTTCAACAGTCATAGAAGAGAGAGGGCTTTTTTTATTAACATTCAGCAGGGTACCACAGAGCTGGAAGGAAGATTGGCTCAGCACACAATACTTGCTGGAAATGACAACGAGTTTCACTTCTGTACACAACAGTGAACAACAATGCAGAGCTTAATTGAAGCTCTAGAAAAAAGCTCCACATTTGTTAGTCAGGGAGAGGAAAGAGGCAAGAGAGCACATTGATTTACTGAACTAACCAATGATAACACTCTCTTTGTCTTTAATCATCTATTCATGAAGAAGGGAAGCAAAGTGAGAAGGGGCTTATATCCGTTCCTTCCTTCCCCACTCCCTCCCATTTCAGGATGGAAAGATGTGAATGACAGGACAGCTGCACCGAGCATGCTAATGGATGAGTCAGAGACACACTCCAGCCCTTCTGCCCCCTCACACTTTTCCCAGCTCTCAGAAAACTGACCCATTAACCATAACCCGAACACATACCCCTTCATCCCCCATCACTCACCAGTGCGCTGAAGCTGAACTCCTGCTCCATGGTGCATTTAAGATGCTGGCTGGCAGGCTCCGATCCTCCCGATGTCTCCATCTGTCATCTCCCAAGATGATTCCTCACTGAGGAAAAAAAATACATGTGTCAGCTCTGACATCATGAGCCGGCATCTCCGAGGCCACTGGATCAATATGGCCTCCTAAAAGGCCATAAAAGCCTGCTAAATACAGACCTTTCACTTTACCTTCTGGCTTCACCTTCCATTACTCAAACTAACACCAACCTTCATACCAATGCTTCTATCCATTTTTTTAGATCAGGTATGTCCAGCTCTAGTCTTAAGGACCACATAACTGCAAACTTTAATATTATAGCTCTCTTAACCTTCTAATTTCACTCCTTCATGTGATCAACCGTCTGCGCTGATGTCCTCCTGAGTTGGACACCTCCGCTTCAGATAGTATTCCTTAATTCATTTAAAGGGTTACCATGTGGGGGTGCATCAATCTCCTTAGAGAGATTATTAATTACATTATTCACTAAAACACAGTGCTTTTGGTCCAAAACAGCTATGCACACTTCTATTCAGGGCAGAAATGGTGCTACAGTTGCTATGACAGCTTGTAACCATGCAGAAAAATATGGTGAGTCATGAATATCAGTTGTGGAAGAGAGGAAAAGAGAGAGAGAGAGAGAGAGAGAGAGAGAGAGAAAGAGAGAGAGAGAGAGAGCAGCCTGGTGGGTTCTTGAACAAAGCACACAACTCACTGAACCTTAGACACTTCTCCTCTATGCAGCTTTTTTACAATCTATCTATCACCAAGCCACACTTTTGAATTTATGGCAGATGCAACAGAAGGGTTTTGTTAGCGGACAATGTGGCACTCAGGTTGATGATGCCATGGCAACGTGAAATAAATGTGGAGTAAGAATAAAGACCTGGTGAGAAGGAGATGTATACATGCAATTTAGCACTGATCAAATCACATCCAGCACCTCACACATCTGATTTGTCAGCTTTTCCATCAACATAAATTACATAAATCGTGTGCCTGGATGACTAGTAATGAAAAACTGGGCCAGTCCATTTGCAGATGACCATGTTATGTGAATAAGCACCAGGTTCAGATCGACTACTTCTCTCAAAATTTTAAAAGGGATCCACATTATTTATGTTATACGTGTAGAAATATACAGACGTCCCCATTTTAGTCCTTTAACTTGCAAATATATTTACTGTGGAACTGTTAACAAGACCAGCTAGCCACTTAGATGCATTTTTATCATGGGAATGAAAACGACATTCACCAAGAAAAGCCAATATTTGCTGAATAATTAATTTCACAGTAATTACCATCAAGGCAGGCCATATAAAGTGGCTCAGCAATCCCAAAGGTCTTAGGCACATCTCTGTGCAGACACATCCGTCACCCTTTTCGAGACTTTCGAATGCCTCTGAGGTTGTTAAAAGAGTCAGGCAGCATGGAGAGTGAAGCAATAAGTGGTTGTACAGCATACCTTTAGTGCTGCTGATTAAACAAAACCACTACCCACACTATGCACTCTGGTGAAAAAGGAAACCTCTCTGAACTGTAAGCCTAAAGCTTCAGCACATTCTGGATTTCTCTGTAACATAGTGACAAGCACAGTCCATGCTACAAACATAACACTTACCAACTTTGACCTGGTTCTTTACATTCAGGTTCTTAGCTGCATAGAACCTTTAAGAGTTTCCTTAAAACCTCAAAAAAGGTTTTACTTTCAGTGAGCAGACAATGAACAGTGCTGACATGCATTGATTTTCATAGACAAACTAATGGTGCTCTGAGAGTGAAAGTGTAACAGGAAGAGCATCAGTGCTTAAAACAGTGCACAATGAATTCAGATTAAATGTACAAACATTTGATGAAAATGTGAAGCCAATAGCATTTTAATCTGATTTTTTCCTTAATCATGAATTATTACATATCTTTTTTTGAAACACACTGTTAACCTACACAGAAATCACTGATACCAGCAAGCATTAGAGATGTCAGATTGACAACAGGACAAGCAGATGTTCGATAATAATATAAATAAATAAACATATTTACCAGTAAGCAGAGTGCTGCTGTCCCATGCTCCGCATCCCTCTCGTGCTCCTGTCCTCCTCACGTGCAGCACATACTTACACAACCCAAGTCAAATGCTCGACAAACACCGCGATTCGTTTCACCGCTGCACTTCCATGCACAGTGTGTTTATTCTCTCCGACGGAACGACAGGTAAGGATCACACAGCAGCTATGGCTGAAACTCGCTCTTTATTCACGGCTCTGTAATAGAAAGGTTTGGATATGAGCGCATCAGCACCGCATCAGCAGCGCAGCGGCTCTTTGACACATAACGTGGGTGGAGAGAGCCAATGACACTATACTGAGTCCTCCTGTGTGGAAAGCCACAAGTGACAAACTTTCTCCACCACGCTGGGAATAGGCGCGTGTTCAAATGTAAAAAAAAAAAAAAAAAGGTTATACCAAGAACTACATCCTTCACTTAGAGAAATTACAACGATACAAGAATGTATCCTCTGCATTCTTAAATTACCCACAATCCTGTGCCCTCATATTTTGAATTATAGCACAGGACTGAAGGAGCGTGTTCTATGGTTTTGTTAAAATAGGTTTGACAAAAAAAAAATATTTAAAATATGCAAACAATGCAAGACAGTGGTGTGAATTTTATTACCAAGAAGAAACCATAGAACGTGTTTATTTACTACTGTACAAAATAAGGTGCTATGAGAAGAGAACTGGTAATGAACCTTAAAAAATACCCTAAAGTTAAGTTTTAATTTATTTGATCTTTTACGCAGAAGATTTAGGGAGAAGTGATATCTATTTTTTCTGTATCTTAGTTTGAACAAATCTGAGAGAATACAACTTTTTTTTTATTTTTCCTCAGTTTTTGTGTACTATTAGAGTTAGTAAGTGTTTAGAGTCTAGACAAACAATCAAATCCAGCTTGTGACTGTAATTCACAAACCTGTTTAGTGATGCATACCTGCAGATTCACTAGGCTGTTCCAAATGTTAGGAAGGAGTCTTGCCTAGCTTCTGACTTGAAAGGACCCATCCTACCAAGGACACATTCTTGGTATTGGGAAACAGCCATGGAGTACTAAGTGCTGAGTCTGACAAGATGACAAGAATTTTTGACGTGTTTGACCAGATGTCAAAACACAGGCTGAGCTGGTTAGGCTGGTAATGGCAGAAAGGAAGTTAAAACAATGTTATGAATTCATCAGGGTAGATTCCAATGTTTTTAAGAAAAACACAATAGTAAGGCAACTAGAAAATCTCATTGCCACATCTTATTAATTAATTAAGTGCAGTTTATTAGGATATAAATAAGATATAATATAATAAGATGGATAATGACTTATCAGCTGGGACATATGGTCTACACATTTGGCATGTGTTTTGGCAGCTAGGGATTTTATGTGAAGAAATGTATTTTAAATAACAGTCTGTTACTGTTCTGGTTCTAGGTACATTAATTATTATGTCTGTGGAAGGAACACACTAAAAGTATGTATGTGTCTGTGTATATGTTAAACAATGTGACCACAGGAGGGCGCCCAACACTCACAAAATGTGTCATGTTAAAAATCAATGTAATATATTTTGATGTTTTATATTGTGCAAATCCTTTTTATGATAGCCCACAGTTTCATGTGTTTCATCTGTAAAATAAATAAATTACACATCTTCTTTTTGTTGTAAATAATAGGTTAATCCTCACTTTAATCTATAAAAAAGTTATTCAATGGGCACAGGTTCACCAAATCGTAATCCATGGACCCAACTTGCCTTGTTTCTAAACTTCAGGCTAGTGAAGGTGGCATAATGGTGTGGTGAATTTTTTTTCAGCACACATTGGACCAGTTAATATCAATAAATCATCATTTAAATGCTGTAATTTTACCTTCTAATCTTCTAATGTCTACGTACAGAATGACAGTGCACTATGTCACAAATCAAGCATCATTTTAAATCGTTTAGTTTCATAAACATGACAATGAGTTTAATGTTCTTCAGTGACCTTCCCAGTCACCAAATCTGAATCCAGTAAAGCCCCTCTGGGAAGTGGTAGAAAGGGATATTTGTGTGATGCAATCATATCATATCATACCAACATCTTTTGAAAACCATACCACAAAAAACTTGATGAAGTGCTCAGTCAGTGTATGTTGACCCTAATATTTTGTGGTTGAAATGTTGTGTAGCTGATTGGTCAAGTTGTGAAACCAGTGGCTTTCCATACTACCTTTACTGCTACTGTTGTGATAGCAATAAAAATTACACTTCTTATTTGATATATATATCTATTTTATAGCATATTAACTGATTTGCATTATACTTTTTAGTTTTGTCTAAAAACATTTTATTTTTTGCACTTTTGCCATGTGTCTTGCAATAGTGTTTTAATAAACCTGAACTTTGTGTTAAAAAGCAATTCAATTTTCTAACCATTTTATTTTCTTAAGCTATTTTAACATGTTATAGCTTTTTAGGCTGTATATAAAGCCTACATACAGCACATACAGATCATCTCTTAATGCACTTAATATGCAAATCTTATATATAAGATAATCTTTTTCACACGCTAGATGGCGCCCAATCCTACATGTTTATAAATATTCTAATTAATAGTCAGTTTAATAATAGCCAGTGTCCGGCAGTAAATGAGCACTTAGACTAGTTTCCATAAAGTAGTCACTAACTAGGCATTTAAACTTGCGTATCTGCATAATATTATTAAATACCTGTTCAGGTGAATCAGCTGTACCTGGAAATTGTTGCCCACACCTGTGTGACGTAAAAACTCTAATAAGAACTTCCGGGTGTTACGACATTCTGTTGCCCTGTGGGGTGTGTAGTACATCCTTCATGTGTTTAAAGACATATTCGAGTTTTCAGTTCATTTTCCGAGATTGCGACAGCCGTCACTGATATCTCTGGTGTTGAACAGCTTCACTGTGTCCATTAGCAAAAAGTCACCTTTTATACAGCCTCCACAGGAGAAACCTGGAGACACCGGCATTCATCCAAAGGTGAATAAGACACAGAGAGAGAGAGAGAGACTATGGGGATTCAATATTCAGAGGTGCGTAAATATTAAGCTGAATGTACCTTTGTGCCTATATATATATATATATATGATGTCATATTCAGGAAGTCGCTTTTGGAGCCGCTTACCCTTTAATGCTTTAATGACCTTGTGTATATGTTTGTAGACAGTACTCCAGTTATACTCCGTGTAACTCTTCTGGTTACTGAATGTCCCCCCTGTGATATTAGCGCATGTGTCACTTGTGTCCTTGTCCATGCATCTCTTTTATAACTTGTGTCCTTGTCCATGCATCTCTTTTATAACTTGTGTCCTTG
>JAOVVF010000051.1:16199573-16215334 GCA_028565595.1 Duopalatinus emarginatus | reverse complement strand
CATGCATCTCTTTTATAACTTGTGTCCTTGTCCATGCATCTCTTTTATAACTTGTGTCCTTGTCCATGCATCTCTTTTATAACTTATGTCCTTGTCCATGCATCTCTTTTATAACGTATGTCCTTGTCCATGCATCTCTTCTGTATAAACTCCTCAAAATAGATGGATTTACTTTTCACATATCAGACTCATTATGTTAGTGTGTTGAGATACCTATTACATTAATAATAGTTATCTATTTACCCACACCTCCATAGACACACACACACACACACACACACACACACACATACACACACACACTGGGTCAAAGCCGTTTTAAGGGGACACAGGGGGGACCTGCACAGTATTAGGCAGGAGGTTTTTATAGTTATGGCTATGATGAGTGTGAATACATAAAGCAAAACACAAAAAACAGCGCTGACCCATTGAGACGTGGAGTCTCCAAAGGTGTGCTGTTGTATCAGGCACCAGCACATTAGCACTAGGTACTGTAAATTGTGACATAAGACCTGGTAGTAAATCAGACTTGTTTGTCCAGCCTGATCAGATTGAGATCTGGGGAATTTAGAGGCCAGGTGAACACTTCAGACTTGTTGTGGTGTCAGACTTCACACAGGCAGGGAATCAAACCCAGGCCTTTTTTGCTGAGGTGTGCTGGCCAAGTTTATGAGCCAAAACAAATTCTGTTTTAAATAAAAGAATATGTGCTCTGATTTATAACTTTTTACACATGCTGTACTGAATCTTTTGTTTAACTAGCAAACTGTTTCATTTGATTTAACTCCACATGTGTACATGTAGCAGTGATGTAAAAAAATCAGATAAGAACACATACTGTAAGAATAAGCTGTATATTCTGTATGGACTTCAGTAGATAGAAGATAAGTCTACACATCACTGTTAAAATGGCTGGTTTTTGTGATGTGAGAAATAACACCAAGATAAATTATATTAGAGCTTTTTCACCCTTAATATAAAGGTGTATAAAAATTAAGTAAAGAAACGCATTTTACAGAGAAATAGTCAGAATAAACACTAATACACTAGTGGTGTACAAATAACGGTGCAAAAGGCATGTGATCAACAGATGTATGTGTTGCTGTATACTTGTCAAAAAAGTATTGTCCTTGTGATGATACACACAGAAGGTTAAATATTTATTTTCATTATGTTTGTAACATTTTGTGGATCCTGCCCTGCATTTGTTTGAAAGTAGGATTTGTATTTGCAAAGCACATTGTGTTTGTTTATGAGCTGTGTGTCATATGAGTAAAGCATGGTATATTTACAATGGTATATTTGTGAACGGTGGAGCATTTTTCTTTAAAACTTTTTGGCAGTTTTCAAATTCCATATCCAAACATCTGCATGCAAAACAAAGTCAATAAAGAAACGAACTGCCAAGTTGCCTGACTTTCCCCAACCTCACTGTTGGGTTAAATTGGACCCATGACTGCTCACAACTGCTTGATCTCACTAATGCTTTTGTGGCATAAATCCAAATTTTGTGGCTCCAAAATCTAGTAGTCTTCCCAGAAGAGTGGCAGCTCTCATAATGGCAAAGGGAGAAGTACATTTACACTTCATTTACACAGTATTAAAAATCTGTATGTATTTATGTATGTACATATATGTACAGTCTGTATGTATGTATATAGTATTTGTTGTTATAGGAGCTAACAGCACACATTAACAGAGATTCTCACAAAGATTTTTTTTTGTTCCATAGCCTATTTGTACAGCAGCTTACAATGGCGATGTCCACCAGGTGCAACGAATTCTCAAAGCTGACGCCATGAAATTAAATGTTCAGGATAAATCACTTGGAGACACACCACTCATAGCTGCATGTAAGCATGGAAATGTCAGCGTTGTCAAATACCTTTTAGATCAAAAAGCTGATGTGTCCATACGAAACAAGGTAATGTGCAGGTTTGTGTCTCAACCTTATGAAGTAACCTGTGTAGTGACTTTTAAATGTTCGTGTGAAATGGGATGTGTTTGTGTCTGCATGGAATAACAGCATATATTTCTGTCTTTAGAAAGAGCGGACTTGCCTGCACTATGCTGCGAAAAAAACATTTTCTTTCTTGGATTATATCATGATTGTTATTTTAATGCCCATCCTATTGATTGGATATCTTTTACTGGTACAGTATTGATACACTTTCATTATCAGTAGTGTCATTACTCTACACATGAAACTACATGAGAATGTAGAAGCAGTTTTTATTGTTTAAAAAAGCACATGCATGCTGATATGCTTGAAGCACATCAGATATGATGTACATTTTTGTATGAAGCTCCATCAGCTAACTGGTTTCACCACTTTAACAGCTGCAGAAGCAGAAGCAGTATGCGGCACTGCTGGAGATGGTGTTAAAAAGTGAAGCAGACATTAATGCTGTAGACTATGTAAGTAATGCTAAACATTTAGTTGTAGCCCCAAAATGATGTTTATAGCCACGTTTACTGTTATACATGTACATTTGTTTTACAGAAAGGCAACACTCCACTTCATTATGCTTGCCAGGTTAAGGGTCACCATCTCGTTCAGCTGTTACTGGAGGCAAATGCAGATATTTCAATACAAAACAAAGTAAGTCCCAATTTCCCTAATGCATGACTGAATATAGCAGTGTAATCCATAGGCCTTTGTTATCTGCCTCGTCAAAACAGTCACTGTTCGGATTTGGAGACTCTGGAGGCAGTGTTGTGACCTGAAGCAGTGTTGCTGCTTCAGTTGGTCAGGTCGAGGCTCAGCGATATTATGTGGCAATAAAATGAAGTCAGATGAGTACTTGAATGTACCAGGTTATCGTATCAATGGAGTTTTCTTCCTTGATGATATTGACATATTCTGACATATTCCAGGACGACAATGCCAAGAGTGATTCAGGGAGCATGAGGAATCATTCTTACACATGAATCAGCCACAGTAGTCCTGACCTTAACCCCACTGAAAGTGTTTAGGATGTGCATGAGAACACTTCACAGTGTGTTTCGAGGCTCCTGTCACAAACAAGACCTCAGCCAAAAAATTGCATAAGGTTGTTGAAACAATGCCACAGTGAATATGCACCGTAATAAAAGGCGCCCAGCGAAATATTAGAGCGTGTGACTTTTCTTTTGGCAAGGCACTGTCCTAAACAGCCTTTTTCTTGAAGTTAAAAGAAACCAGCAAATCCTCTATTCTGAAATCTTTCTTGTGTTGTTTTGGTTACTTCAGAGACTCTGAAAAATGTTTTCTCACAGAAATCTTCACCATATCAACTATAACATATTTTATTTTATTTTATTTGTTTATATTGAACATCTGCTATAAGTTCCTGTATAAGGTGTTACTAGAGAAATGATAATGGATTACAACAAGCACATTAATATGAATCTTGCAGCCAGGACTAATGTCTCAGATATTGAAAATGAATCACTGCCTTTTTACCAAGAAGTAGTGTTCAATAGCATAGCGCTGTGGTATAATAAAATAAAACGGTTTAATCCTCGCAACTGACAAGACTTGACCAAAGTGCGCTTGAGCCACAGAACCCCAACTGCTCTCCAAGCATTGTATAGTGCATGTGCTCACCGCCCCTAAGTGTGTGTTCACTAGTGTGTATGTGTGTTTTACTGCACAGATGGGTCAAATGCAGAGGTCAGTTCCACTGCACAGTCACTGAGTCACTTTTTTTTTTCCTCCGCATCTGATGTCCGGTCTTAATATTACCTGAAAATCCTGACTGCATGCATTTGAGTGCTGAGAGTGTGTGTTTTCAGAGTGAACCATTATGCTTATGGTTACGGTTCTCTTTTTCTTACAGGAAGGTGAAACACCGAAGGATATCGCAATCAGGCGAAAACTCCACAAAGTTATAGTATTGCTGGAAAAATCTAAATGAGATCATTGCCTATTTGCGTGCAAAAGGATGGTTTTGATATGGTGAACAAATATGAAACTGCCTGCACTCTGATGTCTACAGAAAAAAAAGATATCCTCAGGTCAATAAACCAGCATTCACAAGAAAAATTTACTTTATGACATGACTACACATGCTTTCTACCAGTTTCTTATTGAACCACATGTGGGTCACTGAGTTTTGTTTTATGTTAGGCTTTTTGGAAAATCTGAGTTTTATGACTACTACTTCACAGTATTAGGTAAAGGATGTTACGCGGTGTTACTGATGTTTGGTGTTTAATATGTCACAAGGGTTTTTTTCACTATGGTGCCAATTCATGTAAATGTTTTAAAAATTGTTTCTAAATGTGAAATTAAAAGCTTTTTTTACTGGTTTACAATGCTTCAAATGTCATCATCATATTTTAAGGAATACATACCTAACTGCCATTTTCAGTTTCTTTAACAAGTAATGTTAGTACTACTGTCCTAACCAGTTATTCTGTAAAAAACAAATGTGATACCTTGTGTTTATTTGACTGTGAACATTTATTGGGTTTGAGTCCTGACTGTAGAGTAAATTAAACAATCCTTCTTATAATAATATTAAAAAAAGAGAAAAAACATATGCTTTGGTCAGTGCCTTTATAAATCTTTTCAATCACAATCAGATTAAAGATAAAAAAAAATAACAAAAATGAAAATTATGAAAAAAATATCATAGATCCATAATTAAAGGTGAAAATCTAACTCTGATGTTAAACAGTGTGTGCTTTGAAACACACTGGGGACAGTAATCTTATCAGAGCATGGCTCAAGTATGCAGACATTGATCTAAGCAGCTTGTGTTAACGTTATATATTTACTAATCAAACAATGTTAAAATAAAATTTGAGGTAAAAGAAATCATGTAAAAGGAAGTAAAATGTCTGGTGTTTCCCATAATTCCCTGCTAATTAATCATTAAGGAACACATAGTGCTGTTTGTTGTACAGTTATAAACTAAAACTCCACATTAAAATGCATCAAAATCTGTCTTGTTGCTAAGAGCTAAAAGATGGTCAAACGTTCTGTTTCATCAGTTTGATCATCGGGTCGTACATCTCCTGCGGGGCGTCCAGTCCCCAGATGAAGTCCAGGTGCTCCCAGTGCTTGATGTTGCGCTGGAACACCAGGTTAGGGATCTGTGTTAGCAGCAATGCTACATCCTTTGAGTCTGCAAGCGTGTCATGTCCCCCGGACCACAGTGCTGTAGGTACCTTCATGTCCCGGACGTTGTATATGGGAGGGGTTGACTGATGTGAGACAGAATAAGTTGACAGAATTAGCTATATCTATCGTAAGCACTTAGATTTGTGCTTGTATAATGATATAAGGTGCTGGAAATCTGTTATTGTGTAATGGACACTTGTTTTTATACTACTGTAGGCTTTCTTACCTGATTATAATGAGCAATATTTCCAGCCTTGCCGTAGTCATACGCCATCAGTTTCTTACTCTTTACAGCCTGTTAAAAGAATTCCCCATGAAATATTTGTCACTATTTCATCATAAAAGTGAATCCTCGTCTACTGAGGACCTTAGAGATAAATACAGGGCTTTATTTATTATATAGTTCAGATAAACCGAATTATGTAGTAGTTTTAATAAGAAGCGATAGACACCTTTATTTGTTACATATGCATTATAGCACACAAAATTAATGGCTGTATATTCCGGCTTGTTAGGAAGCTGGGGTTAGAGCACAGGGTCAGTCATGCTACAGCGTGCCAGCAGCAGACAGGGTTAAGGGCCAACTATGCCCCCAATTTGATTTAATTCCGTAAGAGTGAGATGCAATCTTGTGAGCGTAACAGAATTTACTGCTATAATGCTGCAAGCACAAAACAATCTCTGGTCTAAACATTTTGGGTGATTTTTATTACTATTATTATTTTATCACATCCTTTCTAGTTCACTTCAGTGAAGGTGCCTCTTTCATCTAAATTATCACCACCACCACTGCTACCACCACTTGAACCTTTGCCCTTCTGATCAGAGCCTTGAATACTAAGCCAACACTTAGTGCTACTGTACCAACACTGCTACTGTATATTAATACAGTATATAATCCCTAAAAGCATTTAGCCTTCAGACTAATATTTGTGTTTAAAACATTTAAAGCCATTGCTTTAAATTACTGAAAAAAACTTAAATGTACTAAAATGCATTTATTCCATGCATTTTAACTAAAAATCACAAAAATGCAAAAATTGCATTAGGGCTAATAATGGAACAGATGCGGCTTACTCCGTCCAGTCTTATATTATCTTATATTATTATATTATATTATCTACCATAATACTGAACATAATGAGTAAACGTATGTTTTTAAAGTTTTGCTTAATTGTTTTGTTTTCTTATTGTGAAATGTTGTAGATGTTGAGGTGTAGAATAGAAATGAGTCTAGACTTGATATGATGTGATGATGTTGTGCTGACCTGAGCCCAATGCACCATGTTCTGGACAGAGGTTCCGGCTGGGCAGTGAGTCGTGTATACAGGTGTTCTGGTCTGGTGAGAGAAAGGGAATAGAAACTGTTACGGTTATGTATTTGCAATAAGAATATTTATTATAGCTTTTTGGCCGTTTGTGTGCAGCTAAATGACTTACCATGTTGAGGTTTCTCTCATCAAAACCGCACAAGAGGAAAAATAAGTTTCCACACAACACACTGATTGGTTTCTTACTGCAGAATTGGGTGGCAAAAAACTTGATGAGAGCACTCTGAGGAAAAAAGTCTTTGCTCCCAAATAATTTCTGAGAATTAAAGGAAAATATACAGCGTTCAATGTTTGAAAGGAGCGTCGAGTGTTAGAGATGCGTATATCTGTATGAATGGTGGATTTGAAGTACTCACCCAGATGAAAAACTCTGGGAGGACACTCAGCTTCCCCATAGGACTTTCTGTAAAAGCTACAGTGGCTACAGGGGCCAGTGCAAAAAACATCTTGATTTTGCTGGCCAACTCTGGCATTGTAGAAAAAGCCATAAAGGCTACAAAAGCACAAAGAGATCATGTCAGAACTTAGGCATAGCACACTTTTGCTTCTTTATGCTTGTGGACCTACATTTCATTCAAATACTTCCACAATGTTGAAATCAAAAGTGACTTCTGAATAACTTCCTTAAAAAGTTAGGAAGTGAACGTCAAACTGAAGAGCAGCCATTTTGTGGGTCGAAGTACAAAATTAAGCAATAGCAAAACTAGATCACATCTGACTTTGATGAAATAGCTCCAGAGAAGTAGATATTAATATATTACCAATGGTGGTTCCCTGGGAATGGCCAACATAGAAAATCTGTTCTTGTCCTGTGGTTTTTGTGATTAAGTTTATTACAGCTGGAAGGTCTTTCTTAGCCATGTCATCATGACTTCCTCAAAGACACACAGTAACAAAAAAGAAAACAGACTGTGAGATCTGGGTTCATATGAGACATTATTATGCCACTCTGGTTAATTAATATGCATTACAAAAACAGTTGTTTTCTGTGTTCTATTTTTAAATGCAAAAAATAAACAAATAAATTAAAGCATATTATAATTTGGATTTATAATTTGGATTCTGCAGTTTTGATGTTTTCTTTATTTTTTCTTTATTTTATTATTATATATTATTTAGATTTTTCTACATTCGGGTCAATGGCATGACATGCACATTTGTGTTTCAGTGTATTATTGTTTTTATAATAATAATCATTATTATTTTATTTAAATCCATTAATTACATGTATCTCTTCATTCTAGGAAAGCTGTTTAGTGTGAATAAATGTTAATTACAGTACATTATAATATGTATTCTTTTATGTTTTGACATCTCAAACCCCTAAAATGTTGGCTGGCTGAAGCATTTAAAACGGTGATTTAATGATAATAAATTCAAAATAAAACACTGTGGCAAACTTTTGAGTTTGAAATGTTACAAATAAACCAAAATTTACAAATACTAATTGTTTTAAAATTGTTCATATTACTGAACAACTTCTGTCCAGCAATTTGTATTTTCTCAAAAATCAGTGTACCACAACTGATACATAGGATTTCTTTTCTGAAGAGGAAATACAGTAAACAGTAAATATAATATTGTGTTATTCAGAGGATCCCAAGTGACATTTATGGCTAAGTAAAAAAGTTTGTAGATCTTTCTCAAATATTAATAAAATTAGTTACATTTGACACGTAGTTAGGCAGTAAATAGATAGATTAGATAGATTCAACTTTATTGTCATTGCTAAAAGTGCAATATTAGAGTGCAAATATGAAAAGTTGTGCAATAAATGCGTAATTACTTTGGACAAAAGGCTAAATGAAGATGCATAAAGGAGACGATAAGGTAGTAAATAAAATGGAAACTCACCTAAACTGCCAGTACTGTTTTTGGTCAGGAGTGAGACTGACATGTTTTCTTGACCAAGTGTTGCCACGGCTGTTTCCGATCCACACGTCAAATCCTGCATCAGCTAGCAAAAAGCCAAGGCTGGTGTTGGGAAGGTTGGTAACCCAGTTACTTCCTGCGGCCAGTAAACCATGCTGAAGATAAACCACAGGCTTGGGCTCTGCCACAAACCGGAAAGAGAAACTAGTGGCTTAGTTGTTAAGGCTTTGGGTTAGTAATCAAAAGGCCTCAGCAATGCCAAGCCACCACATTTAGGCCATTAATCCTCTGTTTCAGGGACCTGTATCATTTACCAGAGTAACATATATCTGAGATATGTACTATAATATATGTACATTCTTCTTTAAATAATTAATGTATATGCTATAGACATTATGCCATTGTGCTCTTGCTTCCAGATTTTCCCACAAAGCAGTAATTTTGTTTGCAGCCAGCAGAGGGAACATATGTACAAGCGTTGGGCCAAAGTCAGTCGTCTGCTGCATTTCCACATTTTCTTTCTGGGAGCTTTATCACTGATCACCATCAGAAACAGGAAGTAAGCTAGTCCTCTCAGGAGCACAAACAGAGCCTGACCTGATAGGATTGTTTTACTTCAGACCAGCCATTTTTAGTGCTCCATCCCCCCATCCCATAACCTAGAAGCTATTACCCCAAGTCACAACTTGACCTGTGAAACTGAGGTTTACCACTTCGCATAACAGATTGTTAATCTCATGTGAAAGTGATGATTGCACAAAGATTTAGCCATGTCGTACATGGAAAGGGAAGCACAGTCATGAGAAAATGTCAATTCTGACCACATTTTACTTCAAAACTAATTTGCTACAGCATTTAAGACATATTTAAGGAACTAAAAAGAAGTGGGTTTGAAATACATCACATCTGCTATTCTGTAGCAGCTCCATCAAGTTTTTAACCTTAACAGTCATTATTTAATTTGGCCTAACTGGTAAGCCTGAATGAGATATCTTCTTTCTTCCCGAAATTGTTTAGTTTTGCTCTGGTTTTCCTCTGAGGCATGTTGTACTCTATCCATCCCATGTGGCGTGGAGAAGTGGGACAGCAGGAAATGAGATGCGTCTCCTGAGCTGCTCCCCAGTTCTAAAGCTTATCACGCTGAATACGCTTGACGCCACTACGCTCATCAACCAACATAAACTGTTTGATGAGCTTTTTAATTATTTATCACACATCAGAATTCATTATTAGCACTTACCAGATAGTTTAAGCATCATACACAACTAGCAGAATCCTCGCTTCAAAGCGCACACACATATTTTCAATAAGCTTTAAACACTTAAATTAGACATGCATCACTCACATGTCTAATTTCAACTAACAAACACATGGCATATGGACGAGGTTCTGTGCAAACCCTCAAATCTAGCAGATTTGTGTCAGTGAGATCATTTCACGGTGGTCTAAAGAAAGCAGGCTGATATACAACAAATGAACTGGTTTTTCCATTTTAGCAGTTTTCCCCTAGTGAAAATATTCTATTTGGACAGTTTTTAGAAATCACTAGTCATTAATGAAATTTGTGGAATATAAATGAGGGAACAGAATCAGGATTACCAAATGTGACATTTTTCTGAACTGTAGATACAGAAATAAATATAATATAATATAATATAATATAATATAATATAATATAATATAATATAACAAAATCAGTCATTACATTAAAAGGTCAGGTGATTAACATTGATTGCAGCAAGTAAGTCAATTCTCAAAACTGTTGTGTTGGAAGTAGAAAAATGGGCAAGCATCTGAGCAATGTCAGACAAAGCCCAAATTGTGATGATCAGAAAATTGTCAGAACATTACTAGTCCGATCCCACAGAATATTTCACAGAAGGATCTTTTGCTAACATCTTCGTGCCAGATACCACAGAACACTTAGAGGTCTTTTGGAGTCCACGTATTGATGGATCAGGTTGGTTTTAATGTTCTGGTGGATTGATGATATGGCTAATATATATTCGTCACTATAATATCTGGTTAAAAATCTGTATTACATCTGTTTCTGCAGCAATGATTAACACTATCCTAGGTGTGCTTAAGCATGAACCATCAGCCTGTGAAGAGCTAAAATAAACATTTTCTTGCAAATATTTATCTAAACAGGTCTGACCTGGTATTATTTAATTCATGTGGATTACAGAGTGCAGAGTTGTCCTATGAAAATGTGGCTCTCAAGTACAAAATAAAAATGTTACTTAAAACCAAGGTCACGCGTGGGTTCCACCTTCTGTTCAAGCACGGTTTTATAATAGCATGACTGATCCTCCCCTGCACAAAAAGCTGACTAATCCAAATCCCGCTTCTCTTTTGCTTTGTGGTGGTGTGACTGTTTCGAAATAGGGGACATTTGAGAATGTGTAAAACCATGTTGAACTGTGTTATTACTTCTGGCCTGTTATAGGGTGCTATTGTAATTAGTGTAATCAAAAAAAACCATAAAGGTGTCAAAAGCTGTGCTCACGATTATGAAGATGAAGGCAGCTAGTGGGGAGTTTTAAGAGCACTCTGTATCTAAAATCTCACCTTTCTGGAATTTACTCTGAACACCGTGTGGGATCCTGTTGACACTCAGGATGTAGCCATCCTCAGTAACCACCTCAAACTCTTCCGCCGGATATCCCCAGTGTCTGATGATCTCACTCTGCCAAACAAGCAATAAATCTGAGCAAAGTCCAAGTGGCACATCAGCACACGGACATCCGTGTAAATGCAAAAGGAAACTCAATCCCATAGGATCAATATTCTTAAATAATAATAATAATAATAATAATAATAACGATAATAAAAACACCATCACAAAGTACAGTAAATTGCTTTATACATTATATAATATGTTAAATAAAATTAAATGCTATAAATTTCAGTCATTTTCTCATATGATATGAACAGCTTTTTTTCCACACTCAAATGACTATGGTGTCATTTATTGTAATATTCTATAAATATATGTGATTCACACTGGCTGTGTGGGAGAAAGGCCTGGGAGTCAGCATCTCAACTTTATACACATTGATACAGTGTTTTTAGCTATTGCAAAACCCAAAGTACACCCAATGTCCACACAACCAAAAAATAGATGATGAGCAAATATATCATGATGTCTGGATGTTTTTTGACAATGTAATATAATATTTAAATGTTAGTGTCCTCCTGTCAGAGAACCAGAAGTGCCTAATTAAAGTGACTGGATCGGCACAGCAATGTAGTCAATGTGAAGTTTTATAGGTTTTACACATGTATGTGTGGGTTTCCTCTGGGTTATCTCGTTTCATCCTACTTCCCAGAAAAAAACATCCTAGTAGGTGGCTTGAGTGTGAATGAGTGTGTGACTGCTACAAAGCACAGACACTTTTAAAAAAATGGTAAAAAAAAAAAAAATTATAGAAACATGCCAGTTTTTATTCCCCATGCTAGTGTTACTATAGAACTGACAACATATAAAAATCAGTGCGTTAATAGAAATTGAATAAACTGATTTTCCTGGCATCAATTCTTCCTAGTGAACCATCCTTGTCACATGGATTCTTCATTATAGTGAATATAGTGCATTTCACTCTCCCCTCTTTTTCTTTCTCTATTCCTCACACAGAGAACATTAGTGCAATGCAATGTTCAATCCTCTTATACAACTTGAAACGCTACTACTTCCACTCGTTATCAAAAGTTCCAGAATATGTTTTTTTATGCGTTTTTATGTGCCACTTGAATTAAAAAGGAAGTAAAGAAGATGAAGAAGAAAGTGTGTGAATGTGTTGCAATCCCTGACCAGGATAAAGCACTAACTGATGTCAATGCAAGTCCGACTTCTGATTAACATTCACACCCAAATGTTCACCCAGTGAATTCACACCCAAATGTTTAAAATGTGATGCATCCATTTAATGATGCATCCACTTACTCCTGCCACATGACAACCGTTTTCTCTGAACAAATAATACACAACGGCATGAGGCAAATTCCCTATAAATAGAGCACGTTTCCACACTTCTGCATTGAAAAGTAATCCATTTGGCACTTCGGGAGCAGTTTTAATTCTGTTGTCTGGAGTCAACTTTCCCCCTCGCTCTAAATATGAAACGCATTCTAATCAGGAACTTCAAAGAAATTGTGTGAGCCTGTTGGTTCCAGGGCCGCCGTGCAATCTCCTCATGCATAATTAAAGGCACCGCAATTTCCCACTCCCCCCGGGGCCTGCAGTCTGCACGCTCTACTTTAGGCCACTTTAGGATAAACCCACTGCTGCCTCATGCTTATCTCTCTCTGTCTCTGCTCACTTCTCGTTCAGAGCAGGAACAACGGCAGCGCTGAGGGGGGAAGAAAAGTCAGGTCTCAAACACTGAAAGCCAGAAAGACCTTGAACAAATTCACAGCTGAAAGAAATATAATAGAGCTTCCTGTTCTGTGTTTCAGAGAAAACCTTTGAAACATAAATCAATATACTTATCTGATTTCATTTCCTTGATTTGCTATAAATTAGTTGTTTAACTGTGTAAATGTTTAAAGAGTGATTGTGGTTTTTATCCAGCTGATTTAACAGAACAGCACTCTGACTAGATTTGCTTCACTATATAATATATGTAATATGTTATGTATGACACATTTTTAGTTACATTTTTCAAGTTAGTATTTGTATAATATTAGTATATTACATTCTATGGCTTGATATAATTTACAGAATGAGTTACAAACCCACAACTTTAACCACATTACATTGCACCTGATTTATTTTTTTTATTTTTTTCCGCTTACGATTGACATACAGGACAATTTTTTTCATTTGTGACATACAGGACAATTTTTTTCAAGAAAACCAGCAACTACAGCCTTTGACTCAACACACAGCATTTCCGAAATAATATTATTTATTTTATTATTTAAATAATATTATTTATTTTATTATTTAAATAATATTATTTATTTTTTAAAACATTCTTAAATATTTGATATACAAGGGAAAAAACAACAGTATCTACTGTAACCAAACTAAATGTATTGTCTTACATTATTTTTTTTTCCTATCACACAGCATGTATTTAAATACCCAGATTTATCTATTATTACTCTCTAGGGTTGTTAATTTGTAGCTGCAATACTTTTTGATAGACTGATACAAAAGTGATATAAAAACAACAATTTTTACTTTTTTTTTTAAATTATTGATCAATTATTTTTTTTAGTTAATCGTTAGTTCATCAACCATTGCAGTTACTGTTACGTTTTATCTAATAATACTTTGTCATGTTATTGAGAAACCACAACACCATCAATCATGAACATTCATGACACAAAGCTATCATTTTACTTACGACTATAAGAAAGCTGAGACACTACAGACCAAAAAAAAAAGATTAAGAAATATTTGTTCATGGCATGTGTTTGTCATACAATTGTAAGTGCTGTGTAAGCTGTTAGTATAGAAGTGATAACATATAACAATCAGCACATTAACAAAAACCTGTGATCTGACTTGGAAGCATTTTCTTACACCAATTCTCCCTAATGCATGTATTATCACATGGAACTTTGTTCATTATCATGAATACTGTGCATTTCTCTCTCTTTTTCTCTCTCTCTCACACACACACATACACATACACAGGAGAAGGTTTAAAAAGTCTGATAGTTCAATAAAATGTTCAATCCTCTTTTGCAACTACTATCTTACTGATCGTTACTAAAACTACCGCAGTTGCAGAACATGATGTTTGGGCCTCTCTATGTGTGTGACCTGCTTACACGCGTCTCAGAGGGTCAGCGGGAGGTTGACACAGCGTGATAAGATTTTTTAGAGGAAAAAAAGGTGTGCTCTGTTTGCAGCAGTGGATCTCAGGGTCAAAGAACAAAAGGTCTTAAATAGAGATTCCCCCCATGACAGCACAGTCCCATGGAGATCACATGCTAAAGTGGGAAGACTATGTTCCACGTAAATAACAATATGTGGAAAAAAGGAAACACTTTAATGTTTTTAAATGTCATTAACTAAACTGGGGTACAGCTTAAATAAGAACTGGAATTGTCAATGTGTGTGTAAAGAGAATATTGTGCATGAAAACTAAAAGTAACAGTATGTAATTTCTGAAATGCATCAGACAGACAGATGCTGAGTACTTACAATATTCATATTGACTTCAGGATCGAGTTTTCGGGTGTTTTTGAAGGCAGGTTGCATAGCCTGGACCAGGCAAATTGCAAACAGTCCCAGACATAAGTGTAGCCACATGATGCCTGCAGACGAGTGGAATCATTATAAACAAATACACACACACACACACACATATATATATATATATATAGTTGTATATATAAGTACTATACTTATATATAGTATATATAAGTATTAACTGTTATTACTATATAGATTTGTATTACTTCAACATTAAATGTTTTATCAGAAAGCCATTTATAAATGATACTTTGTACCTTAATATATATTTTATATCCAGTTTTTGAAAGGTAAGAAAATGTATTTGAGTGTATCTTCCTCTACTTTGCTCTATTAATTTAATTGTCAGTACTTGTTATGTCTCAAACTGTAGATTACTTTACTAAATAGTCCTCTAGGGTTGAGCATATTTCTTCAGGTATGTGGGACAGTTCAGTTATTACTGAAATACATCCATTAACTTCCTTAAAACAACTAAACAGGTCCACAGGTTTCAGTTTGTATCGGTATAAAGTATTAAGAAGTATATTAAATAAAAATATTTTTAGTGTTTGTAAAGTTTTTATCTGTAAAATATGTGATAAAGAGGTGCAGTCTTTTATTACATATTAATAATGTGTAAGTACAGTGCAATAACAAAAACAAAACCATCTATTATTAAACACAAGCGCAGGTTAATTACCTCTGTACTGTAGAAGTTAAATGTACTTTTATTAAATGATTAGTATTTGTAACTAATATCTACAGATCTAAACGTTTCCAAAACACTCACCTATCCTCCGTAAAGTGCCTCCTGAAATCCTACCAGACTCAAAGCCATGTCATTTTTACGTATCCGTATTTTTGATAATCCCGCCTCCTTTGCCATGTGATTGGCTTGCTGGATACTGCTTTCTAATTTCTTATTGGTTACCAGCACCAACATTCTGGCGAATTGTGAGTGTTAACTAGCTGATGAGTTTAAGAAACGGTCACTTATTGGCCAATTCTGCATTAGGAGGCGGGTTTTTTTTGGTTATACAAGGAAATGCCCCGCCTAAGTGACTTTTCCCTGTTTTTCTCTCGCTGTCTGTTCTCTGTACTGTACTAAAGCGGAACACATACAGAACACTGTGTCATCACATCACTATCTCATTATTATTAATACAGCATGAAGGTGAAGAGAAAACGCTTTTGGAAACACTATAGTTCTTTGTTATTAATAAAACATAAAGGTGAGAACAACAATCTTTATATA
>JAOVVF010000051.1:16179847-16199473 GCA_028565595.1 Duopalatinus emarginatus | reverse complement strand
TGTGTGTGTGTGTGTGTGTGTGTGTGTGTGTGTGTGTGTGTGTGTGTGTGTGTGTGTAGCTTGGCTATATATAAAACTTATGATAATTAATGTAATCACTAATTTAGATTAATTTAAAATTTATAAATTAATCTAATTTAAGTTTCATTATTAAATGTGATCGATTATTTTTTAAAGTAAACATAATTAGTAATGTGCTGTTTGTAATGTTAAACTATCAACCAAGGGAAAGTTTTAGTTGGCCAACAATATAAGTCTTAAATAGACGGGGTGTGTTTACAGTGACACTTGATGGTTTAGCGAGCAACATTAAACTAACTTATTATTATTGTAATCCTGACTTTCTTTTTCAGCATGTCTCGAGTGCTTATAGTCGGAGCTGGACTGACCGGCGCTGTGTGTGCGTGTTTACTGCGCCGGGGACTGAAGAGCCGACTGGAAGTGGTGGTGTGGGACAAGGCGAGGGGAGCAGGTTAGCACACAGCACAGCGCTTTACATTCACATCCAGCATGATGCTCGTGTCTGGTGTGGGTGTGTGTGGGGTTGTGAAGAAACACGCTGTATATGTAACAAAACTCGGAGGATAAGTAACTAGCTAGTTACTGAGGAAATGTCGCGGTGGAGCGTTTCAGGCTGAGTTGCGAGCTACTAATGCACCGCTTCCTTCACCTCTTCATCAGACGTTAATCTTAATCCTGTTATGTCTTCTTTTCGTTCAGAGGACCAAACAGGTAATAGTCTGGTGGGGTGAGATCAGGACTATAGGGAGAATGCTTGCTTTAACAGCTCTAAATGAAGCTTTTGGAGTGTTGACAGTATGAGCAGTGTTGTGTAGCTGTGTATTGTCATGCAGTAACACAACACACTTGTTTGGCAGTCCTCAGCTGTTCAGTGAGCATCTCACTGTAATGAGCACTGTTGATTGTTGAAGCATTTTCACTGTACCGTGCTCTTCTTTTGTGTAATTTAACAAGTGGGGCAGATATTTTTTCTTGCCTTGCAGTCACAGTTGACATAACAGTGACTTGGGGAGACAGCGTGTAAATAAAAAGTGTTGATAAGACAGTGCAGTTAAAAGTTTTAGTATAACTCGAGTGTGGATCATTTTTGACTCACCCAAATATTTTGCATGTTCATTTTCTCTTGCTGGTCATTTGCATATTTTCTGAAGACATTTAGAGTAGTATATAAGTTGAATCAGACATTAATCTTTACTTTTTACACCTTTGCATAAATACTATTATTTCTATCATGTTGCAGAATACACACTAAACAACACTCAATTAATTAAAGACCAAGACCACAGTAGCAGAAAAATGTTTCTAAGATTTATTGGCTGTAAATACTTACCATTGACTTGTTTCCTTCTATACTCTTCTTTAGACTTGTATAAATTGTAATTTTAAACCTAATGCCATCTGACTACTGTTGTCGACACTTCAGCCAAATATTTATTATTTTCTCTAATCTCTGTTAACCTTTAACCTTTCTTTTAGTGTTCAGTTTACTACTCTCAGTCCATGATTCTCAGTTCCTTTCCTTCCATTGTTTACGTAACAGCATGTACTACGTACTATGAACATAACCCATCCTACATAGGTTAATTGTGAGTTATAATAATATGCATAATAATATGTTTTAAGTAGAAAGACAAAATGCACTTGTGTATATGTATCATTAATGTGGTAATGCGTTGAAATCATATACTCATATATGTGTGTGTGTTCTGTGGTCTTAAGTTGTATATGTGTGTTGAGTTCTTATGTCCCATTACACTAATTAGTATTAGATTAGAGATTCCTACTTTACTGTTTATATGGATGCTAAATTAAGTGATCGGATAAGATATACATTTACTTGCCCAAAGCAGAATGATTTCTGTCATGCACTGCTTAGCCTGTTAATACACTGTTCGAGATGGACCAACATTGTGTCCTGGGAACAATTCATGTGTTTCTGCTGTTTATTCGAACTAAGCAGAAATCTCAATCTCAAACTTCTCCTGCAGGCTTTTAAACAGGAGAGTGCAAGAGGACCTGTACTGAAATTGGGGTCTCTGCCAAAGACCAGTTTTGTCTATTTGTCTATTTGTCTATGTTTTTGGATTGGGAGCTTGTATCCTCTGCACGCTCATTCCAACCAAACAGAAACAATTGGATTAAGTGTTTGTTCGATTATTAGGTGTTTATATTTTCCTGTTGAAAGGATTACCATACGTTTGCACCACCCTTCTCCAACTGATTAAAAATTCCTTCTGATCAGGCCAGATTGGCCAGTCTCTTCCAATATAGGTGGTTATCTGGGGCATTTTTATTTTGATTGGGCTATTATTTTAATGATTAATGGACTATTAGGGTCTGTGTAAACATAGCTACTGATTGTTTCTCGGGCTCTCACAAGGACAACTCAGTCCGCCTTCTCACACTCATCTGAACCTGCTCTCAACTTGCACAACCACCAGCTGTCATAAGACCCTAGATTGCACCAGTGTGACAACTATTGAATAATTGAAACCAATACAATGTAAAGAATAAGTAAATGTACACTGTAACAGTAAGGGGTTGCTGTGGCCTAGTGGTTAGGGAACTGGTCTTGTGACCAGAAGATTCTGGGTTTGACCTCCCTCAACTGCTCCCCGGTTCTGTGGTTTGGGGCTGCCCCCTTCTTTAGGCAAGTTTGTTTACTGCCCCCTAGTATTCACTGGTGTGTGTGTGTGTGTGTGTGTGTGTGTGTGTGTGTTTCACTGCCCGGATGGTCGAAGGTCACATTCCTCTGTGTGCAAACACAGTAGGTAAATATTTCATTTTCACTTTAACAGTATCTGACTTTTTCTGCAATTTTTTGTATACTGTTAATCTTCATATTTAGCATCAGAATGGGAAAATGTCATCTCAGTGACTTTCACTGTAGCATGTTCAGTGGTGCTAGGTAGGTGGTACAGGCTTCTGAGCTCCTGGCATTTTCATGCACAACAGCAGTCTGTAGATTTTACACAGAATAGTGTAAAACAAACAGTATCCAGTAGTTCTGTAGACACAAATTCCTTGTTGATAAGCAAACTAAAAGGAGAATTGCTTGTCCAGACTTGTCCAAGCTGAGAGAAGACTGTGGTAGGTCAAGTAACCATGAAGAGCAGCATTCATTGCATGGATGGGTTAAATGCGGAGATTAAATTCTTAAGTGTGTGCAAAAACAGTGGTCAGTGCTTAGTAACTAAGTCTTTAACAGGTTCTTGATAGAATATAAATGTATGTGTTCCAGGAGGAAGAATGTCTACAAGCAGAAGTCCAAGCAACAAGTTTTGTACAGCGGACCTCGGTGCTCAGTACATTACTGCCACACCATATTATTACAAAACTCACAAAAGGTGCGACAGTTTCTGTTCTTTATGATTTTCAGGCATTTCATTTTGCTTTTCTCCTTGTAGTCTTGTCTTATTTTTATATTTAAAAAATAATATATTATATTATATTATTATATATTTTTTTCTTTATCTAGTTTTTATCAAGAACTGATAAAGCACGGCATTTTCAAACCCCTTGAGGCCACAGTGGAGGGCATGATGCCACTGGAGGAAGGCACTGAAAACTATGTAACTCCGTTTGGGATGTCATCCATTGTTAAGCACTATCTCAAAGAGTCAGGTTAGTCCTCCTCAGCTGTTAATTTACCACATACAATCTTGGAGAAAACGGCAACATCTTAAAGACTCGCTGTTTTTCCCAGTTAGATACCTTTAAAGGTGTTAGATAGAAACCTACAACAGACCCTTTTCCGTTTGCAAAAGTTTGAATCATTAAGCAAGCATAAGAACTAGTGAAGCCTTTTTTTGTTACTGTAATATGAGCTCATTGTTGAAACAAATACAACCACAGCTAGTGGATAAAAACAGCAATTGCTTTATAAATAATTATAACATTTCTATGTTTGAACAGTTCCAGCAAAGCTATACCAGTTGTATATATTGTGTTTATATAGTCAGTTATTTATATACACAGTATTTAATATATTCATTTATGTAATGGATGCTATTCATTCTCCACTAAAAACTCAGGTCAGATTTTTATTGTATATTTTGGTTTTGAAATCATGGCCTGACAGCTATGAAGTAAATCATTGTAGTTGATTTTATTGTAGAATTTAGCTGGTTAGTGAGCAGACTGTTTCTGTAATATATAAATCAGTTCCTCCAACATGCCTTTTTTCCTTAACAATACAATGACACTATTGTCACTGTGCTGCATATAATACATTTCATGTCTAAGTCATTTTAGCTTTTGTGCACTCTGTATTTTACCACAAGTGATTATATGTACTTTGGCCCTTACTAGAAGACTGTGTCACCTGAAAGCAGATTTGAATCATCAACATTATTCAACCAACTTTTCACTTCTTTTGAAATCCAATTTCCTAGAGAGAGCAAAAGGCCATTTGGCAAGGCTGTGTACACTGATTTCTGTCCACTGAGATCACAGACAAAGTAACTGGTGTTATTAAACTGAGGTTCTTAGACTTATTAGTCAGCGTAGGATGGTTTAATATTTTACATGTGCAAGAACAAAGACCAAAATGTGAGAAAACATTGTTTATATCTTCATATCTAGCCTAGTTTATGTTAAGGCAAAATTGTGTGTGAATCATATTAAATAATTTCCTTTTACACTAACAATAGAAATGTGATATTAAGGTCTTGTATATAAAAGGTGGATTTGTTTAAAGGTGCCATTAATAGGTTTCAGACATTAGAGTCATCTATCTGACCATAGCACATGTGGTTGTTCTTAACATGTAGTTGTTTTTTTAAAGTCTATTATCCTTCCCTCAAAACATAAACACAGACACTGTATGTAATGCCTTATTCTCAGATACTCCTTTACATGCACCGCTGTTCGTCTAAACCTTTCATGGTTTGATTCGTAATAGTGGGCGTTTTGTACTTTTAGGTCAGAATCGTTGTAGCGATTTAGCACGTTCATCTCTTAACATGTGTGATGAATATATCTCCTCTCATGTCCTCTCATCTATGGCTCACCCCTTTGTACCATTTTCAATCCATCTTATGCACCAAAAAATACTGCCAATTTGTCCTCTCTGCACCCACGCAGGAGCAGAGGTTCTCTTCAGTCATCAAATCACCCACATTTACCACAGAGGGCCGTGCTGGGAGGTGCACCGGAAAGAGGGCTCCCCAGAGCAGTTTGATGTGGTGGTTTTAACTATGCCCATCCCACAAATACTACAATTACAAGGAGACATTGACTCCTGTAAGTACCTTATATGACATGCACACACATACACCAGCAAAGTAATTACAGTACTTAACTGGGCTCACTTTGCTAGGATAGCAAGGGTGCGTTTGTGCCCACTGTAGCCTCAGATTCCTGATCTTAGCTGATAGGAGCCAAATGTAGTCTTCTGATATTGTAGTTCATCCACCTAAATGTATTGAGATGCTTTACTACTCACCACAGTAACAAAATTGGGTATTTAAGTTCAACTTAAGTATCAACCCACACCAGTCTGGCCATTTTCCTTTAACCTCTCCATCAACAAAAAAATGATGATTACTGGATAGTTTTCTTCGGTTTCTTAACTCTAAAGACTATGACGTGTGAAGATCAGCAGTTTCTGTAATTTTCAAACCAGACTGTCTGACATCAGAAACCTTAAAATGGTCATAGTCATTGACATCAAATTATTCGCATTCGTATGTTTGATATAAACGTTAACTGGAACTCTTGACGTGTATCTGCATATTGACTTGGATCTGCCACATGGTTCAAAATTAAAGCAGGTGTATTAGTGTTCCTATTAAAGTGGTTGCTGAGTGTGTACAGTGTACATTATAGGTTATGGCTGCAGGTGCATGCAAAAGATGTTGTACATGACTAAATAAATCTAAGACTGTTCATGCACCCATTAAGGAATTGTTGTATTGTGTCTTCTAAAGACAAAACTCTAATTTGGAGAAATAAAGAAAGATTAGCTGATGTTTTAAGCCCATTTTTATAATCAGAATTATAGACCCTTTAAGCATTGGATAGGATACTAATGACCCTCTTGGCATTAGTAGTTGGGGCTATAACAGTAAAAAGTGAAAAAAAGATGAATAAAATATAAAGACATCTGCATGTTTTAAAATCTGACGTTTTGCTTTTTTCCCTTGTACACCTCATTAAGCAGCATTTCACCTGCATGGCTGATGAAGAACTTTCATCTCTAAAAATGAACTTTCATCTCTAAAATTTCATCATGAAAGAACTTCAGATTTTTTCCTCATTTTAACATTTCCAAATGTATATATATCGCACATTGGATGAATAGTCTCTGTCCAGACATTTCAATACTGTCACCTGCAGAATGGAAGGAACATTATTCACTCATCCCATTTAGGCAAAATAACTCTTGTAGTTCTGTTTCCATCACCTCCAAAACAGAAACACACTAAACTCACTTTATTTCCATAAAAATGTTGGAATCCATCACTTTGAGTAGCACGGTCACACAGTTAGACTGTGTGTCCATTAGCCTCCTCCGTGGTTTTAGATGTATTCTCCTGCATCTCCTGACAGTCAGCTGATTGCCCAGCGGCTGGAGTAGGACTGCTGTGAGTGTTGGCTCCTTCTGGCTGCATCTTTAAATTGGTCTCCAGCTGTCTGGCTGCACTGCAAACCTCTCATCGGCCTCCAAATTGGTATTCGCAGTATGAAGTCCTAAATCCAACACGCTTATTTGAAATGGTAAAACAGGAGTCCATAAAGCCAAATATGGAAATGGGGAGGGGAGGCAGGCCAGGGCCTCTGGGGTGCGTGGTGGTTCTGGGAAACAGTGAATAATGGAAGGAGTGGGCAGAATGTCGTTGCATCTGGAGCGAAAAAGTAGGGGGGGGAAAGCCGCATCACAAATTAGATAGTAGACGGAAAATGGAATGAGACAGCTGAAAACGGTGGTGGAATTGCTATTGAGGAGATGGGGAGCAGACGAAGGCCAGAGTCAGTTGTCTTTTTAATACTGTTGACACAATCCCAAATGACTATGCTGTAGCTGCTGAAAAATTCATGTAAAATGGTCTGGATGGAGATGGAGGACTGTGTCATTACAGTTATAGGAACCATATATAGGGCTTGAGCATACATCATAGAGAAATTAGGAGCAAAATCACTTTTGTGATGAGTACACAGGACTGATATACATACCCATACAGGCTCATAATGTACTCATCATAGTGTACTGTACACTAAAAAAAGAGTGCAGCCAATAGTATCATAACTGACGTGTCAGTGAAAATGACAGTGTTGTGCAAGAACACAGATCACTGACGAGAATGACAAGTAAATATATTGTAAGTGAGCATAAGTGTCATGATGCAACCTTATAGTAACTCTAATTGCAAGCATTTCACATGGACATTAAGTCCAGTAATGCCCAGTAATCATTTTTACTGAGCCAGAGGAGGATGTTTAGGGCAGGCTGTCATTTCTGTTAATCTTCAGGGGTTTGTCGAGCAAATACACTGTAAAGGTTCAGGAGATAACAGGTTAAATTCATCATATTGTGATAAGTTCTCTTTAACACACAGATGTCTTGGGGGAAATGGGTGAATTAGCATTTGGGAAGCTTCAGTAAATACAACATTTCAGTGCTCATTTGTCAAGGCATGATTTATAAAGCCACTTCAGCATATCTAGGTATTGTGTCTTGGTTGTTGGGATATTTGCTATAATGTGTGACTTTTGGTTTGCATAAACATTTTGTCCTTAGTGCAAACCGGTCATTCTTATTTGTATATGTTCATCCATAAGCTTGTAGTACATTTGTTATATTAGACAGGATGTGTGATAAGGATAAAATGCTGATACATACTCATTTTATTACTGCCATAAATGCTTTGTCCTACATTGATGTGTGTAATGTAGCAGTAGAAAGCTGGTGGAAGATATTCCCAGGCAGGCAGTGAATTGTGCTAGGAATGATGTCACCCGGTCGCAGTTTTGCAGTGGCACAAAGTGGACAGTTGGGGGCAGCAGCCAGGTGTGAAGCATCTATGTTTGAAAAGTCACAGAGATGCAATCTGGAAACAATTTACACCGATTTAAGATATACACCGAAAAATGACTCGTACTTCCTGCCTACTTAACAAAATATTTAGAAATCTCAAAAGTTAGATTTTCATGTATTGACTTCTTTTAGTTCAGCATTTCCATGGTCCCAGTCGGCTGTAAATCAGTATGTCAGTCTGTCTTTACAGGCGATTAAAAAGGTCATGTCACTCTTAGTATTGCTTATAGTTCAGGGGATGCTCTACACTTGTGAGAGAGATATATGAGCTGTATTTTAATTAGAGGAAGAATTTTTGTAAGTGTGTATTAACATGTAAACCAAAACGCTGAATAATATTTTTTATTTCTTTTATTGTTTCATCTAATGTAAAATAGTGGACCTCCCTCTTTCTAATCAGTCCAGCTGGATAAGTTTGATCTCAGAAAAGAAGTAAAGTGGAACTTCCACTTAAGAAAAGAAATACCACTGGGATTTTTTTCTGTCCCAACAAATGTGAATAGGAATTTGTCCCAACAAATTGCTTTAACGTATATGTATTGAGGTATATCAATATCATTGGAGTACCTATAATAGTCAGTGCTAACATATCATTACAAATAATTCCCTACATTTACTAAATCCATAATTTTCTTTGATAAGTGATGTAAAACTAATTTACACCCAAGAGCGATTTAGACTAGCCAGTCCATCTACCGGCAGTTTTTCTGGACAGTGGGAGGAAACCAGAGAACCTACAGAAAACCCACTGGACACAGAGAGAAGATGTGAAATGCCACACAGACAGAAACCTGAGCTCAGATCAAACCAGGAACCCTGCTGCACCACCTTACTGAGTGTTGCTTTATTTTATTCACAAATATAAAAGTTTGGAGGGGAGCTCCTTTTTCTCTTTTTTATTTTCCATATTTTGTGCTTTCGAGTTAATCCACTTGTTTCCTAAGCTGACTTTGAAATAGCTGGCTCACTAATCCTTAAATGAACACCATCAATTTAACAACATCTCTGCTGTACAAATGCGAACATTAATTAATACATGAAAGTTGTCTATGTAAATTGTTCCATTCGCCCCAGCGCAGTGTAACATTGGGAGAGAGACACCTCAGTGTAAATTATTGAATGTGCGTGCAGCAAGTCTGAAACTGCTGCAGAGCCACTTTTACATCTTTTACTTTAATACCTTGGCCACTTCTACTGGATTTCCATGTGTTGAAAGAGGAAATATGGCTGTGTATCGTTTGCAAAAGATGAATGAACTCGAGGAACTCTGCCGGGCTGTGACACGCCTGATGTAAATCAATGCAGGACTCGGCTCTATTTGTTCCCCGTAATATATAACCGAACATTTTGGGTCAGCGGTTTGACTCGGTTCCTGGAGCGCGAGCTCAGGGGAGAGGTGTCTTTTCATACACAGAGCCATGCCAATTACAGTGCCAAAACCTTAATGCATTCAGCTCCAGCCAATTCCCTGATGGGTTCTGTTTGCTTTTTTGGACAGGACCTGCCCTCTCTCTATAACATTTGGATGTTTTTCATCATTTTATTGCCGAAAGTTCTGCTTTTATTTCTTGGTTAAGCCTAAATGCATGCTGTCACTGACATTCTCGTCCAGCGGCCAGAAATGAACAAAAGTGAGCAGAATGCAGCTTTTGCAAGAGTTGGCACCATTCGGGTGAATGTGAATGACATAAGAACATTTGAGTGTTCTCAGACCTCAGAGCCTCATTTGTGGTGACTCCACTTTTTCTCTCATTCTCTTACTCAGGATACTGACTCAGGAAGCATTTGCACACACAGTAAATATGTTTAACTCATATTATTGAACAGACACATGTTTCGATCACTCAATTGAATTTTTTTTGAAGTGTGCTAAAAATGGACGGTGAATGTAATTAATAACAGGTGATCAGACTTGTTCTTCAGTAAGAGAGAGGCGTGGTATGTCAGTTTCTAAATATGCTCAACGTGAACAAAATTTACTTCCAGCTTGTCAAGCGCAGTTGAGCATATGAGGAGCTAGTTCTGCTTTTGTGGGTAGAGACAGAAAAGGCAAAAAAGAGGAAGCTAACCCTCTGCCTAGAGCAACCTACCAGGCTATGCTTCTGAGGTTTTGTTTTTCATCTTTGTTTTTTAATATATTTTTATATTTTGCAATTTATAGATATAAACCATTCGCTAATCCACCTTTTTAAGCCAAACTTGTTTAAACAGCCTAACAGCATTTGTGTATGATTTGTGTATCACTTTTCATTCTACAGTCAGTTTTGACCTTTTTGGGTCCAGGTAAATGCATCTAAAGTGAACCGATATCTCTGCTGTAAATCTAAAGCAGTCTTTTTACGCATCTTTAAAGTATGACTTGATATGTGGAGATGGTGGGGGAAGCACATCCCTTTTATCACTTACAGCTGTCCAGAGGGTGAGCAGCCGTGAACTCCAGAGCTCTTTTCATTACCCGTGCCTCGGGTGTCCACTCAGCAACTGAGTGATGGTGAGCTCACACCCTTTCCTACTGTCAAGCTCTTTCTTTTATTTCCTGACCGCTCCAGCCTACTCATGCACTCTGAGCTTGCACTGAACTCCCAGAACATGCAAGGCCGAGAGAGTTTTTTTTTTTTTCACATTTATTTCGGATGACGTCATTTTGCAGCCATTTGAATGGCGGTTGTGCCTCTTTTCCTTTAGTTTACCCTATGTGCCCAGCAGTTAAGCTTCCATAGACATTTTTCCACTAAGCTTCATCCTCCTGCCAGCCTTGAAACTCTGCTGATATTGAGAAACATGATTCTTCATTTATAATGAAATTTAAGCTCTATTTTTGTCAGGCCAACTCTTCTGCGTGGTAATCAGTCTGCCTGGATGCGTTATTCAATTTGGGGCTCGACTATGAGTTAAGTACCATACCTTTTTCTGTTGTTTAAAAGCAATCATTTATCAGCTGATATTATTACAGGTATGATGGGAAGATGCATGCTTACAACGTAGCCGCTCTGTCCCCATTGCCATACATAAATATCCAAGCGTATCATTTTGCAACCAATTACCTCCAGCTCCAGTCCATCCTTGGAATACAATTAATGTGTCGAGTTACATCATCTTCCTCCAAGATAAGGAGTCTCTTTTTGTTTCCCATCAAATGTGTGGCTGTCTGGCTTTGCTGCTTTTAAGTCTGTGAGTCTGGCATGATGTAATCCTTTTTCTGACTCCTGACAGAGATGTATGGCTTGTTTCCCCTCGCGCTGTCTGGCTTCTTGGATTTAAATGGATGCTCTCTGTCTCAGCAGTTTCGAAGACTTAACAATGTAGATATTCTTCATAACACAAGCTTTACTGCAGTGTTCAGTTCAGTCGTGTTCAGTCTGGTGACCTTGAAGTTGATATCATTATAGCCTTGATTCATGAATTTTGAATGGATGTATATGATTGCGAATTTACATGAACAGCGGAAAGGATCAGGTAGCTGTCAAAAAGATTATACATTGCAATAACCTATACAAAACAAAGGTCACTTTTAAAATTTAAAGCACAGGCTCACAGAAACTGGACAGTGGAATATTGAAAAAACATCAGCTGATCTTTTTCCGTCTTCAAATGCCCAGTGTCTTGGCTGACAGGGGTGGAAGCTGGCATGCTTTACTGCTGTCGTAGTCCATCCACCTTAATGTTTGATGCATTCTTGTTCTAAGATGCTTTTCTGCGTATCACAGTTGTAACGAGTAGCTATTTCAGTTACAATAGATTTTCTGGTCAGCTTTAAATGGCCTGGCTGTTCTTTTTAGACCTTTCTCATCAACAGAGCAGTTCTGTATTCCGAACTATTCCTCAGAGCAATGTGTAATAAACTGCCATTTATTCTCTGCAGTTTGACACTATATGAGTGCATAACCTCTAACAAACCTCTACCATTATGATTCATCTAATCTCAAGAATGTATATGTATGTCGAGCGTTGTATTTGCTGGCAAACAGGGCTACCGTTATACACACCAGCACCATGTCTGTAATCACCTGATGAGATGTTATAAGGGCACAGATAAACTCTGCTCTGTCACAGTGTTGCTTTCAGGGCACTTGTTATATCATTCACTTGGCATGCAGGAAGTCACAGGTTTAAAGGGCCAGTCAGGATCCAGTGTAACTGACAGCTTGGCTAAGATGACGGTAACGTTTAATAAAAACAGCACCACTGCTAAACTATTACAAACATTTTGCAATGAATTTTATAGTTCTTTACTTCTGCTATCTCTAATTTGATCAAATGCGTTATAGCAAGATAAACATAAACAAATCAAATTGTTAGAATCTTTCTGTTTTCAGCATTTCTGTTTTATTATGTGAACAGGAAAAAAGAGGATGTTACGCCTAGTTATTAATTAACTGCTATTGCAGTGTAAAACAAAAAAAATGCACTATACACTTTATATACACTGATCAGGCATAACATTAAAGTGAAGCGAATAAGATGTTCTTATTACACTTGTCAAGGGGTGGGATATATTAGACAGCAAGTGAACAGTCTGATTCCAAGATGAAAGCTAGAAAAATGGGCAGGCTTAGGGATGTGAGTCACTTTGACAAGGGCCAAATTGTGATGGTTAGATGAACGGGTCAGAGAATCTCCAAAACACCAGGTCTGATAGGATGTTCCTGGTATGCAGTGGTCAGTAACTATCACAACTGGTCTGTTAAATGGTAACAAGATTTGATTAACAGTACATTATCAGTAAATTATCTGCTGGAATTATAATATTCCTAGAAAATTTGGAGTAAAGTTTGATTCAGTGTAAAACTGGAGTAAAGGTCTAGATCAGAATCTCAGGCCCTGAACTGAAGGCCTTCCTGCTGAACACTGTACTGATCTGTATAGGGATTAGAAAGGAAGATGATTCAGCACTGAATCAGCTTCTAAATTAAAAGGACCTCCAAAAAGCCTGTTTCTGATTTCCTGATTAAGGAAGGCTTTTTTTTCTCTGACAGAGAGACATGGAAAAGTTTAGATAGTGATGGATCTGCTGTCACTGCCAAAATGATTTTTATTATGAGAAACTGCAGCCTTTACATTTGTGTGTCGATTCTCTTTTTAATCTCTTTCAGCATGCACAACCTCTTTCACTTAAGCGTGCTAGGAAAATAAAATGGCCACCCCTAAAAATAGGCATCATACAAAAAAAACCGCCTGTCCCCTGAGATTTAAGTGCTTTGGTTCTCAAATACAGGAACAAAGTGTGTCTTCGCAACAATTAGTCAGACGTCTGAGGAAACACATTTTGCCGCATTCTTTTCCTAGGTAAATGTCAACTCTATAAATGTGTGCTTTGCTTGGCTGCTCACACATCAGCAGATTTGGGCCACCGGTGCAGCCGATTTGACTTTCAGACATGTTACAGAATGATTTAGACTCACAAATATTTGGCTTGATTTAGTTGGCTTGGAGTGGCAAGCCTGCAATGCAACGCCCCCAAATGAATTTACTGTAAATTAGAGAACTAAATTGATCTTGTTGTCACAGTAGAGCTGATTTCATTTGCTGCCTGAATTAGTCTGGAGTCAGAAATGGGACATATTGATTTCCTATAGACAATCACTGAATGTCCACTACGCTGTGCTGCTAGATGAAATGACTTCTTGATTTATTCATTTAAAATGTGACAGATGTTCTGTATTATGGGTCTTGGATGTGTTTCTCATGTCAGTGTTACAAAAAAAGGGGGGGCCTGTCTAAAAGGCTACCTTTGACCAGCTGCTTAAAATATAGCATGCGGCTTGACGTCAGCAGTGAAGCCCTCAAGTTGCTGCCCTAAATGTCTCTGTTTGGTCCTGAATTAAATTTGAGATTTCTTTGAAATAGCTGAAATAGGCCTGGCTGTGAGCAGTCATGTTTACCCACCCAGATATTTTTGCTGACATCAGAACCATGCCAGCTCCTTATACCTGCCTACACAAAGGCATCCTGTTTGCAGGTTGGAGGAAGGATGGTGCTTAAAGTGAAGAGATTAATAAGCATTTGTGTAAATGTGTAGGTGCATGTACACTTAAGGAGGAAAGCAAAACTATCTTGAGGTGAAGCTTGTGTTTCACAGCACTTCTGTGTTTAGTTCTGTACTGCTTCAACACCGATGTGTGCCGATTAGCTGTTTTGGTTATAAGGGATGGACCATTATGTTTGTCACTACAGTTGGACATTGTAAATTTTTTTATGTTATGATGAAATTCAAAAGGACTAAACACTCGCTGAAACCTGCTAATGGTTCAGTCAGACAAAATCTCAGGACCAAATCTCAGCCACTAGAGTTTAAACCCCTTTCATGTGACGTAAATAAGCACAACTACCTCAATGGCTTTTGCTACACTCGTCATTATTTAATAAATGAGAGTAGTGTTTTATCACTGCTCTGGATTTGCAGCTGCTTGCCAACAATTAGCTTGGAGGCATCCGCCATGCTGGTCTTCATCCATTTAATTGGCTACATGAAATGGTCTCTTCCAGGTGGTTTGGCTGTTAATTTCAGCCTGACTTGGTGCTGAATGGATCTCCTCAGCCACATAGCCAGTGACTTGACGTGACTTTGAATGTGCAGTTGGAAAAGTAATTCAGGTTTCCACACCAAAAATATATACTAATATGTATATCATCACTGTCAAATATTATTAGATGAAATGGGTGTTGGAAAAAAAATGCCGCTAGAAATCTTCACTAATGATGACAGCCTTCTCACACCCTGACATTGTCCCCTCCTCTTGCCCTGACTGAAGCAGAGCCCGATCCTGAAACACTGCAAAAGCTCACCCTGTCCCTAAAAATGCCTTACTTATCATCAGGCACAGAGTGCATTAAAAGTTAGAAAAACAACTTCCGACACAATTTAATATTTTTCTTTCTAGTTTTTGGGATGCTTTCCAGAACCTTTCAGGCAACTATTAAAACAGAGCTAAACGATATCATAAATTGTGAAACGGTGCAGTTCTCTCAAGCACTGTGAGTAGATTTCCAGTATGCCGTGCTGCCGCATTGACCGAGTCCCTGAGGATAGCGACAAAGGCCAGTCTTGGCCTAGGAACAATGAAAAATACATGGGAGTTGGTGTGCTCTCTTAAACCAATACTTCCTTGAACAATACTGACCCTACATAAATCAAGCACCCGTGTTCAAAAATAAATGTTTGCCTTTGTGTATTGGGTAGTGCTTTTACATGTTCACTCCTTTACCATGCGTATTGTGTACCTTCGGTCTGAATGAAAGTTCAAATCCCCTTTATTTCTGTTTCGATGAGGATTGTGGCTACCGATCTGAGGCTAATTCTGTTTTCCAAGTGTTATGTACATTGGAGCTATAGTATGTTGATGCTATAGTACGTTGACCACAGACACACTTCCAAAGCTAGCAGGAGATCTGTAAATACTGTAGATTACCATATGCTCATGGCTTGATTTCCACTTACATCTACTTCAGAGATATACCTAGCATATCTAGGTATACCTACCTGTCTTGCCCTGCCATTGTAGGGTAGTGGTAGCTCATTGTTGGACTTCTGATTAGAAGGTAACGAGTTCAAATCCTACCCCCACCATACTGCCTTTACTATAGGCCCTTGAGCAAGGCTCTTAACCTTAACTTAAACTGCCTGGTTGTGTAAAAAAAAAAAAGCCAAATGTAAATGTGTTGGAGAAAGACACGCTCATCAAGCCTAGCTTATAGAAGGTGGCTCCCTCTCACTACTCACTCTGTGGCCTGTGTTCCTATGCTGAGTGTCCTCACAGAGGACAATTAAGCATCTAGGGAAATTTGGTATCCTAGTAGTTAGCCAGAAGAAGAAGAAAACGCCCTTGTGCTGCTATTCCCTTCTCTCTCCTCTCCCTTTATTTTGCACCTCATTGATTGCCAGTGAGCCATAGAGCATGTTTCACGATAACATTTTTATAGTTGGCCCCTCTGCCAAATGGGAGGAGACCACACTCTTCATAATGTGTTACAAACCTGGCATGCAAACATACAATTCTAGTCTGTGTACTGTAGCTGTATGAGACATTAGTAGTAGTTATATTAGTAGCTTGTTCATTGGATGGTAAAGAAGCAACAGATGTGTCGTATTATATGTCGTATTTCTTAAAACTGTACTCTTCAGAAAATACAACCGACCAGACATCAGTAGAAAAAAAACAATAAAAAATGGTTCTGTCTATACACATATTTTTCTGTGTCTGTGTGTTGGGGTGTATGTGTGTTTGGATAATTCAGTAGTGTGGAGCTACCTGGGGCAAAGCCAGACCTTAATATCTTCACCTTTCTGACCTCTGATTAGTGCTGAAGCACACACACACACACATGCTTGGAGAGGAAGCTCTATGAGGAAACCTCATATCTTATGTTATACCATGAGACCAACAGAGCGTGTGTTTGGGAGCTGTTCAAGTGCAACTTCTGTATTCTGTTCAACTTCAAGATTAGGATTTGCGGCTTGTGCAGTTAAGATTCTTCTGATATATTCGTTACCATCTGTTATGTCTTCCCCTGACTTGTCAGAGCAGTGCAACACTACAATCTAGTGCACTTCATAGCTTTTGTCATTGATTGTACTTGGAAAAGTGCAGCTTTCCTGCAATGCAGTATTCCGGCTGTGGGGGTATAAAAGGCTCAGGGACAAACAGAGCGAGTGAGAGAGAGTAAGAGAGAGAGAGAGAGAGAGAGAGCGTGAGCAGCTGCTTCCCCCATGCTGGAGTGCAAAGCTGAGTGTATGCTATGGCCTGCATTGATCATCGGGCCACGCTCTGTCAACATGCTGGGCCTAAGCAAGTCCTACACTCCCCACATCAAAGATCCAGAGGCAACGAGATCCAACCACCAAGCTGCAGACTGGAAAACTTTAACCATGTCATCTCACACACAGACATACACACACATCCTCTAATGTAGTCACTCTTCTGCTCGGACATGTGAAGGACTAATGTTCTTGCTGCAGAGGCCGGAGATGGTTTACTTTATCAAGTTTGGGAAATAAAGCACTGGCAGTCAGGCGTGAACACATAAGCAGCACGTGTTAACTCGTGTGTGAGCGCGAGCGAGTAAGAGAGGAAGTGTAAACTCTCAGCCTGTGATGGGGAATATCTTCAAGATGGTTTTGGTAATGGCATTTGTACTAAGCAAATTTATAAAGTACTGGTGAATGCAGAGCAGGCTCCTATGCTCCTGAGAGTTCTGTCATGTGCAAAGAGGAAGAAGACAAGGTGTGTGAGGGAGTTTCTTCACCTCAGGATGTGAATACTCTTGAGATTTATGCTGCACTCTCACTCAGTTTCTGTTCTTGTGAGAGGCCCTCTATGAGTTTAAGTTTTCTTTACACTTTCTTATTGTGTAAATCTGGAAGATTGCCCCGTGTATGGTGTGTGTCATCACAGCTTTTTTGACACTTTAGCCACACAGAATTACAATGTTTCTCAACAAACCTTTAGTGTCCTAACCGCTTGACTAGCTTTGAGACTGTGTGGACACGCAGCTGAAATATTTTCAAATCCTGTGCAGAAAACGACTTTCCTCACAATACTAATTGCATTTGCTCCTGGATTCCAACACAGATAGAACATCACACACTCCATCTGAGTGTTAGACTTGAAGCTGTACGGATCTGAGCTTTGAGGATTGGAGTGTTCCTCTCAGCGCAGAACTGTTCTCCCCACCTGTTGGACAGCTGTGTATGGAAAAGGGCAGTAGAGCAAAATATTCCTCCAGATGAAGGCAATTGAACATCCATCTGGAAAAATTAAAACCATTCCATCAGGTCCACCTACAACAAACTGCTGGAACGCCGTTTCTTCCACCACCCTGAGGGAGTGCAGAACTAAAACTCTGTAACTGAGCTTCAGATCTCGATTACAGTGCGCTATATAGAATCAAACTTTTCATATGGCTGTAAACACACCTCCTAACACTCCTTCATTGAAATCCTAATGTTAACCAGTACAAAAGAAGTGCGAATACACATTAGAGATCTGAGGATCTGAGCTAAAAATCGACCAGCAGCTTTTCTTCAGCTCTGACATGACACGAGACATAGCTAGTTATGTAATAAACATCTGAAAATAAGGACCAATGAATGCGGGAGAGAAGTTTGGTGGTATTCTTAGTGCCTGTTCTATTGAAGATTTGATTTTGACTGAAAGGAATTGACACGTTTGCTTTGTGTTTTCATCCGAGTCAGTATTGTATTAAAATCATGTGCATGCGGACCAACTCTATGCTAGCTTTTCTGACAGACACATGATGAATAAGAATACGTGGATGGTCCTTTTAGGCAATATAAACTTGTGAAATGGCACAGAGACCATACATTGTATTAAAACAAAATTAAAAGTTTCTAATTATACATTACAATTTTAAATTAAATCTATATCCGCCTTTAAAATCGCATCAGTCCTCTTACGTGATTTGTCACGCAGTTTTGTAAGCGATTTGGCTGGTAGGTTGCTCCAACAATCTTAAGGATTATAAGCAGATGCCCACAGATGTGCTTTGTATTGTGTATCAAACCCCTCCTCATGCTGTATACATATATATCTCAGGGTCTAAGAATAGTATCAAGTATCAAAACCCTGTTAGACAGCAACAAATACACACAAGTCAAGTTTTTTTTATCAGAGCTAATTTAAGCGCTTACTAAAGAGGTAGGACCTCTCGTTTGATGACAGGCATTGACCCTGGTGTTAGGACATTCAGGGGAAGTTCATTCCACCACCTGGGTGTCAGGACAGAGAGTCATGATGAATGTCTTCCTTGTATCTTGAGGGATGCTGAGTCAAATCTAGCTTCAGAAAAGGGAACGTGGTACAGAGTTTTAATAAGTGTCTTCAGGTAGGTTGGGGCAGGTCCATTTTCGTTTTTTAAGGCAAGTACTTCCATGGTGAGAAATGACCAGATTATCCTGAGGTCAAACTGAAGAAACTTACATGACCAAGTCAGATTTGCGGTATGAAAAGGACCTACAGGTGAACAGGATTCAGGTCTCTATAAAGGCAGATATATCACAACAAAAAAAACAACAGTTTAAGGAGCTATTCATTTAGAGGGAGATGCATTAATGGATTGTGGATGACGAATGGATTCCTCTAAAACAGGCAGTCAGTGTGTAACCTTTTTTATTACTAAGTTTTATTACTAAATTTAATTTTTGTTGTAAGATTAGACAATATATAAAAGGGAAAAGGAGAGGGGAAAAGTACACTTACTTGAAGTCTGAGGTCGACAGGTACATCATTTCAAGGAAAGAAAAATTTAATATCAATCCATGTTTGTACAGGAAGATTAAATCATCAAATCTCAGTCCATCCCATTTTCCTGGATTTAACAGTCCACGAAAGGCCTCTGTCCTTTTAAAGTCGTGTGGAGGCGGTCAGCATTTCTATGGAAGGAATATAAGTGACAGTTTTAATAAAAAGGTCCACAGCTGGGGGGTTTCTTCGGAGTCTGCACTTAGAAATAGGCGTCTTATAAGCAACCAAAAATGTACAGTGCATCCGGAAAGTATTCACAGCGCTTCACTTTTTCCACATTTTGTTACGTTACAGCCTTATTCCAAA
>JAOVVF010000051.1:16164090-16179747 GCA_028565595.1 Duopalatinus emarginatus | reverse complement strand
CAATTTGGAATAAGGCTGTAACGTAACAAAATGTGGAAAAAGTGAAGCGCTGTGAATACTTTCCGGATGCACTGTATTTAATAAGTAGCTATCACTGTTTCATAAACCTTCATTCGCACCAAGATACATAGAATTACCTCTACGTTGTAGAAATTAATCTCCACATTTTGACCTAAAAAGATATGCAACATCATATACATAGGCATGTAATACCATACTATATGGGCATGTAATACCATACTATATGGGCATGTAATACCATACTATATGGGCATGTAATACCATACTACATGGGCATGTAATACCATACTATATGGGCATGTAATACCATACTACATGGGCATGTAATACCATACTACATGGGCATGGTCTGCATCTATTGGCTCACGCTCCCTCCAGCAAGGAAATAATACCTAGTTAAACTGGATTTGAGCTAATGTGTTAAAAAAATCTTTCAACAAAAAATAGTGAATTAGTGGAAGTACACTGGGTTTTCCATGCTCTTGACCATACTTCCTCTGAAATCTTCAGCTGCATATCTTGTTTCCAATGATTTCTCACATAATTAGTAGAATTTCTATTCAATAGACAAATGGCGTTATACAATTTGCCAACAACCTCTATTTCCTTCACCGACCTTTTATATAAAGAAATGACGAACCTGTAAATACCTACAAAAAAATACCTCTTTACCAAGTTCACATGAATGGCATAGTTTCTAAAAACTATCCAATTCCCCATTCAACACCAGTTTACAGAAGGCAGTGTGTAGCCTTGATGTGTAACCACTTATCATAACAAGAAAAACATCAGTATATTCGTTTCATTGAGTCTTGTGTTTTGGGGTCTTTTGAGCCATTTGTGCAAAAATGACATGTTCAGTAACCAGATTCCTTCACCACAAGAAAAGAAAAAAGCCTTCTTATGAATTCTGCCCTGAGGGTTGGCATTGTTTCCAAACTCCCCACGCTCAGATGCAGCACCAGATTTCTTTGTACCAAGGGGCACATTTACATGTTCTTAATTCCCCCCAGATGTGATGCAGCAACACAAAAAAAATCCTAGAAGGTCCAGGGACAGTCATGTGACCTGTCGATTTTGGCTGTCATCTTCTGCTGTGGTCGGACTTTTAGCACTATAATTAAATGAACATTGAGGAAAGTGTTCTTAGTGTCATCTGGATTCCTGTAGCGGAGATATGAGAGGAGCTTGCATGGCATTTTCCTTTTTGTTTTCCAAAACCACTCAGCCACAGCATAAAAAGAAAAATGTTTCATATGGTCATTGATTCATTGTAGAAGCAGCACTTGGGTGTTTTTTTTCTCTTTTAAACATTTACACATGTTTGTAAGCCTCATAATATGTTTGGACTGTATTTCACTATTTTTAGCAAGCTTGTGAAACATCTGCAAGTCGGTATGGGAGGATGATGCTCTTTGGTTAATAATCCTTCCTGAGGCTCTTTGTTCACTTGCTTCAAATTTTTATATTGCCAGTGGTAGGAGGGAAGCCTTCCAGTTTGAGTATCCTCTCCTCCAGGAGTGAACTTTAACTTTTGGTATACGCAGAAATCGTGGGTAGATGACTGAAGCCAGGCCAAGCATGAGTTGCTCGGACCAATAAACAACAGATGTTTTTGACCGGAAACAAGGACGGGCTTTCTCAACAAAAAAAAAAGAAAGAAAGAACGAACAAACATCCAAAAGATAAACCTTTGTGTTTCCACATTCCCATGTAGCACAGTGAATTAAATCCTCTTTGTACTACAGCTCATCAGTCAGAGCCTCAAGTGGCCGAGTACACCTGCAGTCTATTGCTATATAGTCCTTAAAATTTAATTAGTCCCCCAGTGGCACTGTAATATTGATTTCTGTGTAAAGGGGTTTTTTGCAACACATTTCAGACTCAACTTAGAGAGAACTCACACAGTTCCTCATATTTGGTTAGTTAAGGCCTGGAGGCTCCTCTCTCTCTCTCACACACACACACACACACACACACACACACACACACACACACACACAGCTGTCTGACAGAATAAGTGGAAAAGTGATGTGATGGAAAAGGCTGGCAGATGTCTTGATCTTGTGCTGTCTTTCTGTCTGTCTGTCCGTCTGTGTGAGTATATAGTGCTGAGTGAGAGTGAGAGGAAGAAACTAGAGGATGTCATCTACTCCTCTCGCTATGCCTTGGGGCTTTTCTACAAAGCCGGCGTGCAGATCAGCGTCCCCTGGGTGGCCAAGTATGTCTCCAATAATCTCTGCATTTGCTACATCGCTGCAGATGATAAAAAACGCAATTTAGGTCAGTGCCTCAGTTTTTTCTTTCTCCCCTCTCTCTGTGACACACTCTTACACGTTTTAACTCCCTTTCTGTTTCTGAGCGTTTTAGATCATTTCTCGCACTACTTCCCTGTCTTCACTGGCCTGTCCTCTTGGGTGTTTCTCCCTCCTTTTCCTGCAATCCTCATCCTTTTGATGTTCTTCATACTTTCCCACTCCATAAATGGGAGATGTTTAATGCATGTGTCACATGAGCATCTTGGTCTAATTGAGGGTTCATGCTTCTTCCTGTCAACTCTGCTTCTGTCAGGCATTTTGTATGTACAAAGAACTCCAGGGGCAGAACATGCCAGAAATAGAATAGAGACAGGCTAAGGATGGAGTAAAGGAGGAGATTTCCTCTCTGATTGGCTTCGATGCTGCCTAGCTATGTGACCCGCTTCCTGCATGCACACAAGACCACTTCATAAACTCATACTGCTACTAATCTGTCAGTCATAAATTCATAATGTATATGAACATAACACAAGAGAATGTGTGTAAATTTGACCCACAGAAAATGTGTGTAATTAGTGTATACATGCATAGGACTGCCGACAGAGTTAGCCTCATCACAAGGACTGCCACACTTGCCACCTCTTATTTACTCCACTGTTCTGAAGGCACCATCGTAATTAGTGGGCCTGTTGAAGTTTGCATTGGGCTGCAGTGTTCTTACAGGCTGGATGGATCGCTGCGATCCTCCTCTGCCTCTCTACTGCCATGTTTTAATCTTATTTAGCTCATAACTCCAGTAAGTATATCTGGGTAGGCGTTCATAGAGTATACGCTTTGTTTTGTCTCAGATTGCAATCTAGCAGTGGTATATTACTTATAAAATATTCAATTCATGATTGTCCCAAATACATTTTTGTTTGAAATACGATACCTGATATCATAGTTAGGAGTGTTAGTGATACCTAATACTGATCCTGTACAAGTTTTTCATCGTAGCTGAGCTGCTGCTTTTGTGAAACATTACAGAAGAGATGACATGCGTTAGCATAAGCAAAATCACACACATTTACAAACATTCATCATGGATTGGATTGAAATATGTACCGAATGATCAAATGCCAGTTCTAGAAATACCCAGCTGGTGTCCAGTCCCCATTAAAGTCCCTATCCTACTTAACTGTTATTTGATTCTTCTTGATGTCTTACATGCTTTCTTCTGTATTTTAGTGGCACTTAAAGTCATCTTACATAGCTGGTCACATTTCCCTATTTAAAGCATTATCAGTAAATCTGTAAAGAAGAATCTTTTATCAAATATTGTATATGTGCTCTATTTATAATCTCCCAAAATAATCTTTTAGCTACATAATCACTCAGAACATGACAATACAAATTGAGACTCTGATACTGAAATCCCAGTTTTGTAAAACTGTGTCAAATCTGAGCCTGTTATAAAGCCGGCTAAACACTTTGGAGAGTAGGGCGACATTGAGCCACTTCACTCTGACTTTTCATACATGTTCCTGGCATCCATTATTAGAAGAAAGGTCAATTTTTTTCAGGCATTAAAACATGCAAAGCAATTTTATTATTTCACAGGGCAAGATATTTTCTGCCATGTAATGCCTGCCTTCTCCTCACCCTGTGAACTTTGCGACCTGTGCTGCCCACTCCAACAAATAAGTGACTCAACCAGCAGGCACGGTGCCAGCCTTCTGCCCACGCACCGTGACCTCTCGCTCTTTCAGTCTCTTTCTCTCTCTATCTGTGTCACACACACACACACAACACACACACACACACACTCCCTAACTTTTCCCTCTGCCCCTCTGTGTTTCATTCTCTCTCTCTCTCCCTCTTTTCCACTCCTATTTCCTTGGCTGTGTGCCACATGCATGGGTTGTTTGACACTAAGTTCCTAAGCAAGCGACTCCCCCTCCATGTTGCAACTGCAATGTGTTGACATTAATTCTGTTATTCAGAAAGGTAGAGGTAATTGCCGTCATACTGATAAGTGTGCACACTAAACCTGGCGATAAGCCTATTGAAATGGTCAGTGATTCAGTTCTTTTGTGCCCTGTCTTGGCTCAAGCTCCTTTGTGCTAAATCCTGTTCAGTGGAAGTCAACATTTTGCTGAAGTAGCAAGTTTAGCCAACGTGTCAAAGCTTCAATGCAGAAATGACATTATAGATTAAGCTCTACTTATACTGTGATAAACGTCGACAGCAGATTAGAATAACTGACTGTGTACAACGATGGAAAGTCACTTCCTCTTTTGCCTCCAGGCATCAAACTACATGGTAGTTCTTCAACTTGTACAGAAGCTTCCTGCTCGATAATCTGATCCAAGACGCTGTTTTCCTGTGCCAGTATTTTCTTTTTTTGTCACTTTCCACAACTATTTACAGCACAGATTTTGTTTATACAGAATAGAGCATTCTGAACTGGTGGTATACAATGAAAAGTTCTTTGTCTCGCGTCACTATAAAGCCAAAGAGTCAAACATCTGCAACTGCCAGTGGCTTCAGTATCTAGATTCACTCAGCCACTGTATTTGTATTTAGCTGCGTCCGTCATTCTCCAGGTAGCATTTAGGGGTAGCTTATAGCATCACCTGTCACGCTGCTGACTAGACCATAGCATGTCCAGCTGCTCAAACATCTGGCATGTTTATTGAGCACAATAAAGCTTTATTTTCCCCCAAATCAGGTTATGTGTGCATTTTAAAACAGTGTCATTAGAGACATGACTACATGCCACAGTGAACTAATCAATCAGGACTGGCCAAAAGGCACAGGTCATAGCTATGCTAAGGGACAGCGCCTGTAACGCATTAGTTCGTGTGGTTTTTTAAAAGCCCACAGATTATATATATATATAGACCAAGGCCTGGATGCTATGATGAGCGGCTGTTAAACAACATGCCGTTTCATTTGTCAAAAATGGCGCTGCATGTTGCGTGCAAAGACATCCTTCGAATAGGTTTGTCTGCCTTTTTATTTAAAAGTTTTGGGTAAGGTGAGTGCTAGGAAACTAATTGTGGCATTTTAACCGATCTTTCTACTTTTTGCTAAGGTATCAGACTTTAAGCTTTAAGCCCAGTCTGGGGTCTGTAGCTTTACCACACCCTCATCCCACGGCCCTCATGCTGCTACTGCTAAATGCTCAACTGCTCCGTTGTATAAATGAGATAACTGTAAGTCACTCTGGATAAGGGCGTCTGCCAGATGCTATGAATGTAAATTTTCTTCTTTTTCCCATTCGCTTTCTCTTGCTTATAAAGCCTGCGTTTGCCTGAGAAGCTTAATGTTCTTCACTTGTACTTATATACACATGATTGTAAATGTGTAACATATGTGATAGTTTTATGTGTGTTCAGTGTCAGAAGAGTTTGGCCCCTCTGTTGTGGTGCACACCAGCGTGCCCTTTGGCATGAAGCACTTGGAGAAGACAACAGAGGAGGTTCAGGCCATAATCCTACAAGAGTTGCAGAAAGTGATGCCAGACCTCCCAGAACCTGAGAGCATCAAGTGCCAGAAATGGAGGTACTCTCAGGTGAGGAAACAGACTGCCTTTTTCTTTTTATATCGCAGCATTATTTTACTGGAGTCTTTAATAATGTGGTAATTTATCATAGACAAAGTTACAGTGTTTTTTTTCCCCCAAACGTTGAGAGGATTTTGGGCTCATTTGGTTAAGATCAGGTATGTTTCAACTTTTGTACAATGAGTAATGAGTTAAAGATACAGTCCTTTGTCTGTGCTTAAAATTATTCATGCTTACATCTTCTAAATGATATTTATTTAGTTCATGCTAATAGTTTTAGGTTGTAGTAGGATGTAACAAGGCAAGTTTAATCAATCATGTGATTAGATGCCTGGCCCTGAAAACAGATGATTTTCACACATGGTGACTGTACTTGAACGGAACCCCAGAGCAGCATTTTGACCTGACCAGTTCCCTGGATCATAGCCAGGTTCAACTTTCACACTTGACCAAACATACCAAAGTCTCAATGCAAATGGATTTCATATCTGGGAGGGGAGGGGGGTGGGTCCAAAAACAGAAAACTGTATTTAATTAAACTCAACTATTGTAATGAATATGACTTGTTGGAGAAATAATATCGTCAAGGTAAGGTCATCTTTTGTTTAAAATCTCTTTTCTATTGTACTTATATGGCTGTGTGCAGTGTGTTGTCCATCTGTAACGTCTATTTTAATATTTTTTTCAGTGTCCCAGTTCACTTTTTATGCTCTGATAAAAGAAGGAAGTTTATTTTTCTTGTAGAAATCCTCCAGGAGCTTTGTGGTCACGTTTGACAAAAAAAGGAAGAAAGATGGACGCCGTAGCTTATAAGTTCCCTCTCTAAACACGCTTAAGTGCTGCTAATGAAAAGCTGTTTGCTATACAGCGAATGGCATTCATATTTAATAGAATGAAGCATAATGTAGGGCTATAGGCCAGAGTGGCAAAGAGCTGGTAGAAGAAAAAACTCAAACAAGATCCTTTATCTGAGGGCTGGAGTAAAAATGCATTATATTATACTTTTATGATGCACAGAGATGGTTTCTCTCAGACATACAGCGAGTTGTGTTCTCACACACACACAAATCCATGCTCACCCCCACACAGTTGGCTCACACGCACATACACTTACAGTAGTTCACTGTGCGCCCTTTCTCACACACTTCTGCATGCTCTCTCTGTTTCTCTCTCTCCACCCCCATGCAGGGCTCCTCTGCGACACACATAGCACTGGGCCTCTGCTTAAGGTCAGAGGACATGGAACATCTGTGTGGGAGCCCACATCTCACTGCGGGCCAGAGAATGGGCCAAGGCCTGTCTGGGCTGCACGCACTCTCTTGGACACATGCACGCACACACACACACAAACACACACACTCTGTATGAATGTGTCAAAGGGGTTGTCTACTGCCTAGAGGTTTTAATGGCTAGAAAAAAAAATCTCTTAATTGCTTTTCAGAAAATGGTAATTCAGTCCCTTCTGCAGTCCTTCCTGCAGGGAACCGAATGTCAGAATTTCTTTCAGCTGTTGCCTGCTGTCAGAGAGACATGTAGAGAGAAGTGAATGGAGAAAAAATTACATAACTGCAATTCAAAAGTGTGACTTGTTTAGGAAATGTCACAAGTGCAGTGACTTGCTCTCGTGCTGTCACATGTATACACTGTCTCAATGTGACACACCGCTGTTCTCATGTTCAGAGGATGCATGTTTCATGTTTAATAGATTAAAGCAATTTTTCATCACCAGCATTTCAGATAAAGTTCAACCCTGTCTGTTTAATTTATATTTACATCCATGATATTTTTTTTATTCTCTCTATAGTTTGTAGTATGAAATCTCTCTTGGTGGTTGTTAAGTTGTCTAACTGCCAGCTATTTCTGAAGATCTGTCTCTCTTCTGCTGAATTCTGGCGACAAGGATAGCGAAATACATTTGAGGAGGTGGAGGAGGTCAGCCCTGCTAATATCAACTTACTCCTTGAGTAAACCAAACAATTTGTTCTTGGCCAAGTTTCAGCCGGGACATTCATCATTTGATTTACATACAGATTACCGTTTAAAGCTACAAGAGGGAGGGGACAGAAAAAAAACCTCTTTTTTGGAGGCAGTGATAATAGCATGTCGTCTGTAGATGCCTATTAAAAGCCCCAGGAAATGGATACTATTTCCTTGGCTTTAGTGCACTGCACCTCAATGTTTATCAGGAGATCTGGGGCCAACAGAAGCCTCAGCAATAGGCCGTACACTCCGGAGGAATGTGCTTACTCCCAGCTCTCATTAGCAAACTGCATTTTTTTTATTTTTGACTTTACTATATCACATAACTATTTAAACATTGTATAGACGAAGCAGTGTAAGTGTATCTTAGTCTAGCCTGCATTGACTGAAGCTTGAATATGATTTAGGGTGAATTAGGATTTTGGAACAAGTTTTTTTTTTTTTCCCCAAAGCATGCATTAAACAGGAGGAAATATTAAAGTGCATGCTTCAAATCTGCTGCAAGGTAGAACAGAGAGGGAGGCAGGTCATTCACTGCAAAGAGTCATCCGCAAGTGGGTGTATTCTGTTTTATAGGGAGGAATTGGGAGCCTTTCCTAGGTTGCTATGGGAGTTTCTGCAATGTTATATCACATCTGGCACACAACACTTTGCCCACAGGAAACCTCTTCTAGAGATCATGCTTTCCCATCGTGCTGACAGATTTCACTCAGGACATGCCACCATTTTAGTTCATTTCTAATTGAACACACCTTACTGGATAATCTGCATATTTTAGTTAATCTGAATAATAAATAAGGTAGCACTGTCAGCTCATAACTTTGAATTGCCTGGCTCAGAGTGTGTGTGTTTTTCTGCATATGGTCGCTGCAAGTTTGTGTGGGTTTCTTCCATGTTCTCTGGTTTCCTCCTACTACCCAGAAATATGCCAGTAGGCGGATTGGTTATGGTACATTGCCCCTAAATATGAACTTATGTGTGTGGTCCATATTTCGATATCTGTGTGGGGACCAAAAATCCCACAAGGATTAGGAATATCTGATCATTTTGACCTGGTGAGGACATCTGGCTTGTGGGGGGAAGGTGTGGGGGATGGAGTAGCTTCACAGTCATGCTGCATTCCCAGATTTCCCAGAATAGGCTCCAGATCAAATTCAACTCAGGTATATAATAGATAATAGGTTGAAGATGGTGCTTCTTAATGTTATAGAGTCTTGACCTGGCCAGAGATTTTTTTTTTCCTTTTCCATTCTGGATTTTTAATCCATCTTGCCCACTTATTAGCACATTAACTTGTGGGTTTGAAGACTACTAGGCAATCCCCTTTGTTATTGAAGCTCTGGATTTTATCACCTAACCATCCTATGATTGTGTGTGGTTTGTAGTTGGACAAACGTACACGTCAGCACTGAATTGAAACGTCTCGTCAGTGTAGGTATGAGTCAACCGCATCGGCCAGGTTTTGGCAAAGCCACGTACCGTCTGCTTCAGTTTTCAGGCCAGGTTTGTAATCAGGCAGTTAATATGTGTGCTCTGCTAAGCCAATGTAAAACATAGCAAGCAGCCCCTGCCATGGTGAGCCAGCCTGGGTGAAGCAGACATACTGAAACTATGATTAAAAAAACAGTCTCCTTTCTATGGTGTAATCATATGGGTGGACTTATACAAGTAATTGAGCATCTGCATCTCGTCCTTGTTTATTGATTGTGCCTTGCGCTTTACAAATGAACTGCTGTATCACAGGTCTGGAATACCTTCTGTCTCTTTTGGAGTTTCTTTATCATCTATGATCCTGTTTGTCATGTGAATGTACACCCTGAATGTATCTACAGTACTGTATCAAGCACACAAACACACTATCAAATATGAGTCAGCTCTAAAAAAAAAAACAACGGCTTTTAAGGCTGCAATGTAGGCACAGAGTATCTGGGACAGTAGTGTACAATCCCACTCAATAGCAGCACAACATGGAGGTTGCATCAGCTATTGGAAGCTGGATCGTTAGTGCAGCACTAATGCAGCGTACGCTCAATTGTGTCATTAGGTGACAAGATCAGTGGCTGATTGCCCGGGGCAGATGACACTGCTCGCCAATCCTCTGCTGGTATGCGGGGGCGACGGCTTCACACACTCCAATTTCGATGGCTGCGTCGAGTCAGCCCTGAAGCTCTTCGAGGTTCTAAAGTCCTCTCTCTAAAATGGGCGTTGTGAGGGAATGCTGTATTTTTGGGGGCTGAGAAACTGGAACGGGTTTACCAGTGATGATTCAGACACAGCACCTCCTACGCATGTACTGTATGAAGAACAGTGATACTGTTGGGCAGAAAAACCAATTACGTCGCTGCTTGAGATTCAGAGAATTAGAAAAGGACTGAATAAACTGTGAAGAATGGCTAGCAAAAATACTCCTTATTAAAGATTTGTTTTATATAATGATAACGTTAAGCACAAACAGGCCTTTACACACTGCCAGTATGTAAACTAAACGTTGAATGATCTCATCTTTCTGTTGCTGTTTGAAGGTTTGAGTTGTAAGAAAGCAATAAAAAAATATCTTCACACCTGATCTGAGTGTTTCTGCCTTTTTTTTTTAAGCTTAACAGATCATTTGTGCAAATCAGACTCATGGTGAGTGTGAATGCGTGTTTTGGGGGACACTGTGCCAGGCTGCTGAGCAGCTATTGACCGACGTGCACTGTTTAGAGGTGCTGCAGCTGGGCCTTAATCTAGGACAAAATATTTGGCAGGCAGCATGGTGAAAGAGCCTCTCTTAATCCAGGCATAATTATGGCTCGGTGGGCCTCAGATCCACTACACAGCTGGGTCTGCCTACCCCGTGTTCCCTGCCTGTCTTTTGCTCGCTCTCTTTCCCATCCCCCCGTTACTCCATTCTAATATGTCAGACACAGTATTATATTCCTCTCACAGTCTAGTCTTCCGCTTGATGTTCTGCATCACCACTGTGAGGAAGTTGAATCAGCGTATATTATTTACACAGAGATGTATACATTTAACTGCTTGGCTATGCATTATGTGAATGAATACAGCGCAGTGCTGTTGTTTAAGCGACTGGAGTTGTTGTTGGATCCAAAGTATTCACCCCCATTCACCACCAAAGTATTCATCCAAGCAAATGACACTTCTAGCTAAACATGGGTGGTGTGTCATATCACATGTACGCTTAATTTTCTTCAAATTTGACATTTCTCGACCTCTTAAGCAGCAGATTAAGCATGGCCCTGGTGTTTCCAGCTCTTTATCTCTCAGATGTAATGTAATGAAATCCCACAACAGTGTTGGTTTTTATCTTTCCCTTCATGTATGGAGGCATTCTCTTCCATAGCCTTCCCAAAATCTAAAATAAATTGGCATCAAACCAATGTGTCAATTCATGTTTTTTTATAGCCTGTGCCTTTATATGCCTGGCCAACAATGAAGACCTCTTCCTTGCAAAGAAGCATACTGACATCGTTATAAAATGGTAGAGTATCATTACTCTCTTTGTCAAATTTTACAATAATTATACAATAGCTTTAAATTTTTGGTGATGATATCAGAGCATTTATTTTACTGATGTCTACCAGAAACATCACATAAATACCATTTAACATTATTATTTATTATTTATCATTATTATTATCAGTATTGTTCAAAGAAGTACATGGGTTTACTGAATAGACATATATATATATATATATATATGTGTGTGTGTGTGTATGTGTATGTATGTGTGTAAGCACTCTTGGATCACCAAGAGTGGACCATAACTAATTGTTGTATAATGCGTCTTTAACTAGTACTCTATCCAACACAGGGAACACTGGAACACTGGCTAGCTTGACTTCTAAGTAGCGAATATATTATACTCTCTATGCTTGTCTGATCATGATTGCCACTTGCTATGATTGTCTGATCAAGCTTCACACTATATGGCACAAACACAATGGCACTGTCGAGCATTATTTAGAGTGAGTGCAGGCTGAAAAGCCTGTAGCCTATAGTGAGCCTCAAACTGTATAGACGTATAGAACATCATGTGTCAACCATTGAAACTGAACAAAAATGTGTTACTATGAATATACCTCTGCCTGTCTGTCTATGCTGTGTAAAGATACTGAGCAGAGAGAGAGAGAGAGAGAGAATTACTTCTTATGGATGCATAATTCATACAAGTCATCCTCTGAGAAACAGAACTCAGCTGCCTAGATTGCAGTAGCCTTGCCACAGTGTTGCATCAGCTGCGTCTCGCTTTCATTAACGCACGTGTTACCAGCTCCGGCTCTTTGATCTTTTTATAGCAGCCGATAAGAAAGAATGGGTTATGGTTGAACACTCAAGGGGATGAAATCATCAGTCATTTGACTCGGGTGGTTGATGGACATTACGAGCTCAGTAGAGCAAGTGGATTGAGGGAATTAGGTAGCTCTGAAATGTTGTTGAAAACTTGTGGCTCCTGTACAGATAATGCTGAATTAGATAGAGCCTTTATCTTGCCTTAAAATTGTCAGCCGGGTTTTATAATTCACTATATGAATATAACGGCGATGTTCCCCAGCTTTAGATACACAGAAACATCACCAGCAGACAACATGATGTGTGCCACATTTTTCTATGCTGTTCTGATGGAGCTCATTGGCTGCTTTGCAGTCTGGATAGTAGATTTGCATTTTTGCAGAAGTCCCAAGCAGATGGCACCAGAGGTTGATAGTAGGTTAATCCTTAAGAAGCACAGGCGTACACGTACAGTGTATACAAAAAAAAGAATTCTATGGCAAAACCAGCACTATGTTACATGAAGCCCTTCCCCCCCACACGCACAGGGGCCAGCAGGACTGGAGTGCAGTCATGCATGTCCTCTTTATATGGACCCCCTGAAGATGCTTAAAGGGTCCTGTCATTCTTCTCAGAGCTACAGACAGATTCAAGGCCATCACTAATTATCTGTGATTTTTTTTCCCCCCTCTCTCATATTTGATAAGGAGTTGGGGATGTGTCCTGGGAGGAAATAAAAAGATAGTGTCTGGGTTTAGGAATAAGAGGGCGTGCATGTGTGTAAAGGAGACAGGCGATTGGGATGTTTAGACTCCTCTCTGCTTTAGATCCCAGGAGAGCTCGAGCTTGTTTAATTAGAGGGGCGGTGCCGTGGGTAATGGGAGCTGACGTCCTTGACTTGTCTCTCCATTTCTCTCCTTCACCGTATGAGTCCATATAGCACAGTACCCTCAGCAGTCGATATCCAAAAGCCTGGTATTGATCTGGGAGGGTCAGCATAAGCCACATGGCTACAATATAGCTTCTGCCCAAACAGCTATTACTGTGGAACTCCACCAGGCAGCTTCACTGATAGCTGCGCCTGTCAAATACTTTATCAAAGGTTATTAAAACAAAGGAGAAGGAAGTCTGTTCACTAGCATGTCATCTTTCAGCCTTCTTTCAACAGCTACACAGTGAGCTCTTTGTCCTGCCAGTCAAAATACTTGGAAAATGACAAGATGCCAAGGTGACTTCAGTGTGGCCGATCCAACCAGCACAAATCTAGCTTTTCTCACGAGGAAGTTACTGAGAGCGCTTATGTTTTTGTGCAACCCCCCAAGAACTTGTGTCTGAACCTGTCACTTGTGAAATGATACCACACCACAAAGTAGGTTTTGTCAGCGATGTGTGTTTCTAATTTACACAGTGCCACAGAAAAATCTGGTTGTGGTTCTTTTCACGCCCACTTTCCACATTGTTCCCCATGCAGCCCTTTGAGCTGTTTCAGTATTAAAATGCTTTCGTTTCGTTCTTAGAAACAGTGGGATGGTCATGCTCGGTTGTGGCTTGCATACTGGCAAAAAAACATCTCATGATGAAGATCTGACAGATCTGACTGTCTTTTTGGCTTGTGTATATCGCACATAGTCAGACAGACCAGAGCCCTGTTAGACCCCATAGATGCACAGGAAATTGAGAATTTCTGGTTTTGCTGCCATTCCAACTCTACTGATTATATCCAACTGAATTGACTCTAAAGTAGATGTAGTAGACCATGCCTGAAAAAACACTACTTATAGGGTTGGCAGCATCCTATACCATAACTTGTGATTTGTATACAAGTCACAACTTATGGTATAGGATGCGCCCAACCATATTAGTATAAAAAGATTTTTTTAAAAACACATCCAGATTAGCTGTCCTCTTCCTGACAGGATTTCTTTTGTTCTTAACATTAGTAAGCTTTGTTTTAGGATTATCCGTGTGCTCAAATGGAGCTCATTGTTTTGTGCTTTCAACATGGGAAATCAAACATAAAATATGCCTGCCATTGCTAACCAAAATAGATGCAAAAACCTCTCTCACTAATATTTCAATGGAAATTCCACTAACATGTTAGCCTTTTAGCTCGCTATACTATTCACAGTGAGAATAATCTGTTAGAAGAAACAGGCAAGTATTTATCCAAAATGCACAAATAATTTATAGCCTAGCATAGTTTGCGTTCAAGCAAACATCTTAGCTACTTGTTTGGTTTAGTATCTTCTAAGTACAGGGTGTCTCAAAAGTAAGGTACCACCCATATAAAAATAAAACAGTTTGGCAGATAATGATCCAAGGTGGATCATTGTAGGTCTGAGACTTGAATGCTGCCTTTTTGGATTCAGCTTCAGTTTTACCAATGGGAAGGTTGGTGGGTGAAACGTCAAACTGGTAAAGAATTTCACCAGAAAGACAGTGGCACCCTTCTTATATTAAAAGGAGAACAAAGCACATGTGTCATTGTAGAATCTTTCAAGCAGCACCAAACCAAACAGGCCTCCCATTACTCAAAGTGCCAATATTTTCACTAAATTCCAAGAAACAGGTTCTGTCTGCAATAAACCGAAATCAGGGCGACCAAAAACCACTACGAATGTAGCAACAGCAACCACTGTTCTGGCCTCATTCACCAAAAGCCTGCAGTGTAGCAAACGTCGTCTGTCTCTGGAATGTGGGGTTAGCCATGCCTCAATCCAGTGAATTATGTCTACCCATAAATGACACCCTCACAAAATTCAGATGCCACAACACCTGACCGAAGATGACCCAGACCATCAGATAGAGTATGCAGAATGGCTGACTAAGCAACTTCGGATAAACACTCGTTTTGAGTATTAGCTGCTCGGTGATGAAGCAAATTTCTACGTTAATAGTGAGACCAACAAACAGAATCGCTGATACTGGTCAGGCACAAAACCTCACTGGACTGATCCATTTAACATGCTTGCCTTACCTGTAGCCATGGTATGGTGCGGTGTGTGAGGTATCTGAACTTTGGGACCTTTCTTTATTGATGAAACATTAAAGAAAGCCAGTTACACAGCGCTGTTAAGTAAAGAATTGTTTTCTTCATTGTTGTCTGAGGATGAAACATTTCCTAAATTCTCCCAAAATGATGCCACCCAACCTCACAACAGACACGTTGTCAGGGACTGTCTATCCTGTGCAGTTTCCCCAAAAGTGGATTGGTTGTGGGGGTCCAATCAAGTGGCCTGATTACTCTGTGAAGATACAGAATGATGATCATTAAAGACAGTTGTTGCTGCTTGAGCTAGCATTTAATAAGACTTGGAGAAAAGAATAGCCTTCAACATGGTGGACAGCATATCAAACACATTCTATAGCCCTTATGGTCAATTTTCTGGTTTTACAGTGTTTTAACATGAGAAGAAATACGGTTATGACTCTACTAATTTGATGTGTCCCACACCTACCTTCCCATTTGTAACACTGAATTAAAATCCAAGATGGTGTGGCGCATTCAAGATGGTAGCCATGTTGGTGTCATGACCTAACAGGTTTCCTCCTTCATCCACATCTTGTGTCTAAAATTGG
>JAOVVF010000051.1:16150560-16163990 GCA_028565595.1 Duopalatinus emarginatus | reverse complement strand
ATAGGTGTTTCCTTACTTTTAAGACCCTGTATAATTAGCTAATTATAAATAATTACAATCTACTGAATGTAGTCTTAACTTGTACTTGAACTTTGCCTGAACTTATAGGCAAATTTTCCATTTGACATGGCCTCAGTGTAAACAATCTTGATAGCAGTGTCTAATCTTTACCTCAGTAATGAAAGTAAAAGGGAATAGAATGACCCTGAAATGTTTTGAATACATTCTATAACATAATATACTATTGTTTCATTTCATTCAGAATTTCCCACAATGCTACTTTGCCATACTACTACACCATCACAGCCATAGTTCAATCGAAGGCTTTTGTGCCAGTAGTGCATAGAGTCATGGGGTGTAGTCTAAGCAGTAAGGAGTGTGTGTGTGTGTGTGTGTGTGTGTGTGTGTGTGACAGAGAGATAGGAAGAGAGAGAGCGAGCATGCAAAGGGCTGGTTAAACATATACAGCGCAGGGTGTGCCACACCCAGTGTTCACAGTCAGTCTCTCAGGGGAATGGAGTCATCGTCAAGACGTGCGCACACACACACACACACACACACACACATCAATTAATGTCTCAAGCCTGACACACCACATACTTCCTTTTCACTGCTGCCATACAACAGTCTTTCTCAGCTCAGTTTTTATTAGGGCAGAATTTTATTACCTTGTTTCTCAGAATTCAGTGAGGAAATATGTTGGATAGATCTATAGCATTTAAGTAGTGTTTTTTAAAAAAAACAACTAATAGCAACTGGTGTTATAATAATGCTTTATTTAGCAAGTGTCACAATTTCCTGACATTACAATGGGTGTGTGTCAATAGAATGACACACCTTTAGAAATTCTCCTGTGTATTGCCACATATATGATCATTTAGGTCTGTGGTTCTCTAAGCAGCTTCCGTGGGGCCCAAGAGATCTGACATAGACAATAAGTCTGTAATTATATTACTTTTTAAATGACCTTATGATCATTATCATAGTTTGTATTGGTTATTATAACTGAATTGACTGGCCACTTTAATCTAAAATATTAATAATATTCACTGATTTGTTGGTGAAAAGAGCAATAAATAAATATGAAAGTAGTCTATATAATTTTGTAATATTTTTATATATTATAATATGTGTGCTTCAGCCATAAAGAGGTTACGGATGACTCTTTTTTACTTTTAAAAGGGTCCTAAACTAAATCTCAAGCATGTAGATTACCACAGGGTTACATCACGATCGTAACATTTATTTTATTTCTCTCTCTCTCTCTCTCTCTCTCTTTCTGTCTGTCTGAAAAGCACTAGTGTTAAATGGAGGGCAGCACATAATCACAGCCATTCGCAGGACAGTGTTTCACTTGGATAAAGCCTATTCAGCTCAGATTAAGCCAGCTCTTGGTGTAATACGCTTTCAAAAGCTTCTTTCCAAGTTGTAAATCTGTAACAGCTCTGGACTTTAGACTGTGAGAGGGGGCAGAAATATGGAAATATGGCTAGGGTGAGCATTGATATTATAATTAGGATTTTGTCAGGGAGAGATATTAGTACAAAGAGGGATGTGTCTGGGAGGAATTACTTATCATTTATGAGAACTCTTCATGTATTAGCTTATTTATCATCTTTTATTTCAGCTGTTATATTCTCTATACTATTAATATGTATTTTGGAAGCTCATTTAAAATATACCACACACATTATAGATACCCTTATTATAAAATAATATATAATGATACAAATGTTTAGTAGGTTTTATTTTTTATGACAGGCAACATACACTTTATAGGTAAGCCATAGAAACAGGCCTAAAGCAGCTGATATCTAGGGAGCTGAAAGCAAAACAGCTTTCACAGTGTTCATTTTCTTTACTCTTTCACACCACCTTTTTCAAAAACCCACAATGGAAGGAAGTGTCATGTGTCAACTATCAGTGTTGGTGCTAACCACAGACTGTTCCACAGGCTGTATTTTTAGGTCTGAGAGTGAGAAAAGTGCAGTTCAAAATCAGAGTAATCTGTTGCCACAGTGTTGGTATAGTTTATGATTATTCAAAAACAGTGTGGATCTACTGTTAAACTAATGCCTAGATTATAGCCCCTGGAAGAATATCACTCACAAATAAGTGTGAGTGTGAGTGAAGTACTCTTATGACCACTGTGCAGTGGAATTGGCCTTTGCATTTGACTTATCCATGCAGTGAAACACAAATACACACTACTGAACACAGTAGGCAGCCGATATCTGCAGTGCCCGTGGAGCAGTTAGGGGTTAGGTGCCTTGCACAAGGGAACTTCGGTCGAGTCTTGATGGTTGCAGGGTTCCTTGACCACAAGCCTATGGCTGCCAGCTTGGTGTTGGCTGCTAGGTCGAAACCTTCATTAGCCACAGAACCTAACCATACAGGTAAGACACCCGGCTGGGGGTCCCTCCTGCCATATTGGTCGGTTCTGCTTCTTCCGACATTGATTTTTGGGGTGTCTCTGACTTCTGATTTATAGCTGTACATTTACACTGGATATCTACACCATCTTGTAGGATTGTAAAGCTGTGACAAATTAGCATGTCAGAGACACTGCCTCCCTAAATCTGCAGTCAACAGCCCTTGTCTTAGCAGTCTTTTTTTTTTCCCCCAACATTTAGATCTTTTCCTGATCTGCCATACTTAATCTATTGCAAACTGGCATTAGAACAAGAAGTTAAATCCTCAGAAGAATGGTTGCAGATAAATATGACTTATATAAGTATGGGATCTTTGTGAAGAAGAGTAAATGCAGGCCAGAGTGGATGAGTAAGCATGCAAGCCTTAATGCCTGGGGTTGGAATGGCTGTGGGAAAGGCCAACAGGTCGCCTAAATTCTGTCAGCCTTTTTTTTTAGCGATATCAACTTAGGAATACCCCCCCCCTCCCCTTTCCTCTACATGCCTTGTTTACTTTTACCCACTTCCCACTGCATGGATCCACTACAGCCTAGGGAATATACAAGCTCCATTTTTATTCGTGTTCACTGCCGTTGCCTTTGGCAGGAACTGCAGCTGGTCCCTGAGCGGCCTCTCTGCATGGGATCACTGAAGTAGCTCCTGCTGCTGCTGCTGTCGCCGCCGTTGCTGAACCGTTTGTGTGAGAGAAGAGTGACGTTGTCCAAACACAGGAGAAGGTCCATGTAGAGTCCTACAGTGTTGGTGTGTCTCTTGAATAATGATTGGATTGAGAGACTGCACTGGGCTACATTTAATGCACTGCCTTTTTTTGGGGAGAAGGGGGACAAAGTAGTACATCTTAAGTTTCATAAGAAAGGATAAGAAAAACATGGCTTTAACTTGCCTGGAAATCTCATTACCAGCAGAACAGCTCAGGAATAACAATGTGGTCGCTGGACTGTGAAGCGAAGGAGAGCATCAAAGCAGGCCAACTTGTCTCACACTCCCACTTTCTGATGGTGGTGCTGAAACACGGCTACGGTTTTGATCCCACATGTCCCACTGACATTAATATTAAAACAAACTACAGCATTGAGAGTGGCATTCGTAACTGACACAGTAATTATTCCTAAAACAAACTCAGAGCTGGACTTTCTGGGCAGAAGAAGAGAGGGGAAGGCTTGCACGGCTGCAGTCCTAATTACATCGAGAACGGCTGCAGACTGGGGCAGCTTTGATCACGCTCAAGCTTTAGCAGGCTGAATTCCTCATTTGCTCCTATCCTGTACTGGGGCCTGCACGGAAGCCTTAAGAGGCTTTAGACAAACAGTGCTTCTGATAGAGCTGGAACACATGGGAGGAGAAAAGGCTGGAGGGAGGCACAAGGCTGAACTGAGCTTGACCTCACTTTACACAGGTGCTCCAGAGAAAGGGAACTCACCATCCACTTTTATCTCTTACACAGATGTTGCTAAATGTAGAAATGTTTGCCAGCCTGGTAAGGAAAGCCAGTAACAAAGGGATAGATTAGGAGACTGGCCATGATGGTGGAAATGATGGTAACATGGATAAGAGAAGGGTAGTGGTAAAGGGTAAAGGCTAGGAATTGCAAGCCTGAAAAAGTGGGTTAACCCTTAACTGGCCCCATGGTGTAATGGCCTGCCCAGGCCTTCACACACACAGATGTGTACTCACATGCTCAAAGTGGGTCAATTAAACCTAACATATGTAAATATATCCCCACACATTTTAGAAAAAAAGGCACCATGTTCAGATGTTCCTTATTGCTACCTCTGTTGTTCGCATCTCGTCTTTGTGGCCTGGCGGTGGACCAGAGTGTGATGACAGTGGAAAGTGGAGGAGGGCCTCCTACATCCAGTGGACATGCAACTGTTAGTTTATTTTGCAGTACACAAAGGCTGCAAAAGGCTGGCCCAAAGGACTCTCACCATCTCAGGAGCTTTACTTTCTCAACCACCCACCCCCCATCCCTTCCACCGGATCTGACTTCCTCTGGGCTGCGGGTGTCTGTAGAGGCCCAGAGGCCCAACCCCACCACGTCACCAACACACACACACACACACACACACACACACACACACACAGAGAAAAAGAGAGAGAGATAGAGAGAGAGAGAGACCAGCAGCATCAGGCAGAGTGGCAGAAATCAGGAGGCAGGCGGAGAGCTAAATACAGACATTGTCTGGCTGCCTTTTTCCCTCCGTCTCCTCGATGAGAGAGCTGTCTGTTCTCCGCTGCTTGGCCTAATTGAGTGGATGAGATGAGTTTGTGGCCATATACAGACATCCTCTCCCTGAGTACATTATTGTACTTCAGTGTTAGAAGTACACTGAATAGCAGAAGAGAATTAGCATATGAACAATAACTTATTATTTGAACACCATATGTATCTGAAATCCTTTCTCCCATGGTCTCAGTCTCAGGCTCTCTCTTGTCCTAATCCTGTCCTAGGCTCATTCTGACATGTCAAGCTAGCTGCATCCAGGAGGTCTTACTTCTGACCCTAGCAGATGGTTTTTAATAGGCTGAGTGATACTTAGATACTTATTACAGTGACGTGGGCCTCAAAGGTTCCCTCTTGCTGGTTGATAATGTGAGTTATCCAGTTTATTGCATAACATGACATTTAATCTGGAGTCCTTATTTTTTCTTCTTCTTTTTTTTTTTACCTCGCCAGATCCACTAGAATAGATTAGACTAGAAGAAAATGAAGAAGTTTCGGGTCAGACTTTTTAAGAAGTTCACTATAGCCCTAATATTTTTCAAGGACATTAGAAAACCTTTGCGAAAACATGCCCCTCCAGTGAACTGTAGATACATACATTATTTCAGTAGACTCCAAGCCTCAGATTGTCACTATCTGAATCTGACGGCATAACCTTCATGTCTCGGTAAGAATCCTGTCTGTCCGGTTTTGCATAGTTGCGTTTAATGCTGATGCTTTTCAGAACACACACACATGGTGTCTCTTTCTATTTTTGCTGCACTTGCAGTGAACTTTGAGCTCCACAGATGGAATGAGGAGATGGTTAGAATTGTCAGGAGACTGCTGAAAGTTTAGTGGGTTGGTAGTTCAGTCAGCTTGACCCAGCTTTTAGGGCATGGCAACTCCGAAAGCCTCTGGCCTACAGATCCATCTCAACTGAACCAACACTCAAAGTACATGTTGTTTTGAAAATTTGACCTTTAAGAATATGGTATTTTTGTTCTTGGAAGAAAAAGAAACACAGTAAATAATAGAAATACAAATCAATGATCATAGCGTGCACAGGTTTCAGGTTGTCTGTAGATGAGCTAAGGTCCAAGTATGACACTGTTCTCTTTTAGGCAGACAAATATCATACAGATGGGCTTAATGGAAAACCAGTGCAAGTTCACATTTGCGTGTCACAGCCCGTGAAGCCCCCATGTTCCTGATTATCTTTTGTGACTTTAAGCAGCCACCCATACACACACACACACACACATCTGCCACACAGCTTTCGTGTGGTATTTATTCACCTGCGAATGTCTACTGCAGCTGCCTCCCCGCACTGCTTTCAAGTGTGTCTCATCCTGCGACCTCCGGTAGCACTGAGACACGAGGAGAACAAGAGGAGCTGTGTTGCCCAACATCTCATGGGGCTGAAGCTACTAAGTAAGTACTAAGTACACAGGGCTTCTTCAGCCTGTGGGGAAAAAGTGTCCAGATCCTTCTTCTCTACTGATATACAGTGAGCGCAATAGTTTCTGGAATTTGTGGCTAATCGGATATATTTGGGATCGTTGGTCTTGTTTATGATTCTTTTACAAGATCATTATTATGATTAGGTAGGCATGGTTTCATTTAAAAACCTTATATTTGTCAGTAATGACTCTTCAGCTTAATTTAAGGAAGCCAAGCTGGTCTGCCTGTAATATTAGAATTCAGTCTCTAATGCTGGCTTTGCTGGCACTCAGTGAGCCAGACTGTTCCCACTCTTACACACTAGTGGGACTAAATGAGGAAGCAGTGCTTCTAATCTGTAATAATTAATTTAGCAAGGTGGCATCATCTCTGCCTTACTTCAAGTGATTAAATGTGTTCTAACTCTGTAAACAGGGAACAAAATTATGCCTTCAGTGGTGCAGGGCCACAAAGAGAAGGAAGATCCTGAGGTTTATCATCTTTTCAGAAGGTGAAGCCAAAAACTATATTCTTTCCTAGCTGTCCTTTGTCCAGTTCTAACATATCCGTTTTACTCTCCAGGCTGAATCAGGTGTTCAGTGCACAGGGAATATATAAAAGTGATGTGCAGAGGAACTAAAGAACCAACAAAGTCTTGTTTTTTTTCCCCCTCCAGTTCTTGTTTAATTTCCACTTCCTGCTTTATTCCTGGCTCAAACCAAATGCAAGACAGCTGTGCAGCAAGATGAGGGTCGGGCAGACCGCTGAGCGTTCAGAGAAAGAGAAAACGCTTCAGCGGTTTTCCCAGGTTGAAAGAATCTATAGAGACTCTATAGAGAGCAGTATGAAGTGCTGCTGCAGGACATAATGTGTGTACATGTGTGTTAAAGGTTAAAGTTCCCAGAACGAGGCTCCAGCCGTTTGACAACACATAGAATTACTGAGTGCGCACACACACACACACACACACTGCTCCTCCATGCTGGGACAGAGGGCCCAATATGTTCCAAAGTTCATCCCAGACTCTAGGCAGAACCCAGAAAACAGCTTTGTTTTTTTTTTTCTCAGTATGAAAACGTTTGTGCAATCAGCATGACCAGGGATATTTAAAGATTCCATAAAAATGTCAGCGCAGGCTGTTTACAGTAAACATCCTGCCTAAGAACATCATAATGGTTGACCCATGCATGTCATAACAACGCACAACTTGGCAATAATTATATTAACCTGCAACACTGTAATGTAAAGTTCCTATATATACATACATTTATATATATTAGGAAAGAAACTCAAATCGCAAGCATTTCCTCAGGATAAACAGAACAGATGCATAATTAAAGGCGAGACAACAGGAAGCATCAAGGCAGAGAAAAAGGCAGAGAAAATAACTGAGTCATTGAAATGTACTTTCTGCCCCCATCCACCCCAAAATTTTCATTTTGATTTCTGCCAAGGTCACAATCTAATTTACTGAGAAAGAAAAGAAAACAAAGAAAGGCTGGTGGGAACATTGTTTTATAACCTTCTTCTTTATTCTCTGTGTTGTCTGCTCCTGGCAATGAAGAGGGCAATGTGCTTTTTGTAGAGAGGTTAAAAGGTTGTGGACTCCCCAGGGGGAGACTTTACTCCGGTTTGTTCCTCTGGTCCCAGTACTTTCTTTAGATGAGAGTGGAGGAGTGGGCCTCATAAATAATACAAAAATGTAGTTATGAAACAACGAAAGCTAAATTATTTAATAACTCAATTCCTCAAAAAAAAAAAAAATGAGTAGGCAAGAAAGGGGCTGGGCGGGATAAGTAATGTCATGAGGACCTTTATTAGATTTATTGCCTTGTTAAGATACTGCTTGTGATAAAGAAGCTGCTGCTCTTCCCCCTCGCTCTTCCAGCAAGCTTGCGTGCCATTCGGAATCAATAATCTAATCGCGAGCATTCATGCGTAGTGCATACGCCATTGGCATGGACATGACCCTCGGTAATGGCATGTGACGTGCCTGCCCTCCGTCTGCATTGTAAACGAGACTAATAGGGCTGGAGTAACGATCTGAGATTGACGGAGCTCAGACGTCTAGTTCCTGAATCAAATCTTGTCTCTCTGAAGCAAGCAGCTGAGTGCAGTTAGTCAATACTGCTAGAGGGTAGAGAGTTGAGATGATCCACCCAAACACATGTTAGGAGTTTTCCAGCATTGATTTGACTTGATCTTCTGCCACTTAGTGATGTTAAATGGCTGTGTCTATACACTTTGCTGAATATAGACAATATTTCCAACGCTTCACTATTTTTCATGTTATAGAGCTACAGTAATGAAAATAGGGTCCAGGGACTGCCAGCTGTGAATGAAGCATGCTCAGTGTTAGACAACCCACCATCACGACCCACCATTATCAGAGGTGTGTATTACTATTGAATGATCAGGCTGGAGTTAATAGACTGGTCAGTCAAATTGAACAGGTTTAAACAAAAACAAGTAGGCTTACACTCAAATAAAGGTAGTACCGATAATTGCCAGCTCAGGTGGTACGACCATTTTTATCTGTGGGTCCACATTGTGTACCTGTAATAAACTTATGGTTAAACTTTAAAAGATAAAAGTTAAAAGCCCATAAAAGGCTTCCTTGTATTAATAGTGAGGATCATTTTTATGTCATGACACACAGCCCAGTAAGTTGCAGATGACTTCCTGTAGCTTGCGTCAGGTAACTAGACGAGATTCCAGATCACCGGATTCCAGATCATCCAGATGGCATGACTACATTCATTCTGTTTTACAGAGAAGCTACTGTAGTTTTGAAATATCAGAAATTCTTCCTACTATCTTTTCACTTTCATGTCATGATTTTTTTTTCCTTCTGGTAATCGTCTCGGTGCTGTTAACAAATCTGCATGTATATATTGTGTGTAATCTCTACCAGATTGTACCAGCACTCTTGAGAATGGTGGTTGTTTAAATAGCAAATATGTTCACAAAACATTACGTTTTTTTCTTCAGTTTTAGACCATGCCTTATTAAGGTAAAGAATGAATGTAAAACTATGGTAGGAAAAAGGTCTTAGTAAACCTGACCTTGAATTGTGCACAAAACAGTTTTATACTTACACCCATATTTACATTTAATCTGAATATCATTCATTCATCTGCATTACGCACTTCATCCTGGTCAGGGACATGGTTGATCCGGAGCCAATCCCGGAAACATGGACCGTGAGCCAGGAATAAACCCTGGATGTATTACCATCCAGGACAGTTTAGAGGATTAAAGCAGCCTGTCCACCTTATAGTCGTGTTTTTAGGAGGTGGGAGGCAACCAGAGACACCAACCCAAAGTGGGGATTGAATCGGACATTTTAATGCCACACCACTATGCCTTCGTTCAGAATCATTTAATTAAATGCATTTACTGTCATTCTATTTTTAAGTTATGAGTCATAAATGATGTATGTTTAGGAAATGTTTAGGAATTAGATGCAGTTCTCATGAAACCTCATGAATCATGGGCAAAGCTACAGACCTTGGGTCCTCTGTAGAAAAAAAAAAAGATCTTTCAGGAAAAAAGTGCATACTGTTTTCCTAAATGTCCAAATATAATCTGGTGGTTGTGGTGGTGTACTATTCTTTACATACTACTTAGTACGGTAGTATGTGGTTTAGGATGTGGCCTTGGATGCAATCAAGCTAACATGTGAACAATTATGAAAGCCCTTTTTCCTCCACTTCCTCACTAGGCTGCGTTGGCAGCGAGGCCAGTGATGACTCGGCATTGTTCTGGCCACCTGTCTGTCTCTCAGTAAACACTTATCTCCAGGAGCAGGACACACTTCTCTAAACATGCACACCCTGAACTAATCTAACACCCCCCCCCCCCATCCTTTCGCTTTCCTGCCTAATCTGTTCTTTCTCCCACCATGAACATGTAATGTAAATTGAGAAATAATGCAAGTCCTTTGCTCAGGCTGTTTAGCAGCATGAATTTATGGAGCTGAATGTTTATCCAGACATAAGCATAGTGCCTATGGATTTCCTCTCGAAATATAGTCAGGATATACAGTGTATGCAGGAAGACAGTGAAATAAATACAGTCGCATGAGAGCCAGAGAACCCTACACATTTCACAATGACCGTGTGGTGTGAGGTGACCGGCAGCCTGAAATCCTGTTCATCCTAAAGCAGGCGCTGCTTCTGTTGCTCATAGTTTAATAGAAACACGATTAGACGAGCGACGTCTAGCCAGACCACTAGTACAATCTTCATCCGCAAAATTTGTTCCTTTTTTTTTTTTTTTTTTTTTTTTTTTTAAAGATATGGCACATCTTAAGAACTAGCGATTAGTGAGAGAGAACTGCTTTTTCTGTAAGTGATAAATGTTGCACTGTGTGATGAAATATTAAGTGAATTCTGTTAGAATTTAGTCTTTTTATTGTTTTTGGAGGGTCATGTTGATAATGAGGCAAGAAAGGACTGGTGCAACCATCCTGCAAGTTCAAATCCCGATAGTCTGTACTGTCTGAGAGGGAGGGATGGAATAATCTCTCGCCCCACTCCATCACAGAGACACTAACCAATTATGGGTGTCTGAGCTCATGTACAAAGAAGAGGACAAAGAGCAAGTTTTGTGGAATGCTTTACACTATGCCCTGTGACACAAAAAACCCTGTGAAAATTCTTCCCTCTCTGAACAGCCGTAAGCTAGCCATAAGTAATTTCTTTAAATACCAAAACTCGGGGTCTGCTAGAGAAACCATGAAATGTTGCTGTATTACAGTCTCTTTTATATATAGCTCAGCTACAAATGCTCAGTTTGGGCAAGAGTTTACATCCAGGTTAAAGACGTCTGCACTAGGTGGAAACCACATTCACACACTCTTGTGTAGCATGTTCAGTAATATAATAACTGAATATGACAATGTGCAGGATAGACTTCAGCCAGCAACACTGTCAAATAGAAACTCTTCCAACGAGACCGATCTTTTGTATAGCTCCACACGTCCTGCGCCACAGCGGAAGGTTAGTGAACTCATCACGCCACACCAAATGCTTGTCTTGGGCCGGGACTGAGGAGTACATTCACATTTCTTGCACAAACTCGGCTTGGACGGCTCCGCGAGGTCCAGCGGCGATGGCGTTATTTACAGAAAGCAGGGCCGGATGGTAAATCAGAGGTCATTAGCAGGAACACATCTGCAAGCCAGGACTGAGGCTCTGCGCAGGTATATTTTTAAAGCCTTGGATTATTGGACTTATGGATGAAAACATCTCACAAGTGTATTTTTATTAGGGGGAGAACGCATCCAAAGAGCAGCTTATTTACAAGTGGCTGTAAATATTTTTCAGTTCTGTCCGAATAATGTAAATTATGCACAAGAGGAATTTTCAGAGAAGTCAACAGGGAAACGACTTGGAGTTGGAGTCAAGTGGCTGCACGCTGCCATGAAATGTAAATATCCCAAAGCTGCACTTCATGTGCTGCTCAACATCAAGAACCTAATGTATAACTTAACAGTCATCACTCCACCTGAATATAGAAATCTGCCAATAATTTGAGGAATATTCTAGCAAAGCATTGATGGCCTATAACAAAATTTTACAATAGTATCAGGAAATAATGTCTTAATAAGGCTGCAACAGTTGACAAGAATGAGGCTTTATTGGATTTATGTGGGGTTTATAACACTAAGATAAAGGGGGTTTACACATACAATTACAAACAAACAAGTGATTTGTATGAGCATCATAACCTGTACATAACCTATACAATATTTCATACATTGTTGGTTGTGTATTCTCAGTGCATAGCATTACACACAGAGCAACTGTTGCACATCACAAAATTATCTGAACAGGCTGAAATGGAATAAGGCTCTGTTTCTTCAAACGACTGAAAATATACCAAGTTTATGTTACGCCTAAGTGGAACTGAACCCAGAATTGGAGAGGGGAGAATGAGGATGTGGCAGGGGCCGAAGCCCTGTGGGTCCTCTGCAGTGTGTAAAGCCCAGGTGAGTTAGTGCACAGTACCATCCTGTCAGTCTACATGCATGACACCATGTTCTAAAACTGGGTCTAAAACAAGCACTTTTTTTTTCTTCTTATTTAAGTAAACGAGGCACTTTGTGGTAACCACAGGCATCATAGCATATTGCACAAATCAGCTAAAACTAATGACATGAAACTTACACACTGGCACCTTAATATATATTTTTTTCAAATCATTAAAGCTGAAACGTATTTTTTTTTTATGCTGCCTGTGAGCTCCACACAAGTTTTGTTTGTTTTTTTTGTTTTTTTTTAAACCCGTGCCACAAAAAGGACGCAGATGATTTCAGGAGGTGTTTGGATTTTAATGAGTTACAGTACTGAAGCTAAGTTGTCTGAATGGCTGACATGGGGGTGGGCTAATAGAGTTTGCACCGATGTCCTAGGGATGGTCTATGACCTGATGCTAGCTTGTGATGCCCTTGAACAGATCTGTCCTATTTAAAACAGCATATATTCAGAGATTAGAATACCTGCTTATGAATACTGTCATAAATAATCCTTTTTCATGTTCAGTCAAAAAGGTTCTACATGGTTCTATGGGGGACGCACAGATTATACCAAGACACTTCATACCACGTCTTTCGTCCTACATAGTCACTACTTGCATGGCTTTTTACTGAAGGGGGAACTACAGAAGTGTGCATGTATATTGTGGGGGACAAAAATACTGTGGACTGCTGAAAAAAAAAAACCCTGTTAAAAAACCAAAAAAAAAACCCAAAAAAAAAACAAACCAGTAACTGTGCAAAAGTCTAGCACAATATGTTGCTCTGTTATACTAGCTTTAAATAAGTACTGTGTAGTCAGTGCTTGGGCAGAATGGTTGAAAGCAGGAGCAGAAAGTAAGCAGTGTCAACTTCAAGTAAGGCAAAAAGAATACCTCCCTACTGCCTTTGGATGAAAACAAAAACACAAATAATCAAGCTTAATTTTGGCAGGTTTTCAGTGATGAAATGTAAAAAAAAAATAAAAATAAAAACACCACACCCCACCCTCGATTTGTTGTAAGGTGGTTGTTTTTCCTGGGTCGGCTACTGTACAGTTGCATTACAGAAGACAGAGAAGCTCATTCTCAAACCTCTGGAGCGCATTCTTTCAAAAAAGAAAGCAAGTTGTACAGTGCGCGTGTGCGGAGTCAGTGAGAAGAGTGAAGCCATGACGTCAACAGCAGGAGGAAGGCAACTCTCTCGCTACTCCTCATCCCTTAGCCATGATTCTCTCCCAAGAGACAGATTCTGTTTTGTTCTGGCTCACGACTCACGGTGAGACAGATGTTAAAAAATTTGGCATGCAGAAGATAAAGAAGTTGTACATATT
>JAOVVF010000051.1:16099631-16128378 GCA_028565595.1 Duopalatinus emarginatus | reverse complement strand
AAGACCCCTAACACTATGTTGGCCTACCTGTAATAACAGTAACCTTGTAAGTCGCTCTGGATAAGAGCGTCTGCCAATGATGTAAATGTAAGGACAGCAGTGTGTACAGTATTCTGCAGAGAAAAGTACTAAAGTAAGTCTTTAGACGGTAATATGTTTTTCTAAATGGTTTATTTCAGTTCTCACATAATATATGTATAGCACTTTTAATTAATATACTAATCATTTGTGTAACCGGGTTGTTGGCTCTATAGTATTAAAGTCTGAACTGCACATTGTTCTAAGTTAGAGTTTCCCAGTCATACAGTATCAGCTAGTAGTCTATTGTTTTAACAATACACAATGATAAATGGCTTTGTACTTGCCACACCCAATAAAACAACTGCACTTAGTCAGGAGATGTAGTCTAAAAAGTGTGTGTCACATCTCGGCGATTTAGAAATGTGCATTGGAATGTGGATTACATGGCATGAAACAAAAGGGTTGAGGTGTTTTTTGTTTTGTTTTGTTTTTTACTTCATTGTGTGCAGTAACAGGCAGTTATACAAGAAAATATGAAAATAACCATTGACCCCTGAGGGCATGCTGGTACGCATGCATAGTTCAACGTGATGCATTTAATGCTTTTATTCAATCAGCTTCTGTAACAGGTTGCTGCTGGTCAGGTTCTTGGTGTCGAACTGGTTTATACTGTGATGAACAGTGTGTTTTGTGGTGTTTTTAGCTGGAAACTGAGACTGTGCCATGCCCAAGTTTGCTTATTTTATTTGAAACAATATGGTTGGTAGCATTCCAGTGCTACTAGGAGAATGTTGCTGCACATGTTCACCCAGCTCTCATGCATTGTTCTGGGTCCGTGTATACAAGCCAGAATACTTGGATATTGCTTTAAGATAAAGCAGAGTAGTTTGTTAATCGTATACCACTCTGTGACAGTGTGGGTTTGGGTCGGGGAAATGAGGAGTCAAGAGGCAGGCTTGGGTGAACTCAACAAAACATATTTTACTTATTTTTAAATCTTCTCAAATTTAGCTTTTAGCAATTTTATTTGCATTTTATACACATACGGCTGTCTCCCAGCTCTCTCTCCTAAAGTGCTTGTCCCTACCCCCCATTTTATCCCCTGTGCATGAACAGAGAGCACAATTACTCACAGGTGGGAATTTTCACCACTCGCCTTTCCTGGCTCTGCCCTCCATTCACAAACTGGTGCTCACACACAGGCACACACACACACACACTACTATTTACATTTAGAAATACAGTTGGGAACCAGGTATGTTTATGAGTAAAGTTCCTTTTTTGACATTTTAAAATTTATTCCACAGGTTCTAGTGTGATGATGGTGTTGAAGGAGATTCCAGCAGACAATATCACCCGTCCCCTGGGTCGCAATGAAGTTATTGGTTTACTCTTCCGCCTTACGATATTTGGAGCTGTAACCTACTTTACAATAAAGTGGATGGTGGATGCTATTGATCCAACAAGAAAACAAAAAGTTGAAGCACAGAAGCAGGTAAATAAAGGACAAAACATTAATCTTTTCTCTTTTTTTTCCCTTTCATGTGAGTTGGTTTCATGGTCAATTTGTTAGGTTTTTCATTTACCTGGAACAGGTAGAACTAGTTCACTATGATAGTACTAGTTCAACTAATTCACTGTGCAAATATACTCACAGCCACAATAATCAGAATTTTGTATCTCATTTACTTAAACCAACCACACAAATGTCAGAAATCATGGGATAGCACTATGCAAGTCACTATGTGACTTAGGAATACCTACACCTGTATAAACTTGTGCATGAGGTTCAACACTGGGCAACCTGCTCATGGCAAGGTGATGTCAATTATCTGAGTTCTAACAAGGCATGACAATGGGTCATCATTCCATACAGGGCTGTAAACTAACTTTTTGAACTGGTTGCACTGGTGCGCCTAATTTTTTTTAATTTATTTTTTTCCCAGCACAAAAATTAGGTGCACCCAAATTTTTAACCGCATCGCATTTTACACTGCAGTTTTACAGGTTCACTTTTTATTTAATGGCTGTCCATATAGGCAATATTGACCTATAAATGATTAACTAGCAATCTGGTCAACATAAAGTTCTTTATTTGACGCACAATTCCACAAGAAAGGTAACTTACTGAAAACTTATATTATTGCCTTCACTGTATCTTAGCCAGGGAAACCTGGACCATGGCCAGTCAGAAGGTGGGTCCTGCCCCTCACTATCTCTGATTGGTTCAGGCCAAATGTGTGTCTGTTGTTGAAACAAAGGGAGACTGTCAGAGTCATGGAGACTTTTCCCCCTCAAACAGCTCAAATTCTTTTTAGTCGCACCAATGAGAAATTAGGTCGCATTTGCAACCAAATTAGTCGCTCTGCCATAGATGGGACATTTCATTTCTCATGTTGTATGTGTATCAGGAATGTGTCATTAAAGGCATTACCACCCGTTGTTGATGGCGCAGTGGCCGTCCACAGGTGCTTCATGATCCTAACTTGTGCTATCTGGCTAGGAATTGTCTGTGTGATTAGACAAGCAATTCTGGCAGCAATCACATACACATTCAATAGATGAGGCTCCACAGGTAGTTCTGTACTAATGTAGAATGTTGTGTTCATAGCAATAGGTTGGGTCCACTGGTCTGCCTAACCCGTCATTGACTGGTGCCTGCTATGTTTCACTGCTTGGTGACCATTTGCAGCCCTTGAACTTTATGTATCCTCACAATGATGGGGTATATCTGCAGGATAATGCACCATGCCATTGGGCCCTAAGTTGTCCAGAATTGGTTCAAGGAGCGGTCTGATAAATGGTGTGGTCTGCATTTTGCCTGATATGAGCCGTACTGAGCATTTGTGGGTTGTGATGTAGAGGTCTATTCTCACCAGAGATCATGCCCCTACAAATACCATGGAGCTGTGGGTGGATATCGAGACAGAATGGCTCATTATCCACCCAAACATCTTCTGTCCACTTGAGGAATCGATGCTCCATCAAGTTGCTGCACTTCGGTGGACTAAAAAGGGTTAGGGTGTTTAGTGTGCTCTCACACCTGCCTTGTTTGGTCCAGACTTTCAGACTTTTCTGTTTGGTACAAAGGTAAATAGCAGCGGTGAAAGGTGCCTCAGACCACGGTCCAATGGACAAAAGTTTGGTCTGACAAAAAGAGGCGGTCGCTGTCCAAACTGAACCATGGTCCGGTTAGCATGTAGTGTGAAAACACTTTATGGATGGGTCAGACTTTTGTACCATGGCAAAACATGGGGAGAGGAGGAGATGAAATACTAAACTTTGTATATAATATTTATTACATTTATTAAGTATGTTCTTTATAATATTTATTGCAATTAAAAAATTATATAAATTTTTTTATGTTATTTAATCTCACAGTCTTTGCCTTCTTATCTGTCTGTGTTGATATAACTGATGGATGATAAAGACGGTCAGTTTTGAATCAGTCTTGAGTACTGTCTGAAGTTGGTGCTGCTGCTATAATATCATAATAGTGGCAATAAAAATGAACCTGTTTATTCATTTTTTTCCAGCCGAGCGAAAGAGACAACCTGCCAAATTGACAACACGCTGATATCAGATGCCCGTTTCTCTATAAACGAATAAATATCAAGTATAGGGAGACAGCCCACATTGGTGATGACAGTATTTGGGGTATATCATGCAAAAGGTCTTCAGTGTGCTCGCTAAGTGGCAGTGTGAAACCAAAACCAAATGCATCAAATGTACACGATGTAACAAAACCATCGACCTTGGTTTAGACCTTGGTATGAACTTTAAGGTGTGAAAACCCCCTTGCACAACACTAGTTCCTGTCCCTTGACTTTTGGCATGTCTGTGTATAAAACCTTATACATTTGTGGGTAGAATGTAATACACACAGCTGTTGGGCTATGGCCCAGCACTCTTCCAGCAGTTTAAAAATGTGAAAGATTAAATGATTTTATTTGCAACATAAAGTGATGTGGTTAGATAACAAGAAGCCAACTTTTGTATCAATTTGGTCTTCTTCTAAATCGTGCCTTTCCAACTAGCTGAAATTTGTTTGTTAGTAAATATTAAACCAGTTTCAGTCATTTTAATGTATGTTAGTTAATTCATCTGAACAAGTACCGGGTATTAAATGTTTTTTTTTCTAGCACAAATTATGATTGCTACATATATGTATTGTGTCTTAATGATATTGCATTTTAGCAACACAGTTATAAATGATCATGATTTGTTGAAATGCCTTAAACATTCCTGCTTCCTTTCAGGCTGAGAAACTCATGAAGCAGATTGGAGTGCAGAACGTCAAGCTGTCTGAGTATGAGATGAGCATTGCAGCCCATCTGGTGGACCCATTAAGTATGCAAGTAAGGATGCTCTGTTGCTTCAGTCTTAAACTTTTATTTTTCACTTCACAATTTTGTGGCATGATGTTCAAATCAAGTCCTTTAAGTATATGTCTCAGCAGATGCTGATAATTACAGACAATAAGCATCACAGTCACAGTAGTAAACACACAAGTGTATTAAATTAGATTTTGAATTTTTGCAAGTTATGCAAATCAATTAATGACATTACTTTTGTAATTCGCTAGCTAGAATTTGCCAGTTAAATTTTTTTTTAAAGGTCACCAATAATATCTTTCCATGACACATTTAAAATGTATTATTGCAAATTTTGAATCAATTTGCATCGCACTACATAACACGCATGGTAGGGTTAAGCTCTACGACAGTATTTCGATATACTGCGATATTAAAAAATGGTGAAATGTTTTTTGTTGAGCTGTCGAAGTTAACGCGATAATAACGCATTAACGCAATCTCAAATTATCGCGATTAAAAAAAATAGTGTCGTTAACACATTTTAATTTGGCCCTGCGATTCACCCGTTGTTCATGTTAAGGCTTGTCGCACGCTGCTTCAGTAAGATTAAGGCTGCGTCCGAAATTGCATACTCAAGCAGTACATACTGAATTCGAAGCAGTGTGCACCGTTTTACCATTAAAGCAGTACGCAATTCCAGTATGCGAGCAAGCAGTATGCACAGCCTCGGACACACTTCATCTGACATACGGAAGTATGCGATTTCGGACGCGTTTGAGTGATGGTGAAAGATCTGTTAAACGGGAAGTTTCATTTCATTTGTGTTTTGTATGTTCAGTACTGCCTAGTATGAGTGTGAATAAACTTCCTTACCATTTTCTCTTGTCCCAGCAGTTTTTAACAAGTACTTTTAGCATAACAAGTGTTCACCATTTTAATTGTAACATTTCACTTTAAAGCCTAATTCATTTACATAGATTTAAAAAATGCGATTAATCGCATTATATGAAATTCTGAGATTAATCGCAATTAAAAAATTTTATCATTTGACAGCCCTAGTTTTTTGATAAGTGATCCACCAAGTTTCTGCTTTATGTCTACATTGAACACTGGGACTTTAAGACATTCCTCTCGTCCATATTAAAACCAGGTTTATACTTGACTCGTTGCAACTAGTGTGAGGGTCTGCACATGGTCGTATTTACTTACTCAAGTTTGACAAAATAAACCGATTAATTTTTTGGGTAAAAACACTGAATAAATGTAGAATCTGCTCTTCTTTATTAAACAATCGCATAGGTTTATTCCCACTGCTTTGAGTGAATGTTATGATCACACTACACATGCTTCTGTTTTGTGTGATCAGAGGTTATTATCATGGTTATAATAATGGATAAAGGTTATATGTTGATATGTATAAAAGTGTAATTGGTAGATGTTTTTTACACTTTGGTTTAAAAAATGCATTACAATTAAGATAGAGTAATAAGTAATGTTTCACACAGTTTCTTTTTTGTTTGTTTGTTTGTTTGTAATGAAACATGAATACCCAAAAGCCGATAATACCATATACCACTGTATTATATGAAGATTGTCTGAGAAACGTCAATACCACCCAACTCTAACACACGGTTACATATCTTAACTAAAACAGCATTGCCTAACCGTTATTATCTAAGTTATTCATCATGTCCTCACTTCTCTAGATCTACTGGATGCCAACTGCATGTCAACATTCGTAAGGCATACTAGAAGGAAGTTAATGTTATGGAAATGTTCTTTAAAATGTCCTGAGAACCTTAGTTTTCTTATTATTATTATTGGTAGTAGTATTGATTAGTAATATATATTTTAATTAATTTGTGCTTTCACATAGTTTGTGGTTGGATCTACCAGAAGCACAATTATTTAAAATGTACATTCAAGTCCATATAAAAAATGTTCACTTGCCAGAGAATGTGTTTTCTGACATGGCCAGCCTAGTCATCTGATTTAAAACCCATTGCAAACCTGTGGGATTAGATAAAGAAGTGTAGAGATAAGAGGACTGAGGACCCTGGACAGTGTGGAGAGATTCTGTATTGAGAAGCCATTTCAGTTTAGATTCCATCATGGTTTATAGTTGACTCTGTGCTGTTATGCATTTAAGTTAACAAATTTTTAATAAATGTTTTTTGTTCCTATAATAAATGTTCTTTAATTAAAGATTAGATTCCTCTTATTTTAAGTGTAATATTCATCTAATTAGACACATTTTTAAAAGCCTTTATTCAAACCATCCTTACCAATAATTCTAGACCTGACAGTAACTATTAATCAGGAATACCTTAGATAAGCCCAATTATCTCAAATAAGCCTGATGAAGGTCATTATCTAATGATAATTGAAACAGAACAAACAGTTTTTAACATGAACCAGTGTGTTACCGTATGGCTTTGAGGTCAGTTTTTTTGTAAAGCTTTAATTTGTTTTCAGATAACCTGGAGTGATATAGCTGGCCTAGATGAGGTAATAACAGAGTTGAAGGACTCTGTCATTCTTCCCATCCAGAAAAGGCACCTGTTTGAAAGGTCAAAGCTGCTTCAGCCTCCAAAAGGTAAGGATGTGGATAAAACTTCTTGATTGTCAGGGATTGTGTACAAACCATTGTCATGTAGCAACCAGAGACAATGCTGAATATCATGTCATCAAATAATCCTGTCTTTACTAGGGGTGCTGCTCTACGGTCCCCCGGGCTGTGGGAAAACTCTGATAGCCAAAGCCACAGCCAGAGAGGCAGGTTTTCGGTTCATCAACCTGCAGCCCTCCACTCTGACAGATAAGTGGTATGGCGAGTCCCAGAAGTTAGCTGCAGCTGTCTTTTCTCTTGCCATCAAGTTACAGCCTTCTATCATCTTTATTGATGAAATTGGTAAGCACATGTTTATACAAATTAATTGTCTATGTAGCATTATCCATCATGGGTTTTGAGGTTTTTAAAACCTTGACTTAACTTCATCTACAATTCATAATTGAATAAGAAAGCAATCGTCACTGAGCTGTCTGGACCCTGCAGCTCATAGGAAAACTGTCCTAGATCGTGAAAGATAGTACTGAGATATATAATCAACCTGGTTGCACAATACATGCTAAACCTATGAATAAATATTACTTCCTTTTCTCCTTCAGACTCATTTTTAAGAAACCGCTCCAGCTCGGATCATGAGGCTACTGCTATGATGAAGGCTCAGTTTATGAGCTTATGGGATGGACTAGACACAGATTACAAATGCCAGGTACAGTAAGCATGTCTATGCATTATCTATGTGGTAACTGAAACAGGTTCTGCAGATCTTAAAACCAGAAACATTTTCTAGTAGATTATATAATTAAGACTGATTTCCCTTTATTTAGGTAATTATTATGGGTGCCACCAACCGCCCTCAGGATCTTGACTCGGCTATACTGCGCAGAATGCCCACTAGATTCCACATTAATCAGCCTGTAAGTGTCGGCACATTTCCAATACAAACTGGTTTCAGTTTTAATTGAGTTACTTTTAGCACACTACTGTCATCATTCGCTGTACCGATTTTGTTGTTATGCAGAATGTCAAGCAGAGGGAATCAATACTGAGGCTCATCCTGGATAATGAGAATGTAAGTGTTAAATGCTAGATTGAGCATGAATCCTGTGGTGTGCTAAAAATATATGCACTAATCGTTTTCTGATTTTAAAGGTTGGGTTGAACGTAGATCTGCGTGAAATAGCAAAAGATACTGATGGATTCTCAGGAAGTGACCTCAAAGAGATGTGTCGAGATGCAGCTCTGTTCTGTGTTCGGGACTTTGTATATGCAGAGGATAGGTAAGTCTTGAACAGTTCTAGATTTGGAAGCTTTTAATGACTAATAAACAAGATCACTGGCTAGATCTGGGTATTTTGCTAGGAATAATGATTTTGCAGAAAGTAATAGTTGGTGTATAATAAATAACATTGTGTATAATTTACCGAAAAAATACTACAATCCTGGAAGTAGAATTGTACTATACACTCGCAAGCAGAATGGTCATTTCTGGGGTTCTGTATTCTGTACAAAAACGCTTTAAACATGAAAAAAAAAAAGATTGCAAAAACTTTCAATTCTAAATGTGTCTAACTGCAGTTCAGATAGTATCTCTCTGTGGAGAGTCCATACTAACCAGCCATTTATAAAAACCAAACATTACGAAAAAAACAATTGCTTAGTTTTATTTGGTATCTGTATTGTTAAAAGCATTTCGTTAAACTGTGGCTATGTTATTAGTCACATTTAATTTTGTTTACATAACAAGTATATAAGTATATTATGGTGCTCTTCCTTTATTAACGCAACCTATTGTTTCAGTGTGCAAAGATCTGCTTTTAAGTCCCTGACTCTGTACAAATCAGTCCATTAACATACTACACAGTGTGCTCTAGTATCCGACACCTATGCTTCACCGATTTTTGAAAACCATTAGCCAGAACTAGTGGAATTTATTAAAAGTTAATAAAGTTAATAAAGAGACCGTAACACTATAATGGCACATAAGTATTGACAAAGTTTTTCGTGTATTTATCTTTGCATGGATATCCTTCATTATTTTCCCCTTGGTGAATAGTGTAAATTAACACTATTTTGCCAAAATTAGCAGAGCATCAAGAAGCATGTAACTTATATTTAAATATAAATACTGTAAAGCTAACTGACTGCTACTTTTTTGCGAGACTATCTGTATACATAGGGAGTGTTAACGTGACATGAATAACAAATTGTTCACATTAACTCTTGTCAGCGATAGCAGAGGTCAAAATAAAAGACAGTACAGGAATGGAGGTGAAAGGACAGGAGAATATCAGAGACATAGCAGACTTATCAAGGGCCATAAGAGTTCAGTAAACAGTTCCCTTATCATGTATTTGTATGTGATTAAAGACCGTTTGTGCAGTTTGGCTCGTGTAAAACATTCAGGAATATATTGAAAATGTGGCAATTTTTATTTTAATGTAGACATCCTGACCTGTCTGCAGAACCAAGTGATTTACCTTGTTTGTCATTTTAAAGTATAATTACACTTGGATGTTGTAGCTCACTGTCCTAGTACTGTGACCAGATGATTTTAGCTGACAAGTTGTTACACCTGGCAACATCTCTGGCTTTATTTCTAGTAGTAATATTTTGCATGAAGAAATGGAGCTAGCATATTCAAGGTATTAGAATGATTTCGAGGAAGGCCTGGTATTATTTAGGCATATATTTTGTATTATGAAGACTATTAAGGGAAGTACTACTGAATAATGATACTGCTGCGTATCCTGAAGAAGCCCAGGCCAAATATATATGTGATGTGTCATACATGTGGAAACTACTTAAAACTATATGCAGTGACATTGAACAGACATCCTGTGTCCATATGCGAAGAAATTATCAAGAATCCTCCCTCTAGAAGTCTGGGCTTGTAATGGTTGTAACCTTTATTTTTAACAAGACATTGTATGCATTTGGCAGACGCTTTTATCAAAAGCGACTTAAAAGTGAGGAGCAACACTCAAGCTTCAGTACAGTAGGGAACCTTGGAGTAAGCACTAAATGAATGTAATCAGTAGGACACAGTGCAAGGAGATCAGGAAAAAAAGTACTCCGTGCTCTTAAAGTATTTGGTAGCTTGTTCCAACATCAAACAAGAACAGTGTGAACCTAGATAGCCATGTGTGGAGGGATGGCAATCCTTAAGCATTAAACCATGATCTGTTTTTAACAGTTGCACGAATATTTTATTTTACCAAGTAATCTATTTATTGGCATTTAGTAGTAGAAAGATGTCTTTAGAGCACTAAAATATATTGTAGCTAATAATTATAAGAGAAACAACAAATACCCATTTTTAGTGTCCTTATTATTTATTCTTAATCATTTTATTACTCTTTATCTCTTCTTCCCTATATGGCAGTTTGCTAATTTTCTTTAAAAATAAATTTGTTGAATGATGTCACCTCCCATATTCTCTGAGCAGCCATATATATTTATGTCCAGCACCTATATGAGAAGTTTCTGTTGATACAATGGAAAAAAACATACTGCTATTATTAGTTCTTTGTGCTGTTCAGTTCATCAGCCTTTAATCTGGCATTCCATTTATTTTTTTGACCGGCACCTTTAATCAGAGACTTGGGATCTTCAGTCAATCAAATCATGCAGGAACACTATCTTAATTAATCAAGGAACACCTTTCACTTGGCAATATCAGTGTGTGCACACTTTTTCCATTCAGTATTTTGCAATGTCATGGTGAACAATGCAGAAAAAAGCATACATGTTTTGCTTGCCAAAAAGTGTCATATTGCCCTATTAGAGAGTTCCAAATCATCGTGGCATATATTTTCTCATTCATTTCTGTTGTTTTTGCTCTGTGTGGTGTAAATATTTTTTGTTAACCAGCATGTGTTTCTGTATAGTTCAGAGGAAGACTATATCCGACCCATCCAACAGGATGACCTCAAAAAAGCCACTGAAAAGATGAAAAAGTCAAAAACAGCGGGAACACCAAGTATGCTTTTGGATCCAGCTCTGGACTGATTCTGATACAACTGGAAGTTTATGATAATTTTTGTAAGTTTAACATTTATCCTATAATATGGGTTGCATAAGATGGTGCTCTAGAAACAGGATATTTCATTTGTCATTTTTTTTCTTTGCAATATGCCTTTGTTTGTTCTGTTTGTTTGTTTTTTCCACTTAATACTATATGCCTTTCGGGCAGTAGGTTTGCTAGCTTTTGCTGCATGGGATATTAAAAGACTATTTATAAAAATGTACAGAAGTAAACAACTTGTATGTAAAGCTCCTAGGCCATAATTAACTGTAAAATAAATAAATAAAATGAACAGTTCAGAAGAGGAATGGGGATTCCTTTGTATTTGTAAAGGATTTCTCCTTCCTGTTTAATTTAGTTAGTACGTTTACAGCTACGGTGGGCTTATTAAAGGGATATTCCACCCCTAAGAGAATTTGAGCCACTTACTGTAGTCTTAGCACAGTGAGTAAAAGGATTTTTTTATAGGTCCAGGCATTGACCTAATCAGGCAGTGCAGCTGTTAGCTTTAGCTTAGCATAGGTGCTGTAAAGTAGCGTTACCAATTAGCCAGCTGTTCTCAAAAGTTCTAAATAAAAAATTTTATTAACTAAAAATTTTCCAATTTTTTTTCTTGTGACTTGTACATTCACATCGAGTACAAATAAACACGAAGGGATTGCATAGCGAAATATACTTGAGACTATATTCCAGGAAAGCACCGCTGCCAGGCGCAAAGACACCATCGCAGCACCTGAAACGCCCAACTTTCGTCAACACACTGGCGAGACTAGGCTGATACAGGTGGTGATTGGTTTTCAGGTGTTGCGGTGGTGCCTTTGCACCTGGCAGCGCTAGGCAATCTGCCTAGGCAATCCCTTTTAATTTTGTTAATGTTAATTTTCATTGCACTTTTTACCCGATGTGATTGTACAAGTTACAAGAAATAATTAGAATTTTTTTATTAAATAAAAAAAGTTTATTTATCACGTTTGAGAATGACTAGCTAATTGGTAACACTACATTACAGCACCTATGCTAAGCTAAAGCTAACAGCTGCACTGCCCAATTAGTACAGTGACTGGACCGATTAAAAAACGCTTTTTGTCACTTATCTAACTCGCAGACTACAGTGAGTGGCTCAGTTTCACGTAGGGGTGGATTATCCCTGTAATTGTACATAAGTGGACATATAAGTATACGCACCCCTGTTAAAATCATAGATTTTTGTGATATAAAAAATGAAACCAATATAAATTGTGCCAGTTCTTTTCCAGTAATAATGTGATGTAGCAAGCAACACATAGCCTTTCCACTTCATTCCATAGCCTTTCTTTCATTTCGGCTACAAGATCTCGCATGCTTTGTAAATCTCTTTTATACATGGTTTCACAACAAGTGGAAAATTCTACAGAAACAGCTGATATTTATTTACAGGTAATCTGAGCCACGGAATGTGACTGGTTAACTCCGAGCACACACATGCCCTGTTGTAAATGCGTGTGCACTTGTGCAAGCAGATTATTGTAGGGATTGTTTTCTCAGGATGTTTAGACCTTTATCACATTAAAAGTAGAAAGGTGAAGACGTGATTTGTCTTAGTTTTACGTCATTAAAAAATAATCACAGATGTCATGTTTTCACAGGGGCATGTAAACTTTTTATATCCAGTGTGCAATGCCTTTTGGAGTGAAAAGTAAAGCATGTTTAAGAGCAGTGTACAGAGAAATGCTGTTGTAATGTGTAATGTGGTATTTCTCTTGCAATAAATAGGGGTGTACAGACTGTGTGAGCTAAGCTATCTGTCCTTTAAAAAAAATGTTCAGATGTCTTTTCTTTTAGTGTGTGTTTTCTGAAGGAATAAAGTAGAATGAAAATTAACAAGCAGTAGGTATGAGCTGTTACCTCCTATAGTATGTATATAATACAGTAAAAAATGTATATTGATGATTTCAATTTTGTGTAATTGAATAACATTGTGCAAGTTTGAACACACAGTTAAACAGGTTTTTGTGCACTACTGGGTTTTATTGGTAGTAATACCCATGATCAGGAGAAGAAATCATACAAGTAGAAATAAAAGGCATAATTTAACTATATTCATTTACTAAATTGTAATAAATAAGTAGGTTGTTACTTTACCATGAAAAGCTGATAAATATGTTTTATGGATTTAAAGGCACTGAATATCCTTGGACATCACCTTGAGTTAGTTTTGCATAGTTAGTTTTCTTTACAGTAGGAAATTATTTACAGGTTCACCCTGAATCTGGATTAACAATTTCAGGCACATAAATGGACGTATTATCTGGATATGTTCATGTGCGTAATTCACATATTTTGAGGTACATTATAGTAGCACTTGACTTGAACTGACATGAACCTGACAATTTGCTTCATACAATCTCTACAGAAACATATTTAATTTCAAATATTGAACGGAAGAATTTTTTTTTAAAATCATTTAACTGGTTTAATCAGTTAAGAGGACTTGCATTATAAATATATTGGACTAAAACCCTATAATTTATGTATAAAACAGCATAGATAGTGTTTCGCTATTGCTTTTTGTTTTCAAGAATTTTAGCACCTTACATGTTAATCTTTATGGAGAGATCCATAATACTCAGTGAGGACCTTCCATGCTTTGGGTGCCATGAAACCATCTGGAGGATTCTCCCCACTGCGAGCCAGTCTCCTCATTTTAGTTCCAGAGATAAACTCAAAGTCACTTTGCCTAGAAAAAAAGATTGGTATGTTATAATTTCAGCAAACTGTTTCCATCTTTTTTTGCAATGTCATACATGACATTCAGCATTTAAATCCATTGATTAAAATAAAAGCTTCTAACCTGTCTTTGTCATAGAAGTCCATTGCTTTCTTCACTTTATTGTAAGCAGCAACTCTGAATGGAATGATTTCAACAGAGGTAAGTCCAGGTGCCATGGTCAGCACTTTGCTCCCATGGGTGGGCTCATACAGGTCCTCTTTAGTCTCCGGATGAGGCATGCCTGCTGGGTCACGGCCCACAATGTAAAAGCTGGAACCAGCGATCATTCTGGCCCTACAGTGCCATTGTACCTGTAGAGATACACGTTCAGATACACATTGAGTCTCTTAACCAGGGGTCCAAAAAATCCTTTCTTAGCTTGATCCATTAGCCACAGTGATCTCACCTCTGTGGGACCAGCATACATCATGGGTGAGGGGAAGATGGCGACAATGGTGCTGGCAGGGTCCAGCACACCTTCCTCAAGAACAGCAGCGTGCTGCTTCATCCGCCAGTCCAGCGGCACATCATCGTCTTTGGTCCAGCCACCCAGTGGGTGCAACAGCAGCACAGGCTTCTTGTAGCCACGCTCCAGCAGCCTCCTCCTGGTGTCCTTCATCAGGAGTGCATGGCCGTTGTGCACTGGGTTGCGCAGCTGAAAGGCAAAGACTGCATCTGCAAGAAAGGGAGAAGTTGTTTACAGTTGTAAGATCTTTTTGTTATTTCGTTCAACAGCACTGTAACATACAGTCTAACTAATTTGTGGGACACACAGATAAACATCCTGGACCTGCTCAAATGTTTACTGGCAGTTGGAAATAAAGGTTTGCAGACCAATTACAGCATATAAACAGATAGTACTGCGTAGCTGATTTAAGGTTGCAGACCTTTAGTCCAGAGAACAGCACATGAATAAGCATGTGCCGAATACAAGAAAATAGTGAATTTGAAGCTTCATTGTTAAAGCTGCTTTGCTTTGATAGAATAGAATGCCCTATTGTATTTAAAACAGCTCAGTCTGAATAGAGGTGGTTTATTTCTGGCTACAGGTTCAACATGTTCAACAGGCTGTATATAAATGCACAACAGAACCCAGTGGGACAGTGAAAATCTCTGGTGACCCTCCCAGGCTGGGAACAGCAGGTCAATGAATCTCTAAATTGACTATTTTAAAGCTTGTCCAATAAATATCAAATAAATATATGAATATGCCTCACAGAATATGCCTAACATTTTGAATGTGAATGTTTAATTCTACTGAAGGTTTAAACAAAATTTTAACACAAGATTTAACTTGGCACATATAAATTTCGCATCAGTCCCCAAAGTGTTAATTATTTGTAATGTAATTCAAAACAATCCTCTTACTTTATCCTATTGTTCAACTTATTAATGTCTATAAGAAAACTCTGAGCATCTACCATTAAACCCGCCCTGACTAAAACTGTAAGGAATCAAGAAACCAGAATAGCATTTTATATAAATAACCGTCTTGTATTACCTGCTCCCATTTCCTTAAACTTTTGTTTAAGCTCCCTCGGGGTGAGGCGGTATTGGTCTAGACCATCATTCCATTTAATTCGCTCCAACACCTCCAAATCTCCTCCAGCCAACCATTCACCACCTTTCATAACCATCTACAAAGAAAGCCAGGTGGTTTAAAAAAACAGCTAAAACTAGTATACCATGGTGTGGCACATTTTTGAATTTTGAGGTTTATAAATGTTCTCAGACCTTGATGTAGGGGTGCTGGGCACATGAGGTGCCCCACTGTCTGGCACAGCGTTCCTCCTTACGGTGCTCATAAAACTCAGGGTTCCTCATTATGGCCACTCTGCGACCTTTATACGCCAAGGCAAAAGCAGCACAACCATCCAACTTCTCTTTGTCTTCCTTAGACAATGGTAGGACAATTGGTACAGAAAGGTTGATGGTGCCACCTAGAAGTAAACAAAAAATAACAAAAATCTTTTTAACAAACTGGTTTACTACTTGTATTGTAAGTACAATTGGCCAGCTGTGTTGTGAGGTACAGCTACTGACAGACGTGTACGTGGATCTCAAATAATGGTTGTTGTTGAATGTCTTTACCATCAAGTAGACTGCCAAAGTGAAGGACCTGCAGGAACTCCCTTTCCCTCATAAAGCCTTTCAGAGGAGTAGCCCACCCTTCAGCCAACACCTGGACCCACTGAAGATCCAACTAATCCAACAGAAACCACAATCTAGATGACTGTCTTGCTGCCTAAAATGTACTTCATAATTGCATTTCAACTGCATGAATCTAACCGATCTAAAGGACTGAGACATCCCAGAATGTCATGGTAGTGTAGCCATTCAAATGAATTCAAATTCACTTTAATAAAGCATATGATTAAACTCATAATGTAATGAACATATTGTGTATAGGTTAATGCTGCACTACCTTGGTGATGTTTACGGTAGGAAGTATGTTGGCATCACTCAGTGCCAAATCCATCTTGTTTTCAGGGACAAACAGCTCATTGACCTCCTCTGTCAGACCACTGGGCACAATTCCCTGCAAACAAAGAAGACCGTTCTCATCATCTCCTAAATCCTAGTACTGCCTGGAGAACAGAAATGATTACTAGCACCTGCTGTCTGAGCCACATGTCTGAGAACGGCATACCCCGAAAGTCTGAAAAAGCTTCTTTTTGGCTTGCTTTTTCAATGTAACACAAAGGTTTTCGATACATATATTATCATCAGCAAAAACCTGAGTAAAAAAATAGAATATTAGAAATATTAACATGAATTGCAGTATTTTACAATTTTTGTATTAATCACAGTGTGCACTCGAGCTGACACTATTGTGCAAGATTGTGCAAAACCTGATGATTCATGTTGGATCAAATCCATCAGCCTTATGTCAGAAGCCATGCTTTAATATAAAAGATTAGAATCAGAAAAGAAATCAAAATGGTCAATATCACAAATAAATTTAAATAGTGACGTAGTAACATCTTGATTATTAAATATATGGAAAAATATATGGAATACCTGCATATTTACTTATAAAACTCTCATTTCATCCTCTGGACCCCAGTGTACAACGATCAAAAATCTCAACGTGAGCCCAATACTTAATAAATAGTTTTATTAGATTATAAATCTGCTCTGAGGAAATTCTGTTTTTGTTTTTTCTTACAATTAAATATATCTGTGGCTGCCAATCAGGTTATTCTGCCTTATTCTGAAGATTTGACAGATTTTTCACTTGCTTACCTGGTCTTTAAGGAGCTCCACCACTTGCTGAATGCATTCATTCACAGTAAGCTCTCCTGTCTTCAGTACAAGCTCTGGGGAATCTGGCTTCTCGTACTCAGAGTCAATTCCTGTAAAGCCTAATCAGCAACAGATGAAGTGTATGATTAAAGGACATCTGACCAGAGGTTTCAACAACAACAAATTATATGCAGCACAGTTTGGTCAATGTGTACCTTTTATCTCTCCAGCACGGGCCTTTTTATACAGCCCTTTGACATCCCTGCTCTCACACACCTCCAGTGGTGCATTTACAAATACTTCAAAGAACTTCAGGTTCGAAACCTCATGGACCTTCCTTGCTTCGTTTCGGTCCTTTGGGTATCACAACAAAACAAGGGAAAGTTGATATTGCGTACTGGGCGTTTAAAGTATGATCAATTTCAGCATTTTTGGAGCTGCTTATGACTGCATACATTTATGTTTAGCTGCATCTACAATTACCTTTGCAAAAGGAGAGATGAAGCTAGTAATGCAAACCAAGCCGGCGTCAGCAAACAGTTTGGCCACCTCCGCAATACGGCGGATGTTCTCTTCTCGGTCTGCAGTGCTGAAACCCAGATTTTTGTTCAGGCCATGACGAATGTTGTCCCCATCAAGAGAATAACACGGAATGCCATGGGAAACTAGGTACTCCTCCAGAGCAAAACCAACAGTAGTCTTCCCTGCACCAGATAGCCCTGGAGGGAGATAAACATCTCACTGACACCAAGTTTATGTTAACTTAGAAATTCTTTTAACATAGACAATGACTGGGTTTAGGCATAAAAACTTTATAGTGAGAATAGTGTAGTAAGAAAGAGGTTTATTATGAATGACTCATTATAAAATCAAATCAAACCTGTCAGCCACACAGTGCAACCTCGAAAGCCACCTCTAGTTCCTACAACCTGACCTCGCTTGCTCCTGCTCACATGATGTGCCTGGTAAACAACATTGGTTGCCCTTTGGAGAGCCTACAAAAACAGTAAATTGCACAATCAAACACATGATAAACATTATCCAACATTACCTGTTAAAAGGTTTTGCCTTGAACTTAAACCATCTTGAATTGATCTGCTTATAAAACAATATAAACAATTTTACTGGGTTCCAACTTCACCAGGATAAAGGTGCCTCAGTGCTTTGACATTTCTTGGAGTTTAAGGCTTGGTCATGTGAACTTGGCTCCACAAACGCCACACTTTTATATAACCATAAATGATTGGGTGATAGTACACGAGGCAGCAGCCACTCTCCTGAATTCTGAATCACCTAAAAGCTTCGTTCAACCGGCATCTCCGCAGTCTTCATTCAGTGTCTCTGAATGTTGAAGAGACAGACATAAAGAGAGAGAGAGAGAAGGGAGTGGAAGACTGAGAGAGGGAGGGGTGGACCGAGGGGCCTGGAGGAAACAAACAGCACTATTCATGCAGGCCAGTGGAGAGAGGAGAGGTGGCCAGGCTGGAACACAGCCACACTTCTCTCCGCCGTTCACCCACCCTAGCAGGTCCAACGTATGTCAGGGACTCCTTTGACTCCCATAAACAGTGAGCCACTTTTTCTGCCACAGTAAAATCTTGTCCGTTCCTAAAGAAACCCTGACTGCAACTGAAACCTGAATCATATGAGGAGATGTAAGGTGGTTTGGCAGATTGTCAGCAAAGCAACAGAAGGTTGTATAGATACTATCTGACCACTGACTGCCTTTATAAGATGATGGTGGTAAAACAAAATGAAGAGTAAGATGTTCACACTCTGTCTTTATCTTAAAGACTTTTCACAAATAAATCATGAATGAGGGGAAAAAAAAACAGGACAAAATATAGATGGACATCAGGTTAATTATATAGAAACAGAAGTTTGTGAAAAGTTTAAACAAGGTCATAAACCATTACAATTTCAACATGATTAAATTACAGAAACAGATCTGTGTAAAAATAATAATAATAAATAAACCTGATCATGAATTTTAGAGTTATTTGTCTATTATCAGCAGTAAATCTTACTTGACAATGAAGTCTGATCTGTGTCTAAAACATCACATACAGGAGAAAAGTGCAAAAGTGACCAGAAACTGACCGGAAACTTAATAAATAATTAACTTTTGTCCAGGTTTTCTCAACACACACTTCTAGACACAGTCTCTTTCCTCCATGGATCATGTTCAGTACTGTTTAACTAACTGAGATTTGTGTGATAATAAATAAAAGGTCGCTCGCTCCAGACTTGCGCTTACCGTTTTCTGCTTCTTGGTCCCGGACATGATGGCACCGCTCGCGCTCTGCTATTCAGTGTAGTGTGAAGTCTTTGAAGACCGGAGGACGATTAAATAGCAGTAAGCGGAGGAGACAGAAGTAGCACTTGGACACGTAGCACATTCAACTTTCTTCCTGAACTTCCTCCTCCCGCGTATCACAACCCAGATCAGCCACGAGGGGGGCGTGGCCCGCGCCGGTATTTACATACTCCTCTCCATCACGCGGTGGGATTGGTTGGAATTCAAAAGGGAGGCGTGGCGAATGTAAGATTTCAGAAATATTCACAAAGATTTACTATGTAATAATAACATGCAAATATACTTAATATAATTGGGGAAGGGATGAGAGAAAGACAGCAGAATTTCCTCAGGATTAATACAGCTCTGTCTGTCTGTCTGTCTGTCTGTCTGCATGTCTAGCAGTTCAACACAATTTATGCTCACTCATATACACACAATTTATTGCATAAATTCAAAGGTAAGTAGGTGTGTTGTGATAGTCATCCAACTGTGCTGAACCGTCAGGAAAGACAGGATTTGTCATTGTATTTATTTTTATTTACTTTCAATCATTTACCCACTGAACATTTGTCATGATATGGGAAAGCACCCTGGATAGGACGCAGGGAAACACACACACACACACACACACACACAGTTCACACCTTCGAGTTTAGCAATTTATCTAAGCAATTTATCTAAATCAAATGACTTTCTGCCGTGTTTTGGGAAGTCGGGATGAAAGCAGAACCTGGAGGAATTCCTGACATGGACAAGGTAAGAACATGCACAGACGCACAGACAGTGACCCAATCTTAAGACTGATTAAGAGACTGTACCTGCTGTATTAATTATTTATGTCTGTCAAGCTCTGATCAATAAGAATATGTTGACACAGCTACCATCATTGTATGAAGTACCATAACAGGTTACAACAATGCAAACGAGAACCTTTTCTTTTAAGTGCACACTTTTTTATTTGAAAAAATTCCCAGTAGAAATATATAATCAGAGTTCAATATCAAATTTGGCTTGTTTTAAGAAATCTTCCAAGATGAGATACAAGATAAGAAATCATATCCAACTAAATTTTTAATTAAATAAATAAATAAAAACCTTAACCCATAAATAAGCCACATATTTGGTCACCATAAAAAAAAAAAAACACACACGCATTTGGTTAGCCATCTCACCCATGATTTAAACGATAAAAACTGGTTCAGTACTGGCACGTGATTCTATTACTCCTACCCTCACCCCAACCATTATCTATTGCACATCAGAGCTCAGTGTTCCTGATGTTATCTTTAGGCAAGTCACACTCCTTCTTAAAATCACAGCCAGCCAGCAGGTTAGAGTAGTGCTTCCTGACTGTGTCATACAGTGGAGCTGGGTCACTTATGTTAGGAAAAGCCACAGGTTTCTCATTAAGGAAGAACTGGAGCCTGAGTCCGTCTGTACAGTCATACAGGACAAAGAGCAGGTTTGCAGCATAAGGCACAATTCTACTGCTGCGGAACTTGCGACTGTGCTGCAAAGGGAAGTTGTCTGCCGTGAGTGGTGTTTCATCCCTGAAGAAACCCAGCAGAGACAAAAGAGGCAGCAGAGTCTCAGCATGACCCACCTGGATGGTAACTGCCTTATTCACCTCTCCAAACCTGAATAATAGCAATAAAATAAAGAGATTAACCTTTACAGCCTAAGCAGTGTTAAAAGAAATCAAGCAAATGAAGAGTTGAAAATTTTTAGATCTGTGTTTATGAAGTGCAGAAAACCAACACACACAGTCCATTTAAAGTCCATTTAAAGGGAGTATGAGGGTGAGTCATCAAGCGATGTCATGTCTTCATATAAAGAATAGACTGTAAATACAACTCAAAGTTAAGCTTATATTGGTGGAAATGTCAGTACAGTAAACCTATAAATATAACTTTTATAGGAATCAGATGAATTATAAAGAGTCCCCAGGTCATAGTTTTCACAAAGCTTTAATGGTAGTAAAGCTTTCTAAAACACAGGACTCAATATACAAAAGACCACATACATTATGGTACAGTCTTGTAGTCATGCCATATTTACACCATTGTAGAAAATTGCAAAAGAAACGAGCCAGTTTAAAACTTTAATTTTCTAAAATTTAAGCAAAAAAAAAATAAATTAAGCCTTTTTAGTTTACCTGATACCTACCTGTAGTCATATGATGCCTGGTCGAGTCTCCTGAAGACGTCATGAAAAAGAACACAGCTCGATTTGCGGTTGATCTCATAGCCATAGCCTCTTTTCCAGTATTGCTTCAGATCATTTTTATATTCAAGGACCTAAAAAAAACAGTGCAACCTGCTCATACAAGTTATACAAGCTAAATACCATAATCTGTACAATTAGAAATGAGGTAATTGTGACGCACTCATGCATTTTTAATGGATGACAGACAATTTTACCGTCAACCAATTTTAAAATAAAACCCCATTATGACAGATCCACTTACAATTAAAACTAGAAAAAAAATGGTAATACAGTGGAAATAATATCCTGCCTTGTAAAACCAGATTTACCATGGAAAATGCATTATAACCCTCTGGCTTATACAACAACCAGTCCCTTAAACCTGTTATATATGCGTTAAGATGAGTCTTTGAGCAGTTTGTAAACAGAGACTGTCTATTTAACAAACATAGCAGCTTTACAAGGATACGGATGTAGATTTAGATCCTTAAGGAAGGGCGAAAGTAGCAGGAAGAAACTCCCTAAGACAACATGTCATATTGAAATAAAACAATATTTAAAAAAACTTTTCTTTTTCTTTAGAATTACATGCTATGGAATGTGATTTTTGGTACACTCAGTTGTAGCTGGCGGAAAGATGGGTGTGTGAATAAAGTACACTCAGTTGTAGTTAGCTAAAATATGGAAGTGCTTGGTATAGTATTTGTTTTAAAAGACATAAAAATATTTAGAACATTGAGTACCACAAATCAAATTTTCAAAGAGAACATGTATCCAAGTGTAAAATGGACACCTGAGCATCTACTTCATCCAAAAGGTTACACCAAGGAGAATTCTTAGACTTGATTGCAAACTCATAAGAACACAAAAAGAAGCCTGCTTCAACCAAATCTGTGGGAAAAAAAACAAACAGAAAAAGAACATTAGTTCACATTAGTTAACATCAGATAGGTACAGACAGAGCTACACAATACATCAGTTCTCAATCCTTAGTGCGATATTTGTTAGTGCCAAACTGACAAATGAACCAGATTATGCTTTGCTGTGCTAAATTCACATACACAAATGTGTTTGTTTAGATACCTAGAGAATGGGATTATGGGTAATCACAGCTCACAAATGAGGCTGTCATTCATACCTCAGACACAATGGACAGAGTCTCACATTTCACAGTATATTTTACAACAACAACAAATGAAAAAATACTCTCTTATTTGCCAAGGAACTGCACACATCGCCTGTCTGCTAAAACATCTAGCGTTATATATCTGAACGGCCCACTGCTGAAACATCAGACTATAACAGTTGAGGATCATTATTGACTACCCACTAATTATTATACAGATAATACACACAAATATATTTGGCAGATGTTGCTGATTTGTTTATAGGTGCGGTGTTTGGCTTGTAAACGCATGTAAATCACATTGCAGGATTGGAACTAACTGTGGTATAATATAGTAATATACTGATGTTATTACATTATGAAGTTAAATGCCACACAATTAATCAAAATCTAATTCTAAATCTAATATGAGTCTAACTGGATTACATTATTCAACAGGCTTGTTGACTCTTGTTGAGTCTTATTTTTTTAGTTAATTTTAGTCTAACAATAAATCATGAAAAGATTAATCCGCAGTTAAATTGACTTTGGAGCAGTGATTCATACATTCATTCATTTGATATTCTTAAGCAGGCTTTGTTAGCTTAAAATTTTAACAAGCACATTTTTCTCACAATTCTTTTTAAAAGTGCATTTACATACACAGTTTTTAAAACTAAATATTTGTATTATCAAATGTAATATTTCAATGGCTAGTAACATATTCTTGGTCAGTGGTTAAATCCTCGGAGTTATCTGATGAACTGTTACATATTTACCCATCATGGTAATTGCTGCTATTTTAATTATAATCTAAATTTACCTAAAGGTGTTCCCTGACCTTCTAATGTTTTTCTAGCTAATCCTGAAGACACTCCTTGTGTAAAAGCTTTTTTCCCAGTCTTTAAAAAATAAATAGCAGGCATGTGTGTGATTTATTTATAGTAAAGTTTTTGGAGAATGGAAGGGACATTTATAAGCTAATGAAAAATTACATTTGTAAGCTTACAGTTAAAACACAGTTGGATGCTTATTATTAACAAGACCTCTTGTGACTTAAGTCTTTACAAATCTCTAACTCCTTGGAATTGCAAATTATATGCCAGACGTTGTAAATTTCACAGCAAAAGCATTTTAAGTAAATACTAAATAAATGTATAAATGAGCAAACTAAATCAAAATGAATGTCTGCTGACATTTTAAAGTAAAAGCATGTCCATTAAACAGTGGTCTAAGGCCAGATACTTTCACACTTCCACATGTAGTTTGACATTTCTGTATAAAAACATACTTTCTTTGTAATTCCTTACAATGATTTATTTTTAATTATTATTTATTTATACTGTTTGTTACAAACTTTCACTTAAAGTTAAATTAAGCTACCACAGAAACACTATAGCCAGGTAGTACAGCCAGAGGATTGTTAGCTAGGAAATATTATCTAAATAAATTCAGCCAATGTTTTGTGAATGTTATGTCATTTGTCTCATCAATTTAATCCAGCCACTAGCTGAAATAAAGAACCAGAGATAATAGATGAGGCCTACTTATTAAACACATAGTAATAAAGTAGGATTTATACTGTGTAATTAGGATAAGACTTTATTAATGCCAGAGGGGAAATTCTGGACTACTTATTATACAGTATGTTATATTATTTTCTTTGTTACATAATACAACATGATCCCATTAGTATAATGGCTAAAGGTCCTCTAGCAATAGTACTGCATTTAAAGAAAATGAGATGTGAACAGTCAGATCCAGGCATGTTTGGAGGTAATAAGTTTATTTTCTATTCTGTCTGTTTGTATTTTTTTTGTTTGCATTTACCAGCTGTTTGTAGCTTTTGTATAAGTGCTGTAGAACTGGATAAATTCTAAGATTTGTTTTATTGTCATTAGCCACATTTACTCGCACTGGCCCTAAATCTGCTGCTGATGAGTACATCAAATTATGGAGCACTAAAATCACAGACAGAAACTCACAACCAAAGAATTGTTTTACGAAGTATGATTTTTGTATGTAAGAGCAAAATCCAAGCTAAACATCATACACATTAGTGATACGGAGATCATGAAAAATGCACCTGGTGTTATTTGACTGTGTGGGATCTGTAAACGACTGGCCATTCGTCTGCAGACACCATCAAACTCCGGAGATGACTTGAACAGTTTGACCTCCTTCAGGGCAGTCTTGTTGTGCTCAACATCTTTAACAAATCTTTTACACTGATCAAAGAAGCGCATGAGGGAATCATTGACATGGTGTGTGAAACCCATATCTATAAAAAATAAAGATGAGGGATGAGAGGCTGACAACAGGAAGGGAAAGCAACAAGAATGAGTACATTGGACATTACAGTCGAGACACTATGTTGGCCAATGCATGTGCGATAATCATTCCCCATGCTCCTTGAATCACTCTTTTACCATTTATGCCCAATGAATACTACCATTGTTTTCCTGGAATATAGTTGTGCCATCAAGAAGAAAAAATCCAATAATGTTATATTTTATAGCCACATATGCGCTGACCTTCAACCTTACCATTATTTGGCCTGGCAGTATAGTATAGTATAGCACATTCCCAGCTGAAACAAACCATTAATAATTGTGTTTTTGATTGTTTTGTAAATGAAGGTCTTATAAAGACCTTTAACATTCATCTGATATTTTCTGACACTAACCCTTGTTAATAAAGAGTGATTTATAAGTAATCTAAATGACAAAGCAGAGTTTTGTAATAACTCCAAAGAAACAGGAAAGCACTGCAATTCAGTGACCTAAATGACTTGCTCAATCTCACAGCTACATGTCTTCTCTCAGGTCCTCTTTCCTTTTAACAATTGTTCTATGGATATACTCAGTGTTCCACACAGACCATTTATTTTTAATGTTACTGAGCCACTGGTCAGTGATGGACACCTCAGTCATCACCACATCCTATAGCCTATGGGCAGCCATAGGTTTGTGGTTAAGGAACCTGTGCATTGGAACCAGAAGGTCTCGAGTTAGGGCCAAGCAACCGCCAAGAATCGGCTAAAATGCCCTTGAGCAAGGCACCCAACCCCCAACTGTTCCACAGGTGCTGCAGATACGGAGCTGCCCACCGTTCTGGGCATGCGTGCTCAGTGCCCTCTAGTGTTCACTAGTGTATTTGTGTGTGTTTCATTGCATGGGAGGGTTAAATGTAGAGGTGAATTCCACTGCATAGTGATCAGAAGACTACTCACTTTCACATCTTGTACAGCGTGCAGTTGATCTTTATTTATTTATTTTATGTTTTTGATTGTATGTAAGCATGTGTTGGAAAAAGCACTTCTCTGCAACATTACCGTTTATGCAGAAAGAGTAAAAACTGAGTATGTTGCACCTAATAATTTTTTCAAACGGGAGACATTTAGAGGGTATTAAAACCATTAGAATGAGATTGACTTGTGGCACCTGTGGCTCGTCTTGCAATTCACAGTGGCCTGATTCATCCTAATACTGCTCCAAGTGTGCACTTGTGTCTCCTGCTGTAGCTTGTTGTGCACGCCCCAATTCTCACACTACTTTAGTAAATAATATAATATGGATGCTGCATACAGATGATTTATACCTGCAGTAGGTACCTGCTGTAATCAATGATGCTCATACTGAACAACACACATAGTACGGTTGAAAATTGTACAAGAAAAAAAACTGGTGTCTGGTGTCACATAGAAGAGGGTTTTCTGTTGAGTTTGTTTAAAGGTTTATTCATCATGATGTCTCAGGTTTTCCCTTGTCAATCACTTGCTTATTGAGGATCTTACTGGTTAATCTGTTTTGTGACAATATCTATTGTTGAAAGATCAATAAAATTTTAATTAAACTAAATTGAATCAGTTCCCACTTGGATGTAGGATGTTTTTCATGGTATATTAAAGCAGTACACAAGAGGGTGTGTCAAAAATGATCCGCACCCCAGTTATACTAAAACCCCTGTTGGCTGCACTGTCTTATCAACACTTTCTGTACCCGGTCTCTGTCTCCACAGTCACTCCTCTGCAGGTTTGAATGTGTTACATTCAAAGCTGAAGTCTAAAATTCAAACAAAACTGCTATCAAAGTGTGTTACGTTGTTGCATACAAGTCCACACACCACTGCCGATACTGTCACATACACTCTCCAAAAATGTCCTCCTTATAGTCATGATCTTGAGCCATCAGACTATCACCTGTTTGGTCCCCTAAAAGAAAAGAACCCCAAAAAGAGGATGAAGATTCACATCTGGGGAAGACAGTGGTGCATTAGTAGCTCGCGGCTCAGCTTAAAACATTTTTAAGGGAGTAAGAAAGTTTGTTGACACATGGACAAAGTAAAGTGTATGGAAAATCAGACTTTTTTATGTCATTTCTGACCCTGTTGTAATTATATTACAATACTGTGCAGAGGGTAGGTTAAAGAAAAAAGTGATGCTGGTGTGTTATACCTCTGACATCCCAGTGTTTGAGGAGGCCCTCCTGGAAAGCCTGGATGCTGTCCACACATCTGTGTTTGGAGCTGGTTATAAAGTCCATGCGATCACGCCGGAGGTTTTCCTCCGACACCAGTGTGGGAAATGACTTACTCAACCTCACTGCCAGGTGTCTCAGGTCATCCTTCCCTTTCTCTACTAGTCTTCCGTCCATGTCCTCAGTGTACCACATGGTCCACTTGTCTTTAATGTCACTGAGCCACTGGTGAGTGCCGGACGCCTCAGTCATCACCACATCATACAGCCGGTGGATCCTCTGAATGTTTTTGACCGTAGGAAAGCGTGTGCCGTGTCTGATCACCGCCGCTAAGTGCACAGCCTGGCAGTCAGCGGCTGGAGGCCTCACCAGAGACTCATTCACCAATAATATATCATCTAATAAATGTGGGTTCACTTCCTCATAACGTGCTTTGGTCCCAAAGTAAACAGCAATGGCTGGTATGCTTGACTTTGTGTGCGTACAGCAGGAAAAACGAGTCATGATCATACTCAGAGCAGCAATGACAAAATGTCTGTTTCTGCACATCGCAGACTTCATCATTAAAACACGTTGGTCTAGAGATGTGATACCTGCTCAAACAGCAGAAAGCAGAAAGTCCCAGAACAGCGACAGCTTCACTTTGTTTGATTTCTTACCTGTATTCCAAAAAGCCCCGCCCTCTGAGCCTACTGATTGGTTGATAGTACAGACCTGCACAGATCCAATTGGTGGGTTGTCTGTGTGTATAAAATGCGAGCCAATTGTAGCGCAGTGGTGGGATTTGTCTGGTTACAGTTTGTAAAAATGGGGGAATTGTCTTCCGGGTCAGAATGCAGGCGTCTTTTCACGATCATTTAATATTATTTACATTTTTATGGTTTATAGTTTTTTTTTATTTTGTTGTAAAAAATTAGATCTATTTGTATGTATTTATGTTTTACAGGAGTTCAGCTCACATTACTGCACGTTTAAACGCACTGATGCGCACAATGTAAACTGAATTCCTGTAACATGAATATAAACATTTCCACTAGAGGGCAGTAATGACACTTCATTAAAAACATATTACACGTGTCGAATTTACAAATTGACAGCAAATATTTGAACCATGGTTTATATATGGTTTATTATTAATTTATCCAATCAATCAAATATTACTAGGAAAAGGATCAGGCTATCATGTGGTTGTTTCTTGTAAAACATTCAGTGTGTCTGTGTTTAGTGAACTCTTTGAGAATATGCAGACATTTGCACTTGTATTTGTCTCTGTTCGGTATCCCCACGTTACACAATTCTAAAAAGAAACAGATCTGCCTCCATCCTCTTATTTCTGAAACTGTAGAAGTGTGTCAAAATCTCCAGCAATGTAATTGTTATAGCTCGATCTTTACTGATCTGACTTTACAATAAATAATTATATATAATCAATATATATAAAAAAAAAAATAATAATATTTATATTTATACATTCATAAATTGTGAATTATGCAGAGTGTAAACATAACGAATATAAATGATATTAACTCGTGTCAACATATAAATAGATACCAGCATCTCTACAGTGATTATTATTATTATTAGTGGTGGTGGTAGTAGTAGTAGTAGTAGAACTAATGGTAGTGGTGGCGGCAGTAGTAGAAGTAGTAATAGTGGTTGTGGTAGTAGTAGTAGTAGTAGTAGTAATAGTGATGGTAGTGGTGGTGGTAGTAGTAGTAGTAGTAATAGTGATGGT
>JAOVVF010000051.1:16061849-16088013 GCA_028565595.1 Duopalatinus emarginatus | reverse complement strand
ATTTTTGTCAAACCATTGTTTTAGATTTGATGGTGAATTTGGCGACCTAAACAACCATCTCCTGTATGCTTTGTTCTTTGTACAGACTCTAATTTGAGTGACATCTCTATATGCCCATGTCAGCATGGTGTGTAACATAAAATATTGCTACTGAGTGTAAAACCCACCCACCTACCAATCACGCCCTTCCCCCATCGCCCATCCTCCATCCCTTCCCCATTTCCATATAAGGGTTTTACTGAGGATCCCGTTGAATTGTCTGTGATGGTACATATAGATACAAGTTTACATGCAGGTAACAAACATAATATAATAAAAAGGAGTCTTCATTTTTATTAGCTACAGTTTGTAAACAGGGATAAATGATCTCCTTTTAGGAGCTGATGCTGATTGTATTTGCAAAGATGTTATCTGTTATCACTGAGGTTGAAAGTGTAATTTGGATACAAGCCGAGTCGTGTTTGTGTAATCCATCTGTTACTGTAAGTTAGGTTTTATTTCTCACCTATTGGTTTATTGTGCCTGAGGGCTCTGTAGGTTTAGTTCTTTTCTAGGCAGGATTATTGACAGCAATATTAAAACAGTATGTTCACACTATTCTTTCTCAAACATTGCTTTGCTTTTGTCCTGTATATGTGCATATATTTCTCAAATTTTACATATTTGATTGATTCAAACTGTGAATGTTTGATCATTAAGTCTTATTGATTTTGAAAGTGCATCTCTTTTTTTTTTTCTCAGGGATGATTTCAACATCAGCGTTCTGCAGGCCTTTGTAGAACTTCATGAGCTTGCAGACCTCAGCCTAGTGCAAGCTTTACGGTGATCAGTCAGTTTTCTAAATATGTACTGAAACTTATTAAAACAGTATCACAAGATGTGTAATTACATCTTTATTAATTGAACCCAATTTGTTAAAGCAATACATGGTTAAAACATGTACTAAGGCAAAACAGATACTATTGTATATATGACTTGTTATTGTAGTCACATTTCTCAGGCATTATCAGCTGATACTGTATTTCCTTTCTATTCTTTTAGACAATTTCTGTGGAGCTTTAGGCTCCCAGGTGAGGCTCAGAAGATTGATCGGATGATGGAAGCTTTTGCATCGCGATATTCCCAGTGCAACCCAGGCGTCTTCCAGTCCCCAGGTTAGAATCCTAAATAGACCTGAAAAGAGTCCTTTAAACTTAACTAAAAATTATTAAACTAATATATGATCATCGAAGTCATTTAAAAACAAAGCCTCATTGCACTCAATTCACATCAGACATTTATAATTTAGCATTGTACACTAGCACTAGTCACATTCCTTCTTCTGTAGGAATAAACTAGAAACATCTCTAAAGAACGTGAATCCTTTAAGAAAAGAGCTCTTTGGGATAAACAATGCTGATGTTGGCTTTGAAACAGTGTGACGCTATACAAAATGCAATGCTTTGGCAAGAGAAAAAGGCGAACATGCCAGGAAGAACCCTCGTTTATTTAGACATGTAGTCTGCTCTATGCCAATCCATCAGCAGCTTTTGTCCAAACAGGTTTCTTCAACAAGATTCATTAGTTTTAGGTTTGGATGATGTTCAAAACTATGCAAAAGTCAAAGGTCTGTTTTCTCTGGCAAATCATCTGGGCACTGTTTACAGAGAGCTTGTTATAAATTTGCTTTGCAGACACATGCTACGTCCTGTCATTCTCCATCATTATGCTCAATACCAGCCTGCACAACCCCAATGTCAGGGACAAGCCCACTGTTGACAGATTCATCTTTATGAACCGTGGTATCAACGAAGGTGGTGATCTGCCTGACGATTTGCTCAAGGTGGGCCTCATATAGTAACAATGAGAAAAAAAGAAGTATAAGGATTATCTAAAGTCACTTGTATGCATCTGGTCTTTATAATGTCTCACACAGAATTTATATGAAAGCATTAAAAACGAGCCCTTCAAGATCCCAGAAGATGATGGCAATGATCTGACCCACACATTCTTCAATCCAGACAGGGAAGGGTGGCTAATGAAGCTGGGTGAGTCAGCTGATGATGTACAAATATTAAAGTCTATCACTTTCCATCTGTTACCTATGTAGAAGGGGTTGTGGTGTTATAATTTATAATAGTGTTTTACAGTCATAGACATGTAATGTGTAAATATAACAAGGCAGGAAAAATAGGCCCTAGCAGACACAAACATTTTGGAAAAATGGTAGAGCTCACTCTCTGGAGAACAACACTTTGCTGGGTGTGGAGTGGTTTCAGCTGAGAGAGGCATGGACTTGCCTGCAGCTGCTGGATTCTCTCTGAGGACCTCCATTTGCTTGTCTCACTTTTCCCCACTTCCTATTATTCTCTCAGTAAAAATAAATGTCACATTTACTCCAGTGAAAGTAAATCCTGACAATATCATGAATAATAGCCACTGTGCTACAAAAAGGTGGCCTCTTTTTTTTTTTTTTTTACCTTTTTGTAAAAGATGACATTGTATGTTCACTGTACTGTATTTAGGATGTGGATTATATTCACTGTAGAAGAATTGTAAGCTGTGCCAATTTTCACCTCTTCTATGTAGAGTGCCCTATATAATATATAGACCATGTGGTTTTGTTTTCGGCCTGTGTAAGAACATTAGATTAGTAACAAATGAAGAGAAATATTCCAACAAATTTAGTGAGATTACTAATTATTTTCTTAGTCTGTTACTAATCTGAGACCTTGGAAGTTCAAGTCTGCAATTTTTAGACATTAAGCCATTAAGGGTTAAATATGACAGTGTATTTTTTGTCGTTTAAGCAATACTTTGGTGAAACCGTTGACATTTCATATTCATATTCAGTGCTAAATTATTAACATACTTAATGTTACATTTTTTTATATAGAAAATCATGGAAAACAAGGCTTATTACCGTAGTACATTATTAGTACTATTAAAACTGCAGTAAGTAGTCATTTATCTCCCATGTAATTTCTGTGGGACTGTAGTAACTCCACATACCAGACCTCAAGTAAGTATTCTGACAATGTTATTATATAATGTCTCTGTTGCTGTGTCCTCTCACAGGAGGAAGAGTAAAGACATGGAAAAGGAGATGGTTCATTCTCACTGATAACTGCTTGTATTACTTTGAATATACAACAGTAAGTACAGCTACTGAAATGGTGATACATACAAATCTAACAATAAAAGAAGAAATGGTAGACAAGGAAAAATTATCCTAATTTAGTTGCTGGTTTATTTGTCCAGCACCTTGAGTGCCGAGTGCCATGACACGGTACCTTTCACAGCTAATTTAGCACAGCTGTACCACATGGCAATGCACAATAAAACAAATTTAAAGCCCACTAACATAGAAGAGATGAGCTGACGGTCCTAAAGCAATTCCCCCCTGCTTTGTGTTCCCATCAGTGACAGGAAATTTTCTTTAGTGTTGTGAGCCAGATTTAGCTCCCAAGCAAACAATAGCAGCTTAGCGTGCAGTTGAGTTCTTCACTGTCTTCACTATCTCTTTTCCTCAAAAACATGCTGCAGTATAAAGCCTTAAAGTTGCCTCTATATTTCCAGGACAAAGAGCCTCGAGGGATCATTCCATTGGAGAACCTCAGCATAAGAGAGGTGGATGAGCCAAGGAAACCAGTAAGTGCTGTGATTAGATGTTGTTATGAAGAAAAATTACATTTTAAAATGTAATGCTTCCGTTTTGTCACCTTTTAGAACTGCTTTGAGCTCTACAACCCAAGTCATAAAGGTCAGGTGATCAAGGCATGTAAAACAGAGGCAGACGGCAGGGTCGTAGAAGGGAACCATGTGGTGTACAGAATATCAGCTCCTACCCCTGAGGAGAAAGAGGAGTGGATCAAATCCATAAGGTACGGATCACACAACAAGTGGGCATTTTTGGTATCTTTTACACACACAAACATACAGTCAGATTTTCTTGTAACTTTAAACTTTCTCATCTCAGTAATAATAATGCTAGAGGAAGACAGCTGGTGGCTCATCGCCAGAGGTACTGGTGTACACAGCCACCAACCCACACTGTGGGGCTGATAAGAGAAATGGTACATGAGAGACAAGAACTCTGGATAGTGGATTTTCCGGTGGATAAAACACTACTGATTACTGCAGAGAGTTAATCAAAAGGTTACACAGGCTTCCCCAGTTCTGTCCCCCTTTTCTTATGGGAACTAAAACACATCCTTTGTCACAAGAAGTATTTCTGGCAAGCTTGTAGCAATAGTGGACAAAATATAGAAAATTCCCATGCCATGGTTTTCATGGTTCTGAATCTGCCTGTGAGTATTATAGTCCAGTGCTTTAGTTATTATAGTGTGTCTGACTGTCCACTGTGCTCACAGACTGTTTGTGCAGTAAACGCTGTATCAGCATGTCCTGTGCAACTTCTGGGAACCCTGAGCCATTTTCCCACTTTAACCCTCCACTACCAATAAGGAGAGTGTGTTTGTCTGGAGTCAGTAGTGAATAAAACATGACACAATCCTACTGTACTGCACTGAATTTCCAGAGTTCTCTATATTCATTCACCCTTTTATGGTTCACAGGGCCAGTATCAGCAGAGACCCATTCTACGAGATGCTGGCCAGCAGAAAGCGACGTGTCGCCGTTAAGAAGTGACAGCAGGATGACCTTTGCTGGAGTGCTGATCTCTAATAGAGAGTCTATTGTCTGCTCATCTCCAGGGGAGCTTATTAAATCACTCCAGAACATGAAGGAGCTTAGGCGCACGACAGAGAGACCTCCAGTCTGAGCATCAAAGACTCGGCAGTAAAACACTGCATGGTTGGTGCATACTTTAATGTGGTAGTCTGCAGGAAAGCTGCGGTATTTGTCAAATTCTTAGGGAGAAAAAAAACCTTGACATTTCTTTGTGGTGCTACTTTCAAACATTCATTTTTTTTAAAGTAGCTGTGATTGTAACACAGTCTCTCTACTGTTTAAATCAATCTAAATCCTGGAGTCTGGAAGAGAAGGAAATATACTGACACTGCAGAGTAGAGTCAGTACCACACTGCCCTCTATTGATCACCTGCGGCAATTACCAGGCATTTTTACTAATATTAGATTAGAAAAATAGATCATCATCTCATTGACTGCCATGTACCTGACACTAAAGATGGTGATAGCAGTGCAAACTGGGCAAAAATACAATCACGGACTGAAATTTCTGGAATTTCTCCTAAACAGTAAATGACTTCCAGTAAATGGATTATTTTGTTATTTAAAATTGTTTTATGATCACACATGTACCATGTGATCAAAATCAGCAGGACTGATTATGTAGTTTTTCCAATAGTACTATACTTTGTTGTTTTTTAAACAGTTTTAAGTCATATAAGCAAATGAAGGATGTTTCTGTTGTGTCTGTACTGCCTTTAATTTTTAAATGAAACTCAGTCTTTGGTTATAGGACTTTATTAGACTATTTATTTTACTTTATTTCCGTTCTTGTCCCAGGACCAGTTAACTCTGGCTTCCCCCCCTAAATCACAAGCCAGATTGTCCACAGCTTAAATAAGAAAATGTACACTGATCAGCCATAACATTAAAACCAATTACAGGTGACCTGAATAACATTGATTATTTTATTACAATGGCACCTGTAAAGGGGTGGAAATATACTAGGCACCAAAAGACCAGTGTTGTGTTCGAAGTAGTAAAAATGGCCATGGAACCTAGTGAACAGGGTCATTGGTGACCAAGGCTCACTGATGTGTTTGGGAGGGTTAAGGCTGGACTGTCCAGGTGTTTTTAATGTTATGGCTGATCAGTGTATTATTGTGTTGGTCCTTCTGTTAAAATTATGGAGCTGGGGCAAAGTTTTGCTAGGATATAATTTTTCATAATGTTTAACTGGTCTTTTAAAATCCAGAAGTGGTATTTGGTAAAGGTTCAAGTGGTAGCGCTTACAAATTATTTGTGGGTGAAGGCTCAGTGATTGGCAACAGTAAACACTTGCAAAAAATGTGAATATATATACTGTGAAAACTGAAATTCAGTAAATAAATAAAGCAGAAATTGTAAGAATAATTTACAAAAGTGCCACTGTATTAACTGTTGCACAACAAAGACAAACAAATGTTTTTTTTGTTTTGTTTTTTTTATCCAAAAGGCGAGAATAGACCTCAGCCTGTACAAAGTCAAACAAACACTCAACCCATCATCACATACATATCCATTCATCCCAACAAAAAATCTGTAAACATACTGAGAAAATATTACAATTGTAGACATTAAGGCCTATTCCCTCTCAATTAATATATAATGTACAACATAGAATTTGTCAACATGCTACAGTAAAATGTAGGATTTGAATATAACCATTTTCACTTATTTTTGTCAAAAAGGGAGAAATATTTTAGAACAAGGCCTACATTACGCTGAGTGGTTTTTCTAAAAGAAGTGTTTATACTGAACTCCTGATACAGGATTGCAAACAAATAACTGATACTATAGTTTAACTTAAATTCACAGTATTTTAACACAAAAATAAAGATTAAAAGCCTACACACAAAAATAATCCACAGCCATACATAATATAATGCAATGTACATTTGTCCTATGTGAAGAAAAGTGGAAAAGACGGTATAATGCCATTAGATGGATCTTGGAGATTGACAGTCTCAAGTTTAAAAGAAATTACAAAAATGGGAAAGTAGGCAGAAAATGTCAAGTGTGTCCAGGTTAACTGTGGTGTAAGTGCACACAAAGCACTAAAAATCTGTTCCATTGAGATTTTAAACAGAAACGTGAAAACGGTGACATCATAGCTTGCAGCCAGGAGACAGTCTTTCCACTTAAATGCAGCATAATATAGTTCGCTTTTTTTCATCATTCCCAGGTCCGCGTCCTTAAAGGGAGAATGTGTGTCATCTTCACAAGTGAGAAAGTCCTGAGTCTATGTCTGAGCAGCAATATTGATGTTAAAGCTCCAGGCTTCTTCCGGTTTAGGTGTATATATTAATATTTTTTTTTTTTTTACACTTTTCATTGAGTTTTTCTTCAAAGTTCAGCTGTACAGCATGGTAAAAAAATCCTTAACCCTAAAAATTTTTAAAGCATTTTTTGTTGCAAAAAAATACAGTATGTCTTTATTGAATAAAGCACCTTTACAATATTAAGAAACTGAAGTTTGTCCTTGTCCTCAGAGATCTGTAAACAAACAAAAAAGAAAGAAAACCCTAAGTATGAATAATAACTATTAAAACTAACTACAGTCTTAGTTTATTTTACCACAATTCAGATAATCCTAAATACCTATTTTGCAACCATCAGTATCTCACCTTAGGTCTGAGGCAGGTCTCCAAAACTCTGTTTTCTGTGGAAACCAGAAAGTGCTGCTTTAATTGGGTTGTCTTACATTATGAGCGTAAGTAGTTCAAGAACACTACATTAATTCCCAAAGGGCAACATGCTTCCTACAAACAAAATATACTTACATCTGCATGGCACAGGGCCTGTCTCTTCTGTTTCTTTACCACATAAGAACATCTTCCCACTGCTGTTACAGGAACCGTGGGTCAAGTCTCTGTATTTTACCTGTGCATCCATTTCTTTATGACAGAATCCTTGAACATATCCATTATAATGGTTTACACCATTACCTGCGGCACATAACCAGGACAATTCGTTTCGTTTTTGTTTGTACATCAAACAAAATGGCGTTGGTAATGTTAATCATAATGTCATGTTGCTTACCTGAGTGACCATTGAGCTGGCGGTGGTCATCAGTGCAGGACTGCTTAACATGGTAAGGAGAACCGTCACGGTCAGAGCTGTGCTGGCGCTTATGGCCTCTCCTCTCTTCACCATTACTGCCTTTCCAATCTTGCTTGTCTGAGCTAAGGTTCGATTGCCTCTCTCTGTGAGTTCTGTCCTCTGACTCGTGCCTCCTCTTCTTCTTTTTCTTCTTTTTGTGTCGGCAGGAGCTGCTGTCCCGGGTCTTGTCAGATGTATCCCTTTCTGAACTCCTGCAGAATGAAAGTGAGATCAGCTACAGAAATGTAAAACTTTCTTTAGGCTACGAAATCTATTTACAATAGAACAGGGATAGTTTTCTGTGTTGCAAATTTAGACAACAGAAAAAAGGTTTACTTACCTGTGTTTATCTTTATTTTTCTTCTTTGATCTTTTGCTTTTTTTGACCCTACGATCCTCAGACATGCTGTCTTCACCTGACAAACTGCGTTTTCTGGTCCCATGCCGAGGTGAGGGGCTGGAGTGTGGAGATGAGGGCTTTGCTCTATTGCTGCTCTGCTCTCCATTGTAGTGCCACCTATCACGACTGTTTTCACGTGTATGGCGCCAGCCTGGCTCTCTGTAATAGTGGCTTGAAGACCGGTGTGAGGACTGGTATCTCCTGTCCCGTTCCCAATCCCGTGACCACTCCTCTCTGGCTCTTTTATAGTAGTGGTCTCGGCGGTGGTATGCATATCTGCCCCAGTGTCGTTCTGCCTCTTTATCTCTGTGGCGACTGCGGGACCGCTCTTTATGTGGATAATACTCTCTGTCTGGCCGATGGCCATGCCCATAATGTTCCCTGCTCCTGTCCTTGAGCTCTCTGTAGTTTCGATGACCGTCCTTGTTTCTATCTCTGTCCTTTGTGGCAGTAAAACCATGTGGCTGGTTTAACACTCTCTCATGCTCTTGGTGCTCGGCTGCTTTTCCTTGCCAAGTGCTGGGTTTTCCTGATGGACACATTTTTATGTCTTCTTTGCCATTTGCACCATTGACAGCCTCTGTCTCCACCTTGGGTCTATTTGCTGTAGGTTCATCACTTGCCTGCTGGGTGAGACTGCAACTGCCCAAAGTGGACTCTGTTGTGACCTTCACTTGACTTGATGCCTCTGTTGCGGCCGTCACTTGTGCTGGCTTAGCCAGTGCCTGGGTGTCTGCGCCTGGTGTGGGTGCAGGGTGTGAGTCATGTTGAGTGAGAGGGTCAGTGAGCGGTTTAGCCCTTTCCATGGAGGTTGATGCAGAGAGGAGGCTTTCTGAATTGGAGCTAAACAGAGAGAATAAAAACATTAAGTGTTATTTATTTTTCTTCCATGCACCAGACAGATAAAATGATTGTAGCAATAAAGACAAGTTGCTTACCTCGACGGACTCTGGGAGTCCAAACTGTTAGTGTCACTTATGGAAGATTCAGAAGCTGGACTGTCTGATGCCTGGGGAAAAAAAATTTTAATCACCAACCAAGGAATTTTAATAGCCACACAGGCATCTTAATGTAACAAGGATTTATGATAGACTACAAACACCTGTAAAAAAAAACATTTAATTTATTTTTAAATAAAAACAATTGTTTAATTCAATAAAATATTACTAAAAGCAGCTTCATGGAACAAGTTTCTTACTTTGTCAGAATGTTTGAAGCCGTTGACTTTGTGATGGCCATTCAGGGGACCATGTCCTGACCCATTTGCACAAGTGTGAGAATCTGAGACGCTGTTAGATCCATTTGTCTCTGGCGAGAGTGAGCTTGAACCATGAGAGACGGGGCTGTGCATGCCACCATTCCCAGTGACTGCCTTGGCAATGCCATAAGGCTTAGCAGCACCTTTGTCCAAAACCCTGCTCTCCTGGTCAGACTCCTCAGATGATTCTTCATCATAGGGAACCAGGAGAGTAGCACTGCGATACGAGGATGTGCCATTGACATGCTTGGAGCGCTGAAATTTTGAGGTAGAGGATGAGGACTGTGAGTAAGAATAGCTGGCTGACGACGAAGAGCTGCTGGAGGTTGTTGGGGTCCGGTTGCACCGCACCACCTTTCCGCAGCCAACAATAAAACTCATCTTGGGCCTCTTCTGTAGCTCTGGGATGCCTGTGGGTTGAACGGGTTGAGCAGAAGTGGAGGATGAAGTGGAGGATGAAGTGGAAGAGTAGGACAAATTGGAGGTGGCTTTGTTTACTCCACTGTTGTCACTGCTGCCGGGCTTTGAGCCACTGTGATACTCCTTCGAGGAGCCATTGCCATTTACATACAAGTTATTCTGCAAAATAAGAAAAACAGTTACCTAAGGTGGAAGACTGGGGTCAAATAAAAAAAGTTATTTGTTCATGCTGTGGCTGTACCTTTGACATATGAGGAGGAAGCTGTGGGCCAATAATGGATGAGGACGTATAGGAATGCCCATTTAGCTTGGGTGTTATAACTGGCCGGGGGGAAGAATGGCCTGGAGTAAAACCCATCTGGTTCAAATCTCCATTTTTCAGATCTGTGGACCTAAAGATAAATCAGAGTAGACAGTTTTACAAAATAGGCTATATCCTAATTGTATTTATATTTTCTGTTTAAGCATTAATAACTATACTATACCCTTGCTTGATGTAGAACAGCAGGTATGCTTGTTGGTTCAGTACAGATCGTATATCAGTGGGAGTCACTAATGAATCATTCATCTGATACCACTGGCCATTACTTGCCTGAAACAAAGCATCACACATTTCCACATTAGTCTATCCATCAGCACCATCAGAAAGCTCTTGTTTAGGCTCGATAAAAGGTTGGGGGTTGAACATGTGCAGTAGGTTTCACCTTAACATAGCAGTAGTAGTGTCCAGCATAGCAGCTGAAGCCTGAGTGCACCAGCACAGCATACAGCCCGTACATCTGTGGCTCTCCATGAGCCTGAGACATGTATGGTCGCAGGTCGAGTTGTTCAAAGTATCTCACGTCCTGTGCAGGGGAAGTTATGCAGCTTATTAGAGCAAGAGATTTTTTATGTTGAATATTTCTTGATATGTCAAGATAAACTTTTTGCCTGTCCTATTAAAACATTTACAGAAAATACCTACCTTGGAGATTTTGCCCCCATTGAAGTTGGCAAACCGCTTCAGAGAGATGGTCAACACATTGGAGTTGCGGTGAATGCTTAATCTTTTTGAGGCTTGAACCATTTCCTTACAACTATAAGGAGAACAGAATAGGCTGACAGATTATACTTTATTCAGCAGTAGATGTTATTTTCACCATGATGTTCTTCCATATTACAGTCAGAATGCACACTGATATCCTATAAATATGTAGGTTTAGATATAGCATACGTCACTTACGTGCTGCACTTGTAGGCATTCTCCCAATCCAACTGTTCAGCCTTAACAAACTGCTCAAGAGCCTTGGTAATAGTTGGGGCATTCTGCAAGACAGCACAAGGAAACATCACTTTAATGTAACAGTTTGGTACATTAGGGACATTTTACAGCCCATCTTATACACTATATGTGTATAGTATAGTATTGATCAAGTAATTAAGCAACTCTCCTCTGAAATAAAAGGTCTATACAGTGCAGCACAGTTATAGCAGTTATATAGTAAACATTCAGTAAAGAACAACGTTAAAGTACAATTATGTTACCTTGATGTCCAGTGCAATATCCAGATAAGGATCAAATGTGTCTGATACTGCTTTGCAGTTCATACACTTTACTGTGGAAACAGAGAATACATTGAATTACTCACTGCATTTCCAAATTCTCAGATTTACCATATTAACAAACTGATACTGATTATGCGTATAATACATTTTAAAAACTACAATTTGTCTGTGTTGGTCAACTTACCTCTGGACCTCAAATATCCTCCAAATATCTGATGGATCAGAGTAGTCGCCTGCGTTTGCCTGTCCAATCTGATAAAATGAAAAGAGAAAACACTAAACAAAACACTATTTCCACATTTAACACCTTTCCCTGTTCATTTGATGTGACAGTCATTTGATTACCGTGTGGCTTCTCTCACACAGGTACAGATCTAGAGGATTATGTCTAAGTATATTTTACTAATTATTTCAGAATGCCAGGTGCCTAAATGGTCAACACATCATATAAAACAACTGAATTATTACCTGAAATATTATAGTACTAAATGTTGGTTTGATTATATCTTAAGCAGACTTACTTGTTGGTAGGCAGACAAGACTTTTGCATAGCATCCACTGTATACCGCAAGAACTCATGGGCATCCTCTTGATTCCCACACCGGAAATGCTTTGCAATCCCTAGATCATGCAAAAGTGAATATGTCTAAGAATGCTTACATCTGACTAGTAATGGTTTATTAATTTTATTTATCAGGAGACTTATACTCACGTTTTAGTTCATGCAGTACGCCAAGGGGCTTGATGGCATTCCCTGAATTAGCAAACACCTGGGTGATGTGATTCTGCATGGTACACAGCATGCAAAAGCCGGGCTCATGACCTTTGAGGGAAAATACGGCAACAGTTAAAATTACATATGCCAAATACAATAGAAACATATGCTCCAGGATATGTGATGACCCACATGTTTTGGAATGCTCTCTGGACAGCATATAGTTGGCCAATGGAGCAGTGTATGAAAGACATTGAAGAGCTGAATTCAGGTAACATGTGTTGCCCAGGTTCTGGAGACCTGCTCCAATACGATGGACTTGGGTCCATTTCAAGCTGAGACGCTCTGATGGAAACAGGATCTTCTGGGGCAAAGTGATGCCATCACCACAACTCATGGCTACTGTATAATAAAGCAGAAAAATTATGCTTTAATAAGCTTTGACACACAACTACATAGCTTTGTAAGATGAAGTAAAATGTTAAGCACTTGCCTTGCTCATTTGGTCTCTCAGCAGGAAGTGCTGTGGTGCCTCCATACACAGCAACTTCGAGGCTGGGAGCCACACAGGTAGCCATGGCCCTGGGAAGCTCAGCTGTAGAAGAATCGACACTCCAGCTAGAGCTGCCGTTATCCACGCCTCCAGAGGAGAAAGGAGTCAGGGAGTTGGAGTGTTTGCACTGCGCTGACTCAAAGTCAGATTTCTCAGAAGCTTTGTCAACTATAGTCATCATTCATTCTGTAAAATACACATATTAAACAGGTCGCATTCACTTTTCATAGCATTCAGTGGTTTACACTAAATAAAAACTTATTTGTGCCTGCTCTAGATACATTTGCAATACGCTTTCGACATTCATCATTGTGAGGGGCAATAAACTACCCCTATTAACAGTGAATTGTTTATCTGTATTTATGTTGTTAATAACAGTGTATGTTTTGATCTAGCTTATCTGCTCTACGGGTCATATAATAAAACATGCACTAATATGTATTTAGCTGATATGATTTAGATGATTTGGTATTTGGACAACATTATTCTGTGTTACGATTACCATGCACTGGACGAATATGATTGTATTTGGTTTTATTCAAAGGGCAAGAATAGACCTCAGCCTGTACAAAGTCACACAACACAACCCATCAACACATACATATCAATTCATCCCTACAAAAAAAATCTGTAAACATACTGAGAAAATGTTACAGTTGTAGACATTAAGACTTATTCCCTCTCAAATAAAAGAATGTAGAACATAGAATTTGTCAACATGCTACAGTAAAATGTAGGATTGGATGTAACCATTTTCACTTTTTTTTTTTCAAATTAAGAGAAATGTTTTAGAACATAGCCTACATTATGCCGAGTTGTTTTTTTTTAAAAGAAGTGTTTAAAAGAACTGAACTCCTGATACAGGATTGCAAACAAATAACTGATACTACAGTTTAACTTAAATTCACAGTATTTAAACACAAAATTAAAGATTACATGATATAGTGTACATTTTTTCCTATGTGAAGAAAAGTGGATAATACATTATAATGACATTAGATGGATCCTGGAGATTGATTTATTGGTTGATATATTGATTGCTGGATGTTTTGGTCATTTTAATATCTAGCTTAACTGTTCTACGGGTTATATACTAAAGGTAAAACACAAGCACTGATGTGTATTTAGCTGAAACAATACCTAGGTGATTTGGTATTTGGACAATATTATTATAATCTTATGAATGCCATGCACTTATATATACAGTGGATGTCATGAACTGGATAGTTTTAAGGTTGCTTTTTGACAGCTGAAGGCAGAAACTCTGCCTCGTACTAATCGTTAATAAAGCAAGACATCATTATAAAGCTTTTAAACAGACGGATTGTATTTTTTTAACCACACACTGGTTTCTGAAAACGTGTAGACGTGCACGTGTTGATCTAACGTTAGCCCTGTTGCAGACAGAGTACACCCTGCTACACTACCGGGGCAACACGTGACTTTCAGGAAACGCAGGAGAAATGTCGACGTTAGTGAAACCTTGAACTTAATCTAACTAACCCGCTGTTGTAATGTACAAACAAAACCAGAGCCAGTAGTGGGAGATGTTACTGAATGCACTGTTTTAATGTAAGGTTATTTTGTGACCTGTGAAGTGCTGGGGTTTAGCTAGCGACATCTCAGTAACCCAGGACAGGCTAGCATTAGCCATGATTATGAACAGGCGCCGGCCTTAAAATATAACGAGGCCACAGCACAGCGTGTGTCTATGCACAGTTTCGGTTTGTCGAGTAGCTACTTCACAGCTAATTGTCGTATAATACGAAGCCGCAGTGTAGAGTTGGGTTGTGTCGCGGGAGAAAAGAAACCCTGGCGCTACACCACCACCCTCCCACGGTCGTCCTCCAATTACAGCAAGGCAGTTCACGGCAGCTAAGCTAAGTACGGCAGCCCTGAACGGTACAGGCCTCGTGACGAAATAGCCATGAAAGTAAGCACCACCACTAACACTGTCGAGGACACACGAGAGAAAAAGGGAAGAAGGGGAGATAGACGGAGCCACTCACCTCTCCACTGTGTGTGGAAATAAAACGCGAACGCCACAGTAACGGCCACATAGTAAAGTGTGTCTATTACACAATCCAGAAAGCACATTATTACACTTTTATGTTGTCTTTACACAATGCTGCGTTTGCGTTAGTATTGATAATACAGTGAAATGAATAGCTATCTAATGTAAAATACTGTTTTGTGGTTATGAGTTAAAATCAGTACTACTGTACTAAACACTAGGTCAAAAAAAAAAAAAAAAACAGTACGCCATCTGGTGGTCTATCATTTTTGAGATAGTATATCAGGACGGTATTATGTATGCCGCCTTGGACGTGTGGAAAAGCACGGCTGAGCAGTAGGCAACTGACCGGACTGCGCTGACACAAACCGAGGAAACAATAACTACAACCATACACGTAAATGTCCGTTAAAAAGGCTGCGGTTATACCAGTGCGGTGCTTTAAACGTGTGCGCGAAGAAGCTGCTGGACACCAGAATAGGAGGGGCACGAGATTTAAAATTCGCCGGTGCGCTGTAGCACAGAAACATTAGCCTAGCTAGCGTAGCCACCGCACCGACATCACAAACTCACCGCACTAACCGGCCCTTTCAGCTCACAAGCAGGCGCGTTAAAGGGTCACACAACGACTACAGAGGTCCCAAGACAAATCATGGATAAGATTAAAGACGAATAATTAACATACCTGTGATTTTATTAATAATTATCTAGTTGTGTTCGTCCATTATAATATCCATAGAGCGTCCGGCGGTGAACAATGACGTAGTTTCCCCACTGCTACATCCGGGTAACAGGCAGCAGGTTTCAACCAACCAGCTCCGGGCCTGCGATCTGCGTCTAGCAGCCGGTCGGCCAAAATGTCCGACAGTGTGTTTGACTGTAGACAGACTGGGTGTTTAGTCGCTTTTAAATGACAGGAAACGCCTGGTTTTCTATATAAAGGTATTTAATCTATAAAGACGTTATTCCTTTATGTGTGTTTGTAAGCCGGTGGTGTAAGTGATAGTGAATAACTGACGGTCAGTGTGTTACATGAAACAGAGGACACGGTGATGTTCATTTATATAGACTGGTAATTAAACAGTGCTCTAATTAAGGTTTTAATAAAGGTCATTCTGAAATGCACTGATACATGACATGTGTAGACCAAAACAATCTGACAAAACCCCAAATAATTTGTATATTTATGTTTAGCTTAGTCTCAGTAAACTCTGGACTTCAGCATATAGATTTATTACAAACATTAGCTTGCAGACCACACACATTTCAATTACTGTTCACCCTGTCATATACTGATGAACACACAAGTCATGATAGACTCAGTCTTATGAACTCAACTGATTTAGTGAAATCACAAAAATCACAAATTATAGTTAAATTTCAATTATAATACCAATATATAAAATTCATTATTAACACACACACACACACACACACACACACATACATACATACATACATACATATATATATATATATATATAACAAAATATGCAGAAATATATTTTGCAAGACACTGAGGAGTGTCTTTTATATCTACATTTTATTGTACGCGTCTGAAAATGCCCTTTTCTTGTCCATCAGTTGCATTTTGCATATTAATTACAGAAAGAGGTACCTGACATCATAAAAAAAAACATTAACTAGCTAGCTTTGTGTTGACACCCAAGATGTGCCACGATACACAGCTACAGAATGTATTTACTGTATGTAACCAACACTTCCCCTAGGTTAGCCGAGAGCCTCTGGAATAAACTTCTTATCCTGAACTGCAATATAGACTCATAGAGCATTTTTATTAGACACACCTGTACATTTTCACAATTATCTAATCAGCCAGTTCAGTGCATACAGAACAGATACATAGACTTACCAATACTGGATAGCTGAAGACTGGAAAAACATGGTCTGATCAATCTCGCTTTCTGCTGAGGCACACGGATTGTAACACAGTGACACAGAGGTCACAATTTGGCACCAGCAGCATGAATCCCTGGAATCAGGGATTAATTATTCATTAATATTATTAATGATCAAGTGCATTCCTACATGAGCACAAGTATTATCCATATTATAGTGGCTACGTCAATCACCACCATGTGACAAAGTAAAAGTCATCACAAAGTAGAACCACTTTGGGATGTATGTGTGATAATTTCTTCAGTAGAAAATACTCAATTTATTGTCTCTTACATTGTAAAATCTAAACTTAACATTTCTCATTTATCAGTAATCTTTTCAATTTTGTTCCATTGTGATGCACAACGGAGCCCACATAACGTACATAAGTTGTGTTATGTTAAACAACGCACTGAATTGCATGAAGGAAGAATTATAATAACACCTAAAGCAGTCTCCATTGTAAATAAGCTCTTTTGTACTTTTCTGCACATATGGGTGGAAAAAGAGAGAGAGAGAGAGAGAAAGAGCATAAACATCCATCAAAACCCCTGACAATTATTGTGATAATGGCAATTATTCTTTTGTTATTGTTATTTTAATGATTTCTTGCTTATATATATATACATACACACATACAGATACAAAATCACTTTCTGTGTGTGTTTATGTATTCTGTGCTAAAATAAAACATATCTGTATTTACAACATAGCTTGATTCTGCATCTCTATTAACAGCTCATTAGCCCTTATGTAAATGTTTAATGTTGCTATGGCAACAAGTTACAGCAGACGTTGGCTAGATTTGCCCAACCGTCCGAAAACCAAATCATAAAATCACAAATCGGCATATTTAAACAACATTAACTACCAACAATTAAACAGTTACACCGCTTTTAGTCGGCGCCACCCACCTCCTAAACACATCCTCTTCCATCCACTTGTCGTTAAATTTGTACTTTCCCATCTTTACCTGTATTACTGCTCACCTCGACAACCGCGAACGTCTGCATTACGTTAATGAAACAAATATACACTATTAGATGTTTTACGGTGGGCCATTGTGATTTCTCATCGGCATTAAACGCACTTTTAATGCCTACAGCAAATGTACGGTAAATTTAAGACAATTTAAGACATTTTAAGACTTTTGAAGGACTCTGAAAGTTTATCTATTTATTTGTTTTTATACATCTTGGCATTTTCACTTCATATACAGGAACATGTCACAAAAATAAATAAAGGAAAACTTTATACATAATATACCAACATCTCACATTGTAGAAAATTAGTCAGTAGTTATTTTAGTGATGGTTTTACTGGTCCATTTTGTAAGATTTGTAGCTCACTGATCTGTTTTCTGAGTTGAATGATGACCTCATCTTGCTCAGAAATCCTTCGCTGCAGATTGTGGATTACCTGAAAGGGTGGATCACACATAAATATTATATGAACATTAATCATTTTATTCAAATCTGAGACAACTTTCGAAACACATCTTTATAAAATCTACCACACACAGTTAAGGACCTTGATCTAATTGTGTAATTCTATACACTGTACATGTGCTTTACTTTGGTGACAAACATAGGATAATAATCCAAGGTTATAATGTTTTCTTTTTACTTATCATTGCCATCATTATCTCCTTTTTTTGTATTTTGTATAAATGGACCAATCACCACTTAGTTATCAATTTTATAATCCCAAATATTTTGGGTAGGATTATACTATTGATCTCAGCAATGCATAAACGCTTAAAAATACTAATGCAGTATTTCTGCTCCTTATCCTTCATGAGCACAATTGTCCCATGAATCTAGACACATTATGGCATAACATGAAGAGTCCTAGGATCCTAACAACCTTTATTTTACTCCCTTAGGAGCTCAAGCTGGAGATGATAAAAACCCCACCACCTATTATTGAAGGACAGTTTTATCCTCAATAACGGTTTTAACCCTGCATCTTGAGCAGCTTGGCAACAATAACAGCATAGTTCAATAAAGAATACTAGGCATCATATATCAAATGGGAGCCAAGCAAATCTCTCAGGAACATACATAAGTTTGGTATTCAGAAAAATTTAATTTCTCTCAAAACACATTCATATTTTAGGAGAAATCCTTTGGTAATTCAATTACTTATAAGAAGAGTCAGTAATGTTGACCTCCATTGACTGGCTTCTAATGATGATGACAGTTACTGCAGTTTTATATATAAAGATTAAGTTGCTTATTTACTTCATTTGCCTGCACAAATTAAAATAAAATTTTGTGATACTATTTGGTATTATATTAATGATAACATATTAATAATTATATTAATAATCACGTTATCGAAAAAAAAAAAAAAAACATAAATTTTTACTTCGTATGTGAAATTCAGAAGCCATTGCTGGGACACATACCACGTCTTTGCTGTTAAAGAGGTCACTCTGCAGTAGTTGGGATGAACTTGGTCGCAGTGATGGGTCTAAGCTGGTCAGTAGTTTAATTTGCTCAGCCAGGACCGGCCAGTTCTTACACAGGTCATCTGGAACCTTCCCCTTTCTCAGGTCTCCGAGTGTCTGCACCCGTTCCATCTCTGTCCCAAACGGCTGGAACAACTCGACAGCGATCACCCCGACACTATACATATCTGACTGCAAATGCAAACAAAAGATTTTGAGACCTAGGCTTAGAAAAAACAACAGAACATAGTGTCTTATCATCAGGCAGTTCAATGAGCTGCTCCATATAAATGGTCATACTAATATACTAAAGCACTCTTTAAATACCCAGAAAGTTGAATCAGTTCAACTGGACACATGCTGTAGTGGGAGAATCCAGATGGAGTGGGAGTTTCTCATCCAGATGACTTTATTGAGTCTCAGCTATTTATAAATTTATTTAAAACTCCACCCCTAATAACAGGTCCCATGGAACAAACAAAGCAATATAGTGTATGCTCTTAAGTGCAGAGAGGATTGTTGAGAAGTGTAGGGAAATCAAATGGCCGCTAAGAGAATGGACAGGACAACACAGGAACTACTTCTTCAGGCCAGGACTCCAACCTAGTAGCCACTTTTTAATGAAAGTGTGCAAATCCTTGATAGGGAGGCACAGTGTTTTAAATAGGAAGTCAAAGAAGCAATGCCTGAACTGAGGAGGGGGCCTAGGAGCACTCATTTCACAATTTACAATACTGTTATTGTGGCTATCCTATGTGATTAGCATACTTAGCCATTGTAATTATGGTCATGGTAATTTGCATATGAAACTGATCACCGGTTATGTATTGTTATGCAATGGTGCTGGTTTTAGTTGTTATGCAAATATGCTATGCAAATATAAAGCTGGGGATATGTACACTCAGCTGAGACTGAGGAAGTCATTTGGATGAGTGATGAAACATTTCTTCCACTAAACATTATGTCCAGATGAACTGACTTAACTTACTAGAAATTACATACCTGTATTATTGAGCATGCATAAAGACATTAATATGTATACCAAACTGAGTAGATTTAATACCTTTGAGTCATAACAAGAGCCCTGCAGTTGTTCTGGAGAAGCATAAACAAAAGTGCCCACTCCTGAAGTGTGGGAGGTCTCTGAAAAACAACACAATCCTTAACTCAGGCCACAAGGTTAAAATGCAAAAGACACCAAGGCTCTCAGCAAATGCTTACTACACGTGGATTCAAAACAGACAAGTTCAATAATATTGTGTAGGATAACAGTGCAACGGGGCATTTGTTAACATAATGAAATACTTATTCAGCTCTCACCTGCATTTCCATCTATATGAGAACTGGAAGACAGGTGTTTGTTTTCGTTTATCACAATATCCTCACAGGCCAATCCAAAGTCACCTATTTTTACATGGCACTCATCACCATGCAGGAAAATATTCCTTGGCTGTAAAGAAACAAAAGTAAAAAGAACATTTCAAGACCATTCATTCGCTGTACTAGTACAGTGGCTGAGAAAGCCCATTGCACTGCAAGTTAAAAACCTGCTGCAAATTCTCAAAACACAAGCATCAAAATGACAACACCGGCACAACATTAACAAAACGTGCAAATTCTCAAACGCGCTGCAAATGCTGAAAACACAAGCAACTTCCAAAACACATGCAAAAAGACTTACAACACAACGGAAGTGTTTCAGAGGGACACTGAAAGTGGACGGAACCATTCGAGAGCGAGCTGCATGGACCTGGATGTAGAGCCAGGATGTGGCCCTCTGAAACAATGTTTTCAGAATTTGCAGTGTGTTTAGTTAAAGTATTACAGGTGTTGTGGTTTTGATGTGGTTGTGATGAATTTGCAGCGCATTTTGTTACTGTTGTTCAGGTGTTGTCATTCTGATGCTTGTGTTTTGAGAATTTGCAGCACGTTTTTAACTTGCAGTGCGATGGGCTTTCTTGGCCACCGTCCACCAGCAGTGATGTCACATGTCTTCTCTGAAAGAATACATATTTTAACATTTTGCTAAGTTTAGCAAGTTCTCTACCAGTACATGTTGGCTATGATAAATTGTACAAAGCAATTTTAAACACAACACATAATTAATAACACATAAAGTAGTTTCAATAAATTATGTAGAGTCTGGGAATACAGAATGTCTGCCCTAACATAAAGGAAAAGGGTGTCTTTATAATTGTTTTTACCTGTATGTTATTTTCAGCAACACTAGCAGTGAACTGTCTAGTGTGCAGTTTTGGTGATGTGGAACCTGATGTGATCTTCTACTACTGTAGTTCATCCAACATAAAGTTTAAGGTGCTGTACATTCTGGGATGCTTTTCTGCCAACCATGGTTGTAAAGTGCGATTATTTGCATTGCAATGCCTTCCTCTTCACTTGAACCAGTCCTTCCATTTTTTCACTAAACACTCTTGTTTAGCAGTTTATAAAATACTCATACTTGCCCATCTGGTACTAACAACCACACCTTAGTCAAAGTCACTATAATCACATTTTTTCCCCCATTCGGATTTTTTAAGTGTACATTAAATGAAGCTCATGTCATAATGTCAATTGTTAAAAGAGTTATATAAATAAAGTGAACTAAGTTAAATTGTCCATCTGTCAACTGACAAAAACGGACTTGGGTAAAAGGATTAAAAAAAAAAAAAAAAAAAAAAGATGAAACTTTTAACTATGAGTCATAGATTAGGACGAGTGTTAGTGATGGATAAACTCCATAAAGAGCAGGGAGGTGGTCTATATATTAGTAATGTTTTTTATGATTGTGCTGTTTAATTAAGCAATAATACACGAGAGGAAGTGCTATATACACTCGAGGGTCATGCTATATTGTGAGATATACGCAGTACATCAGTGCCAATATCTGACGATATAGCATGACCCCCGAGTGTATTGTTGCGATTATACCACAGTTCTGTTATCAGTGTTTATTGATAGATTTTAGGATAAAGAGGATGGAAAAATATGATCTGTTTGTTTATCAAATAGTTCCATCAGACGATCCCCAATATCGGTCACTTCCGATTTTCTGGAACTCATCTTTTCTGCCTAAAACAGTGTACATACATGTAAAAATATATTTACATTATATATATGTAGCATTATAGTTATATCTAAATGGCCCCTAGCTGATACATCAGACTGTAACAGTCGAGGAGCATCATTAACTACCCAATAATTATTATACAGATAATAAACACAAACACATCCATTTATAAAATAGGATTTATGAACTCACTATAATTCATTTTGACAGATGTTGCTGGTTTGTTTATGGCTGCAGTGTTTGGCTTGTACGCGCTGGTGAGGTTGCTAGGGTTACGTGTACGTAGAGATTCTGTCCAGTGTCCACTGTGATTTCTCTACAGTCAATCTTTCTATGCAATATGTGAAACAGACTCAGTGGTTACCTACAGTTTCCAAGTTCTTTCCGGAGGACCAAAGCCTTCATACCCTCCTGGAATCTGGTGCTGACCCTGAGTTATGATCTTATGATCATTCTCTTGTACTCCCTCTTAAACATGGTATAGCTACCTTAAATAAATGAACAGTCCAGAATGCACTTCTGATAAAAGTGCTCTACCTGCTCAGTAATCAGTAGTGTGGCAAAATGTACCTTCCCCACACATAACTGGACAAACACAGCAATCATGCAAAAGCAGATAACAACTATGCTGTACACCTGGCTGACCAAAACGTTCTCAGAAAATTTGAAGCAATGGGAGTATGCTTACGTAATAAACAAGGAGGTCAATATGATATGACTATTGGGTCCTTTAGTAACCAGATGTAATCGTTTAGATCTCTATGTTGTGGTTTAGTAAGCCACATGATGAAGCATGTAGCACAACCAACATTAAAAGGTTTCTTCTGCAAGTACAATGCAATAGATTTATTTTAAGAGAGTGGATAAAATATCAATATGTTTTATGCTGTGGCTCTAAATTCGGGTCTGATCTCAACACTTCCAGTGCCCGTTTCTTTTCCAGATCAGGCTGCTAATCATAAAATCAGCAATATCTCTGAAAAAAGCCTCACCAACAAATAGAGAGATTGATGGATCTGATAAATTTGTCTTCATGAGCTGTACAAAATCAGCAGCTCAAACAAATGCCATCATTTCTTTTATATCTATTTTTTTACTGTCGCACACTTTAAATTCTGAATATCTACAGGAAAATCTAAATTGCAAATCTCAAATCAATTTGTACACCTCACCTTAAGGTCTCTGTGCATAATTCCACGGGAGTGAATATACTCCACCCCTTCAAGAATTTTCTTTAAGATATCAGATGCTTGTTGAAAGTCAAATGTTTGCAGGGAATCTGCAAATACAAAAATGGCAACCAGCTTGTATTTATATTCAACCAATAATACAGAGCAAGTAACCTATTCCAGTTAATAATATATGAAATGTACCTGAGAGTTCTGGCTTTGGAGTGGAGTTCCTTTCTTGAATCCAGTCTTTCAATGAACGTTCACACAGCTGCATTTGAATGTACAGCATTAAGTGGAACTGAACCTGTAAAATGGGCATCAGGATTAAACTCATGACCTAATGGCATTTTTTTTACTATGCCAGCATTGTCTGGAAGATAATGAACAACTTACTTCCTCTGGATGTTTTTCAGGCCACTGCTGACTGCTCATATCAACATACGACTCCTCAGAGAGTGTTGAACTTTCCCACCGGAGTGCAGGACAGGTCTCCCCAACAGAGCGCGGATCTCCCAAGAACACACATGGGACAATGTTCTGTGCAATGTTCAAGTTTTTTGTGGCAGGTGCCCGAGTCCTCTGCTCTTTTGCTACTGCAGATTTTCGAATATTATTTGAGCTATTCTTTAGCATGTTTGTAGATGGTCCTTTTCTGTCCGTTGAACATTCAGAGTTTTCAAATACAATGGATGATCCACTGGTGCTACTGGTACTTTCCTCGGCAAGTCTGCAAAAAAGACTTATCAAATTACAGTAGGCAAGTTTATCTACTTAATTTCATTAAAGAACAGGAATGATATTACCTGTCTGTTTGTGATGTTGTTTCCAAAGCCGGTATAGCAGGCAGAATGTTGCGTGCACCATCTACACGGAAAGCATATAAGGAATTATATAACGGTTCCTTCTAGTCCACCTTTTCAAGAGTACCTCTATTTCCTGTAACCACTCTAGGACATTTCACTGTATCTATCACTTTGCTCATATATGTTTACCATCATCAGCAGACATGGCAAATGATATTTTTTAAGCATGAAGTATGATGTAAAATATGAAATTTCCATTGCAGAGCAGGACATATGGGTGCTTTGTACCAGAAGCACTTTTAATAAAATTTAGCTAGCCAGCAAAAAATAAACTGTAAACATCTGTCCATATTGTGTCTGAAATGTCACTTATTACTTTATTCTTGTTTATAGAACTGGTGTATAAAAGCAATATCACACTCGCAAACTTTCAGTTATACTGAATAAGCATGGCTCTAAATAGTTATGGCCAAAATAGACGAATCACAGCTGTGTGGGTATTCAGTATAACAGCAATCTGGGCTTGTGCAAGATTGCTTAATTTTGAAAATGTTTGTTCTATTAAGTTTGCCTTAAAGACATGTACACACATTGGTTTATTTTGGCTTTCAGCTGTTGATCAGGAACCTCATTAGGTCGCAAAAAGTTGCAATAAAAATAAGAGCTAAAAGTTGCAATAAAAAAGACTATAGCTAAACATGTATGTTTAAAATCTTGATTTTGAAACAACAGAGCTGGCATTCCTAATATCTATTTTAATATTAAGGGTCAGGGAAATAAACTTTGCTTTAGAATGAAAGCAAAATGTAAGCTAAATATAAGCTAAAATGTACACTCAATATAAGCGATTTACTTTTGAAAGCAGGCTGCACATGCTCCATCCATGCAGTGTGATATCCAACAATGTTCAGATGCTGAAGACTGGACAGAACTTTAACCTCCCGTAAGACCTACAACAAATCATTCATACAGTTCCTCATATTACATTTCCTCATGCTGGTTCTCAGTGTACGTAAACTAAATGAGCTGCTATACTTCATTAGGACATTGGCCTACCTTCATACAGTCATTTCTTGTCACATTCTTGATCAGAATCCTTTTTACAGCATAATCCTGTCCATCCAGCTTGTTTTTTACCTGTCAAATACATTGAATATGTCACTAAATTGTAATATGTTGTTTAGAAACCACAATACGAACCACGTTATAGATTCCCACACCTTAAAGACTTTTCCATATGATCCTCTGCCCAGTGGCATCATTTCTTCAAATTCACTGAGGTAGCGAGAGGTTTGGAAAAGGCCGTCTTTTGTTCTGAAATATAAAAGATACTAAAAGATGCATAGAATGTGCATAGAAAACATAAATATATTAATAAAAGCACACTGTAACTGTCAACCTTCTGTGCTCTCCCTACCTTAGCACAGGAGTCTGGCCATCAGCATTTAGGTACATTTGATCCTGTCAACAACAAAAACATACAGTTACATTTTTTTTCTCTAAAATGTAATCAGTTCTGCCTCTTCAGGTTACTGTGTTCACCTGAGGAAACAGGGATGAGCTGGCTGCATGCAGGAGCTCAGCGAAGGCCCGGCTGTGCTGCAGTCTCACTGTGCTGAACTCGTCACTGACGGCCAGGGGAGAGAGGAGGTTCATCGCTGCTAGCCGCTGACCAATTACTATAACAGACCAAAACAGTAAACAGACACATTTAACACAGGAAGCAATGCAACTACATGGCATAGCAACTAGCCACTGAAAAAAACACTATTAATAAGTAATTCTTTGCTAGGCTGACTACATCAGGGAAATGGTGATGAGCTGCTGTTTTCCAAATTTCAGGTAATATTTCATTTCAAACTGGTAATTATTAACATGAAAGGAATTCAAAATACTCTGAAACAGTATACAGTTCTTCAGTGCATCTATATGTATGTACGTGTATATCTCAGAATTTCATATAGTTAATCACGATTAATCGCATTTTGTTAATCTATGTAAATGAATAAGGCTTTGAAGTGAAATGTTACAATTAAAATGGCGAACACATGTTATGCTAAAAGTACTTGTTAAAAACTGCTGGGACAAGAGAA
>JAOVVF010000051.1:16035920-16054452 GCA_028565595.1 Duopalatinus emarginatus | reverse complement strand
GTGTGTGTGTGTGTGTGTGTGTGTATAAGGAACCAATGTGGTTATAGAGGTTCGAGCCTTGCAATCAATATGACTTGACTTAAATGCTCTTGAGCAAGGCACTCAACACCCAAATGCAGTAGATAAAGGGGCTGCTCACCTCACTGGGCATGTGTTCTCACTGCCCCCTAGTGTTATGTAGTGTGTATGCATGTATTTCACTTCATGGATGGGTTAAATGTGGAGGTCAATTCCACTGCACAGTGGTCAGAAGAGCAACTCATTGAATAAAGATGAAGTGGTATGTGGATGTGAATGAAGCACAGATAGTGAGGAAATTATTTTTAAACTATTCTGGATACTAATTTTTTCACAGCTCCAGAGTCTACTTCCTTTTCTGCAAACCTCTCCCAGTGAGAATATCAAGGAGGATTATGGCTTAACTGGGGAAGAACTTCCTAAAGACCTTTTCACGTGAGTTTTATATCTTTAATCTTAACATGAGTCTCAGGTAAATTATTTAAGGCTTGTCTCATGTTGCATGTTTAGTATGTTTGGATCAAACCCTGGGGCGTTTTCCTTTTTGGTGTGGTTCATTTAGGCAGGTGTCAGCGCTCCAGCACAGACCAAACTAACGGTCTGAGACATTCTCAGTGAGGTGATTCTGATCTGCTTTCTGAGCGCTTGGTAAACTCTAGTGTAGTTGCCATGTGAAAATGATCAGATTCTGAATCAACCCCACTGCAGGAAGTGAACCAAACATGCCATGTGGTTTGGATTGTGGGCAACTTTTTATTGTAGATGTGAGCTGCTGAACTATGCTGTGAATTGCAAACTGAGCCAAAGGATAGCTGTAGTGCTAAAAAATAAATGCTGGATGATATGCATTACATTTTGTTCCTATGAGGGCAAGTCAAATATTATCTGCACTTTGGCTGTAGAATTGCTTTTAATCAACTTTCAGAAAAGACACGTACATTATTTTTTTCATGAAATCTTCCTTCCTTTTAATACACTTTGTCCATCTATCAACAAGGTTTCCTATTCCTTCATTAATAACGTTTTAGGCTGAGCTGTCAGCCACAAATGCACTGCTGTCTTCACCTATTCATCAGACATAAATCTTCGTCCTCTTAGTGTCTAATATTTTTTTATTGGATGGTCTATTAAGGATTAAGGTCTATCTCATTTGTTTGCACTCCAGGATTTCTGGTTATGTATCACGAGCCGATCATGGTGTGGGACGAAGTGCAACTGACCGGCAGTTCTTATTTATTAACAAAAGACCCTGTGATCTGTCCAAGGTACCCAAGTTTACTTTAACTGTCATTATTCCCCTAATATATACTATGCTTATCTCCAATTAATGTGTACTTACAGGTTTCCAAGCTTGTAAATGAAGTCTACCACATGTTCAACCGTCATCAGTACCCATTTGTTGCTCTGAACATTTCTGTTGTTTCAGGTATGAAATACTAAAAAAGCTCATAATGTAAAAAACATAGACCGATCACATACAGTATATGCAGCATAATACAGTCAACACTTTCTTTTCCTTTTTAATTTCCTTTCTCTCCACCATGTAGAATGCGTCGACGTCAATGTTACACCTGATAAGCGTCAGATATTTCTGCAGGAGGAGAAGCTGTTGCTTGCTATCCTGAAGAGCTCTCTCATTGCCATGTATGAGACTGGAGTCAATAAGATCACTCTTAACCACGCACCACAAATCACAGGCAGTATGTGTGCCATATCACTGCATTCTCATATGTGATCAATATGACGGATTAGACCGATTTATAAAAAAAAATGTTTACTATTTGTCAGTTTTTTCCAGATCTAGTGATTCTGCTAATAGTGCTGAAGGTTCTCGAAAAGCTTCAGTGAATGGATTGACCTCAGAAGATGATTCAGAGACTTTGACACAGACCCCAAAGACATCTTTTAACTTGGCTGGTTTGAAGGCAGCATTTTCAAAACAGCAAGGTACTGGTATTGGGACAAAGACCTCTAATAATAAAACTATGCATCATGGTCCACCTCAGAAAAAGATGCAGTCTATTATCCATTGCTCAGAAAGGACTGACTACAACAGATCATCAAATACTGCTTCTGTAAAAGCAGTTATACCACTGAAAATGTTGCAATCAAGCCTAACCAAGCATGAGCATATGTTGGATATGGAGGCTGATTCAGGTCTGTCAGAGCAAGGTGCCATCACTAAAAGCCCAGAGACTGTGTATGAAAGCAGTTCTGAATTCAGCCATCCAGACTTGCCTTTAGAGGAACCTTGCATTAAAACAGAGGCTGGCAGTGACTCTGTAGATGAGGTGGTGCATGATGTTTCAGAAACGTCAGAACAAGAGACGGTGTCTGTTATTAGTCCTGAAAGGATTTCTAGTCCCAAGGCGAAAAAACCTAGGTTGAACAATGACCTATCAGAACGGGCTGAACTGCCTTCCTCCAGCACAAGCAGTGCTTCCTGTGAACAGTTTGACAAACCGGTTATAGTGCAGAAGAAATCTGTGCCTTTGCAATTTTCAATGAAGGAGCTGGTAAGAAGGATGGAGAGACTGAAGACACAGCAAAGAGCGCAGAATGATCAGGAGCCAAAATATAGACGCTTCAGGGCAAAGATTAACCCTGGTGAAAACCAGAGTGCTGAGGATGAGTTGAAGAAAGAGATAAGGTACAGAGGGATCATTTTATTTTTTTTATTTGCTGTTTGGATGCATCTTACTCTAATCTTGTATATATTTGTTTTTTAGCAAGGACATGTTTAAGGAAATGGAGATAATCGGTCAGTTCAACCTGGGTTTTATCATTACCAAGTTAAACTCGGATCTTTTTATGGTCGACCAGCATGCCACAGACGAAAAGTACAACTTTGAGATGCTACAACAGCATACTGTCCTAAAAGGACAGAGACTTATAGTGTAAGTCTGCACTTTAATACATATTTAAAAAGTAATTCACATTCCTTTTGAAGTAAAACAATGTTTTCTGTTTTCATCTCAGTCCACAGAGTCTCCATCTCCCTGCTGTCAGTGAAACTATACTGATTGAAAATCTTGAAATCTTCAAGAAAAATGGCTTTGACTTCCTGATTGATGAGAATGGTATATGCAAGAGCATAGCTAGTATTTGTAAGCTTAGTGTGTTTCTGTGCATCTTATGTAAAGCTTTATAATACGTGTAATGTCATGTTTCATAGCACCAGTCATGGAGCGTGTGAAGCTGATATCTGTACCTACAAGTAAGAACTGGACCTTTGGCCCAGGTGACATTGAAGAGCTCATTTTTATGCTTAGTGACAGTCCTGGGGTCATGTGCAGGCCTTCTCGAGTCAGGCAGATGTTTGCATCGAGAGCATGCCGCAAATCAGTGAGTATACACTCGAATTTTCAGTATTTTAATACCATAGACTAATTTGAAGAAATCTTGAAGATACCATATGAAAGTGAGTACTTTTCTGACCACTATGCAGTGGAATTGACCTCCGCATATAACCCACCCGTGCAGTAAAACACACAGATACACACTAGTAAACACTAGGGGCAGTGAGCACACATGCCCAGAGTGGTGGGCAGCCCCTTATATGCAACACCTGGGTAGCAGTGGCAACATATATTAACAAACCAACAGCAATCCTTATTAAAACATGCATGTTTTTCAGCGCGTGCCAATCTGAGGCACAGAGCTAGATGGTGTTTATAGTCAGTGGAAATATGAGCCTGAAAGAGTCTACTGAAGATTTTATTCATTCTTATTATTTACAAGACCATTTATATAATATTAACAATGATAATGCTATGTCAGATTGCCAGCATAATACAAGTATGCAGAGGCTGATAAATCAGCAAAAGCCTTTATGTTCAAAACAGAGAATTACTCCTCACTGTAATAACACATGATTTTAGTGACTAGATAACAGACTGAAACAGTGCAGAGTCATACACAGTTTCCAGTCTGCAAGTCCATTTTCTGTTTAGTAAAGACTGTCCCTTTATATGTTTTGTTAAGTTTCCAAATTCACTTGTAAGGACTCTGTAAGGATTTTATTTCACTCTGCTGCTTATTTATGTATAACAGCGTAAAAGTTAGCAGGTGTCCACAAATACACATTACATACTGACATGTGCATATGTGATATTTGCAAATGTACCATCCAGTACTGTATTAGCCAATAATGTAGCCTAGTTTTATTGTTTTATTGCGTGAAGCCCCCTGTGATGTACATAAACTCTTCCCTGTTCCATGTTAAACTGAATCTTGATGCCCTGATTCCACAGGCCTCTGAGTAGGACAGAGGACTCTGCTGTTGAGACCAAGTTTCAACCCTGATATCAAACCTTCTGTCCTGAATTTTTATCTAACATCACTGTTCTGTTACAGTACAGTCCTGAACCACCAGTCCTTTTCTTTCTCACAGGTAATGATTGGGACGGCACTGAACACCAGTGAAATGAAGAAGCTGGTGGTTCACATGGGGGAAATCGAGCAGCCCTGGAACTGTCCGCATGGCAGACCGACCATGAGGCACCTGTTGAACCTGGATGTCCTGTCTCAGGACTGATGTATGATGACATCTGATAGCTGTACGTTCACGATCAAGCTGGAGCAGATATATCTATCTACAGTGTTTTCCTGTACAGACTGAAACACATCCTGTATTCACATTTTAATCTGTTATTGTAGCATGTTATATGTACATACCATTCATTTAACTTTAAACTTATTACTAATTGTTTTTATATTTGTATTTACGTCTGAATTTCTTCTGCCTTAATAAAGACCTGTTATCATTGACGATAAACGCTTGTGCGGTTTGACCCGTCTGACCCGCCGTCCAAACACGATCACCTAGCAACCTGTAGCTGTATACAGACTGCGCTAACAAGCCTAACACAGTAGTCAGCTTTCCTATGGGCTGTAATGGCGGAAGGAGACGAAAAGGAAAAAGCCGGTGACGTGACACTAGGTGAATTATCACTTAATGAACCGGAGAATTGCTCCGCGTCGAGTGAGGCTTCAGGAGCGGCTGCTGAGTTCATTACATTACATCCTGCAGTAGAGAAAGAGAAAACAGCCGAGCTTGAGCTTCCTGCTGTCCATGTCCTCTCAGACATTATTATTGAGAGGTTAGATACTAAACAGTAACTGTATTCTCTACAGGCAAGATAAAACATAAACTGACCCGAGTGTGTTTCAGATATGAAGGCTGCAGGTCTGGACACTTGTTGCACGGGGAAGGAGTTGCGTACCTCAGGGGTGGACATGTGTACAAGGTGCGGAGGAGGACAGGGCTTAAACATTCAAAACAGAAATATATAACACAAGTCATCTCTTTGTTTACAATGATTTTTCACTGTGCTTGTTTCCTAGGGAAGATTTGTAAATGGCTTTATGCATGGTCATGGTGAATACACATGGGCAGACGGGTTAAAGTATGAGGTGTGTTGATTTTTTTTTTTTATTTTAGCACAAACACAACATGGTGTAGTCATGGCTGGATTACTGACCTGGCCAGTGGGGCCAGCACCCAGGGGCCCTTGAGGTCAGGGGGGCCCTGGCCCAAAACATTTTGCGATGCCTATCAACATTTATGATACAATATATTTTAAGGATCCTCTGACTATTAGGGACTTTGACCCCAGGGCCTCTTGGGGGCCCTAGCCATCCTTTTGGGGCTCCTAGCCATGCTTTTGGCCATTTTTTTGCCCAGGGGCCCAGACTATCCTTAATCCATCCTTGGGTGTAGTTCGTTAGAGCAATCATTTCACATTCAAACTGAGAGGATGAGAAATTTCAACTAGTGAACACTAGGGGGAGTGAACATGCTTGCCTGGAGAAGGGGGCAGCCCCACACCACAGTGCCCAGAGAGCGGTTAGATGCCTTGCTCAAGGGCATTTCAGTTGTGTCTTGTCTGTTGCAGAAATCGAACCCGGCACCTTCTGGTCACAAGACCGGTTCATTAACCACAAGGCCACAGCTGCCCTAATTCTGGTACTGGATAATCTTGCCTGAAAAGTTTTTTTAAATCTGAATGCAGTTACTGCCTGATTTCTCTGACAGTCATTCATCTTCAATAACCACCTTAGTCAGGGTCCTAGTGGATCTGGAGCTTTTCTTAGGAACACTAGGTGCAAGTTGCCTGCACAGCACCATGCACACACCCTCATTTATATGTACAGGCTATTTAGTGTCCCTAATCCAGCATGTTTTAGGGAAGTGGGAGAAAACCCACTCGGACATTGGATAAAAACATGCACAGAAACTCCACACAGACTATACCCTGAGCTCTGTGCGGACTCTGGATCTGTGAACTAACAGTGATACCTTCAAAGCATTGTGATAGGAATTTAAGTCATACATCATGATAAAATGGTGAGAATAGTAATAATATTTATTCAGGGTGTGTTCCTGCCTCATGTTCCCAGGTTCTAGATCCTGAACAGGATGATGTGATTACTGAAGATCAGTGAATGCTAAGGATGTAAAACAGTATTACACTGCAATTGTTAAAAGTTGTGTATATATAATTAATCATTAAAGTCGACTGTGTTCATTTTGCTGGCTTTACTGTCTCATGCATGTAACTAATATACTGGCCACTCAGCTGAGTTTAGTTAAATATGTCAATTAAGACAAAGACAAATAAATAGATTTTTTAGTAACATGATATCAATGTTTAGACACCTGTATAATAACACAGGACAGTTTCCACACCATAGAAAGAAGTAGGTCTCCTCACCTTCTAATTTATAATCACCCTGTAGTTTAACCTCAGGACTCAGGAGTGTTAGAACTGAACTCTGCAGGATAGGAACACTACAGTAATATCACGGTTGTAACTTTCTAACACCAATTGTGTTTGACAGGGTGACTTTGAATCAAATACCCCTGTGGGACATGGGACATACACATGGTTAGACTGTAGCACCTATGAGGGACAGGTATGCAATGGCATCTGTCATGGCACTGGAACTTACAAATCTGCCAAAACCTGTACTACATACAGAGGACAATGGCACAAAGGCCAAAGACATGGCGAGGTAGGATAGAATATGTCTAATGAGTTTGACTTTGCAGATTTTTAAATAATTAAGTACTTGTCTTCATTTTGTACATAACTTTAATACATAACCCAGGGGACAATCTACTACAATCAAGAGGCAACATCATGGTATAAAGGTGATTGGGAACACAACCGAAGAGAAGGCTGGGGTATGTGCCGGTATGTGCAGATTCCCACAGTTCCAAATCTCAGTATTCACTCTTGACTATCACATGAAAATGATTCATATGCTTCTCTTTCACTAGCTATCCATCAGGAGACACATATGAAGGCCAGTGGAAGAGCAGCGTCAGACATGGAGAAGGAACAATGAAATGGATTCAGCTGGGTCAGCAGTACATTGGGCAATGGCTAAATGGTGTTCAGGTCTGTTAGTCTCTCTGGTCGCTAGTCGTAGACGATTCACTGTATCCTAGCACACCATAGTCCACCTTGCCATTTATATGTTGTAAATAGATCTAGATATTCTGTGCAGCATGGACATGGAACACACACATGGTTTCTGCGGCGAGTTCCTGGCTCACAGTATCCGCTAAGGAATGAGTATAAAGGGGAGTTTGTTCAAGGCTTGCGTCATGGTCAAGGAACATTTGTCTATGCAAGTGGAGCAGTTTACTCTGGATGTTGGAAAGACAACAAAAAACATGGTCAGGTAAATCATGTTGCACCTGCTTTATTCTAAAACGTAGGTACATTGTTTCTTTCCATGGCATTACTGGAAATGTTTTGTTTCAGGGAAAGTTTGTTTTCAAAAATGGTCCGATATATGAAGGGGAGTTTATCGATGACCATATGGTGGAATTCCCATCCTCCTTACCTAAGGGAGCTGAAAAGTCAGGCAGTAGTGCCTCACTACTTGGGCCTGACATGGCTTTGAGCATAGAAACTCTATTAAACCGAATTCCTGAAGCACAAAGAAGCGAGGAGATCAGACAGGTCAGTATGAGATCATTTTTCAGGATTTTGAAAAAAATTGTTATATTGTCAAATTCTTAATTTAAAAATCCCACTAGCCTTGACAGAATGCAGTGTTGTACCATTACTATGATAGTGTTCAGTGTGTTCATATGTCCCCAGGTGGAATTTGTTATTATGAGACATATTGCATTGCTGAGGCCCATATACAGTCTCTATAGCAGCCTTGGATATGAGAATTCTCCAGATAACACTTTCGTACTCAGCCACCTTCAGTTTTGGCGTTTTCTTAAGGACTGTGGTGTTCACCGGCATGGGTTAACACTGGCACAGTTGGACCACCTTATTAACAGTAAATACGCCTTAGTGCATCTTTCTGCATGATTAATTTGTTTTGGTAGAATGATGTATAACATCAGAAATGTCTTTTCAAGATTAACTGATGCCATTTTTCTATTCATGTTCATATAGAGGATCTCTGTCCAGAGGAGGTTCCTTCACCTTTTAGTACAATGTTGCTAAGAAAGTGGATTAGTTGTATTGTCATTGCAGCATACCATATTTACCACAAAGTCTTTGAGTAAGTGGTGTTGTGTCCTAAGTTGAGAATTGAACACTGCTAGCAATGTTAAGGTTTCAGGTTAAATCTTACATAATTTGCCGTTTTTCAGGTCCTCTAGCTATGTACTTGCAGAGTGCTTTTCCAAGCTTATGAGGCAGAACATCATTCCAAATGCCATGAATGTAAAAGGTAATCTGATATTTATTATATAGGGCCATAAATGCATTGTGGTTTTAATTATTGTGTAACATATTGTCATTTTTACTGAATCTCATTTAGCTGTAGTCAATAAATAAGTATTTTTTAAAAACACAGGACTTCTTTATTGCCATCCCCTTCGTGCTGTGATTGGCAAGAATTATACTGACAGATGCTGGGAAATATACCAGGCGGTCCCTAAATTCAACTCAGCTGCCACCTCTGACAACATCATGACGGCCAGGTGTTTCATCCAGATGTTTAAGGTAAAGACGTTATCACTTCTGGATATTATATATTATTCCTGTTTTAACAAATGAATTGTTTATTTACAGGTTCTTGGTCTCTTTGACAGTACACTAACCACAACAAGATTATTGGAGATCCTTTCACTAGAAAATCCTGCAATCTGCAGTTCTTCTCATAGTAACTTGGATTTGGAGGTTAGGTTCAATGTTAACATCTTTTTCATGATAAGTGTCATAAGTAATAATGTAACACGGTCTTGAAAACCCCAGACACAACACTTTTTTGCTCCCAACATGCTATGCAACTAAGCAATCCAGATCACTGAATACCAGCTACATTAACCAGGAACTGGGTGGGAGCAACTGACCTGGTCGGCAAAACCCTGCTGTCATTTTTTAAATGAAAGAATAGGGAAAAACTTAAGATTATAATATAAGGTTTTGGGATTGGATCTTGTTGAATGTAAGAACTGCTTTGCAGATTACTTTTCTTGAGTTCTTTGAGGCTCTGCTTGGTTGTGCTGAAGTGAAGAACACACATAGAGACAGAAGTGCACAACACAGACAGTGCGAGTTGAATTATCCTGATGAGACTTCATCAAGATATCAGATGAATAACAGCCCTATTCTGAGCCACTTTGCTTCCCCTCAGGTTAGTACAAATGTTCAGGAAACAAATATAGCCCTCACTGTTTCACTTTGACACCTTAAAATGTAGAATATGACTGCTGTCTATACAGCATGTCTTTAACATAACCACGATGTGTATGTTTACCCAATTGGTCTCCAGCATTATGAGTCAACAGTGCTGTCCTCAAGCACCATGTCTGTTGCCACCAGTGTCAAATCTCTTCAGGTTTCTTCTTTTTTATTAAGTTATTTCTTTAAATTGTTTATAGAACATGAGTAATGAGAAAATGCTAATGAGTATGTCTCCTTTAAGGAATTTAAATCTAAGGCAACAACACAGTTATCCTTACCTGAAGAAATACAATATAAAGGTACTATGTCTTGCATACATGTGCACATATGTTTTGAGTTGTAAACAACCTTTCAATACAGATGTGTTTCTTTGGCTTATTATTTACTAGACCATGGAACTGAACTGCCCAAGCTGACTATTACAACAAATGCATCAGAGATAGAATTGAGCAAACAAACTCCAAACCCTGTCCTAGTTGAAGACACACAAGTGACCAAGCCACCATGTATAAACACAGGTACAAACTAGCTCATAGATGAACCTGCATATTGTGTAGTTTAAAGCATACCCATCCAAACCCATCTCAGCTAGATGAATACATGCAGTGCTAGTCTCAGTCACTACCTGCCTTACCATGGTTTGTGTATTATTGGGTAGAGGTTGTGGAAAAGGGACGACCAGAGGAACTGGAGACCTGGATCGACCGTATTCATCAGTTCTTCATACACACATTCTTCCCAGCATATGAACACAACTTGGTGTGGAAAAAGGAGGTGCAAGAAGAACGCCAAAGACAAACCCAACACAACAGAATCATTTTGGAAAAGGCCAAGGCGAATGCTAAGTACTTCACCTTTTTCTTAGTAATTTTTTTCAGTAGTCCCTGCACAAGGAATGGTGGTAATAGAATCAAGAACAGGTAATTGACCAGACATGTTGGTTTTAGACTAAGAGAGCTGAGGGTAGAAGAGCAGCTGAGGTCAGAAGAGGAGGAGCGATCTAAAGATAAAGAGGAGTGCGCCAAAGAAAAAATAAAGGATGAAGAAAGAAGCCATGTCTTAAATGACAGTTCATCCACAGCTCTCACAAACTCAGTGAGCTCCTCCAACTCTGTGGATTTAAAACAATCACCCACTAACAAAAAGAAGAAAAAGAAGAAATAACATTAAGGTCTTCCAAAATACATGTTTTATTGATCAATGTTATATAAATGCAGAATAGTATATAAATTTAGTAGCTAAATATATTTAATGTCAATTATACTGCAAAAAGTAAATAAACCCTGCACAATGTTTGCCGATAATTCTGCTAATTAAATCTATCGGTAGGTGGCGTAAACATCATGAGGTCACGCTCACACACTGACGGTCTCACTCTCTCCCTCCGCTCGGGGGTGAACAGCAGCTGATCGGTAATCATCTGAAACATAACAGAAATGACAGTGTAGCACTACAATTGGTGTTAAATACCTTTAATGCTTAAACACCTAGAAAACAGTAACAGCTGAGTGTGTTACACAAAAAGTGCATTAAAGATAAACTCCACCTCTTCAGTCCAGGGAGTGACCAGTGGTGCCATTCTAGGGAAAGCTGAATTAAAAAGTGTGAAAAAGAGTGAGTGGTGAGGGCCACATGCTTAAATCCACCTCCATAAAACACCAAGGTGAAAACACCAGAAATAGGAACATGCAGAGTACCTGTAGGAGTCATTAGTTCATCATGAATAGGTTCCTCTGCCTGGGACAGAGGGCTCTCCATTTCAGCATCTACTAAGCCAGGTGAGAACCTGTCCGTTGATATGCTCTGTACAGGAGATAAGCTGCATCGGGCTGTGGGTTGCAGATACCGCTCAATGTCCAAACCGGCAGTACACTAAAATAATAATAAAAAATAGAAACATTTCAATTAATTAGTGTAAATTTTGCTTATAAGCATTACCAGACGATGCCTTGTAATTACCTCACTCTCCTGCTTGTCAGTCACTTTACAGTTGTCACTGATAGGAGATCTGTAAAATAATTTAAACAAATGTATATGTTTAAAAAGCTGCACCTTATTATGCTAGAAGGAAAACTTTTGTCTAATCTAGATACTATAATGGACAATTGGGTAGATAGCTGAAGCAGGTGTTATTTTCTTAAACATCCTTTAAAGACTGACTAGAAGACCTAGGCACTATCTACAAACTCTCAATATTAACTCTCACCACAAACACAATCATGCTTACGTTTCATTGACACATGCGTCAGTCTTGTCTGATGGTGCAGGAGAGAGGATCTGGACTTGCTGTGGTGTGGTGGACATCATACAGGGGGAGGAAGGGACAGAGAGACATTGCTCCATAGCCTCTGCTTGTGGAGTTGTCTTGGCTGCTGAAGGCGAGTGGGTGCTGCTCATAATGTGATCTTGACTGACTGAGTGGATCATGTCCACTTCAGCAAACACAGTCTCTCCAGTTTGTTCCTGGGACAATGCTGTCATGGTAGACTCCTCATTACTTCTCTCTGGTTCTGAACAGCTACCTGAACGTGCAGGAATTTGAAGTGGCAGTTCTTCCTCAGAGTGACGAGGAGAATTGTGTGGCTTGAACTCGGCTGACTGGTTCATCTGATCGTTTAGTGGTGTAATCATGAGGTCTGACTGGATATTGTTGAGACTCGTGTTCTGATCTAGTTGTGTGTGTGAGACTTCATTCTGTGAGACACAGGGGGCAGACCTGTGCCGCTCAGGGCTGATGCGACAAGGTGTGGGGGAGCAGGGAAGGCGCTCAGCATTGTGTTTAGGAGTACAGACAGGAGATGCAGTGATGAGAGGTACTGCAGCAGGGGAGGTAGGAGGGGATGCAGCAGGAGGTGCACTTTTAGGAGTTGTAAGCATGCATGGAAGAGGAGATGACTGTGTCTCTGCAGTGGATCTCTGCTGCCTGGCTGGTGTGCTGAATTTAGACCCATGTGGGGAACAGTGAGTAAAGGAAGCTGCACTCAACAGAGATGATCTTGCCACACCTAGAGATAAATATATTCACACAGTTGACAGTCAAACACAGTCACAAAACATCACAAGGTGTACAGAGATTAATATTGAGGCTGTAGCGAAATCGTACCAACTACTTTGACCGGACTCTCCACCTGGAAGAAGCCTCCATGAAAAACTACTGTCTGGGCTGTCAGCGTGTTAGCCAGGCCAATTGAAGCAGGAGCCGAGTCATCTTGAGCTGTGTCTGAAGCCTCAGCAGCTTTGGCGGCTGCAGCTTGTTTGGCCTTCATGGCAGCTTTCACTGCAGCCAGACGACTCTTTGCAGCAGTGCTGGCTCCCACACCTGCTCCAGTCTTACCGCGGGGAGCAGGGGGGCGCTGCAGGTTCATGCACAGGGAACACAATAATTAGTAACCGTATCTACTGCTCATCTGTTCAAAATTGTGTGATCAATCATAATTGATATTTTGCTCAATTCAGTACTTAAAGATTCTGTGGATGGAACCCAAAAGGCAAATTGCTCATGAGCAACATGTTTACTGGGTCTTGTGTGAATCAGGTTGATTTATTCATCTTCAGTTATTTTAATTCTGTTCAGGTTCATTATAATTTAAATAACATTGTATCAATTTCCTCAGACGTTAAGGCTTTTTTTTTTTTTTTTTTTAACAGTCCTGTGCATACATCTCATTTGTTCTGGTGTGGCATTATATAATTTAGGGTTATAAAAACAATTAAATTGTATTTGAAGTGGTGGGGAAAAGACATGCACCCGTCACTGTGAATGACAGGCACAGAAATGCTAAAAATCACACTTGCTTATTTAAAATATTTGATTATTTGTTAATATTGTGATGGTGGCAGCATGTCAGACCGGTCAATCTATGTCAATAGTATTACAGATTTTAAAATGGCTATCATAAACATAGAAACAAAATTTCATTTTGAACACACAAGTCGTCTGTTAAACGTACCTTGACCACTTTTTTTTGCCTGGTGACCTGCTTGATCTCCTCTTGCCATCCCCTGGCTTCAGCTTCTTTTAATGCAGTAAACTTCTTGTCAACATCTTCTACCTAATACAAGAGGAAAAGTAGGGGAAATGTCTAGAGCTAACTAATTACTGAGTCACTTATACAGTAGGAGAAAAAAAAAAAAAAAAAAAGACATTCACCTTCTTACTCAATATATGATTAAAAAAAAAAAAATTAGGAATGATAACTTGTCAAATACTCACCTGAAAGTACACCATGTCCCAGAACCCCTGTAAGTCTGTGCAGGTTGTGATCTTCTCCCCTCGGCCAAAATCACAGTCATCCACCAGGCCACTAAACTGGGCAAAACGTTCCTTCATCAGCAGCCTGGCTTGGCCAACAGCTGTTCGCATTCTGTCCCGCACTGGAGACACAAAGAAAAGGTGCACAGGTGAATTTTAAGGCTGTATGAGCAGTTGCCAGGTGAATTTTTATTTTCTTTTAGATTTTTTTTGTTCACTTACTCTCTTCTGGGATGGAGGAATCGTCAAATCGCAATTCCCAAAATTCAGACAACTCTGTCAACCGTTCTGTCTCGCTAGCCATTACTGCCCTGTAGGACACAGCAGCATATACCACAGTAAGAAATATATTTATGCATACATACACACATACCAAAAATATATACATACAGCAGCAATTGCTCTCACCTGAAATAGGGCACATCATGCTGAGGCTCTGATGGTGCCAAAGGAGGAGAAGGAGAGGCTGGAGGCATAGAAGGAGGTAGATGAGAAAGGGACACAGGAGGAGAAGCACACGGGGCAGGAGATGAGGAAGGAGAGGCAGGAGGTGGAAGAGATAGAGACACAGGAGGAGAAGCACACGGGGCAGGAGATGAGGAAGGAGAACCAGGAGGTGGATGAGAAAGAGACACAGGAGGAGGAGGAGTAGATGGAGAAGAAGCAGAGTGAAAAGCAGAGACAGGAGAAGGTTCAGACATGCAGGGTGGGTGTGAGGAAAGAGTTGGAGCAGAATCAGATGGTGGAGAAATTGGCCTCATAGAATCCATCTGGGGTTCAAATGAAAAGCTGCAAAAAGCAGGACCACAAATTATAATATAATAGACCATTAGATTATAGCTTAATAGGTATCCATATTAAGAAAAAACATGCCCAGGAGCACTTAAATGGCATGTAAATTATGTACCTGGGTGAGAGGAAGGCATCAGCAGAGCGAGGGGAAAGGGGTGTAGGCTGGAAGGTTCTAAGACCCGAAGGTGGCTGGAAGACAAATCCTTGGGGAGCAAATGAAACTGGAGTCACTTTAGCGTCCTCCACCATCTTTTCGTCTTTAGGAGGGGAAGAATCAACTGCAACCACTTCATCAGCAACCTGGTGAAACATTTACCAAAACAGATTTACACAAGTCTGATCTATAAAAACAAATAGGTAAGTAATTAAATAATCATGGGCAAGTGGTAAAGGTGTATTTACCTTAGTTTCCTTTTTTTCAGCTGCCACAGGTGCAGTATGTCCTGTTGGAAGTGTGACATTTAACCTGGATATATAAAATGCCCAGACATTTGTTTTGAAATGCATACTGCACATTGCCCTTACCCTGCATGTTTTTCCCTTTACCCAAAGAGGGTGCTGCAGGTTGTCTATTGGCAGATTTTGTTCTGGGAATTCTGAGATCTAGCAATGAACAAATGAAAAGAATGTGAATTAACAGAATTAATGCCCAGTGTGTTGGACATTAAGGAATTCTAAGAAAATATGATAAATTAAAAAGAATTCAAAAGTACCTGCAGCAGGTTTGGCCACAGATTTGGTTGTTGCAGCTGCTGCCACAGTTTTAGCAGCTGATCGAGTAGTCGGAGCTCTGACAGCTGGTTCAACTATCAAAAGAGACGAGTGGACTTGAATCCCAAACTACACTCAGCAAAGATTATGTCAAATCTATCACATTCACCCATTAAAGAAGAACATCAGATTTGAGACTTATGGGGGACTGTGTGAAAAACCTACCTGCAGCAATTCTGCCTCTCGCAGCTGCTGTCGTTGAAGACTTATTAGCTCTGGTGCTAGGTGGCTCAGCTGACGACCAAAATATGAAACCTGATTAACTGTGACAACTAATTGCAATGCAGTGCTTTTAAATGAAGAGTGGGAATATACATATAAATATACTAGTACAAAAAAGAATTACCTTTCTTTGGTGCAGGCTGTTTTTCAGCTAGCTGCTGTGTGAAAAACAACATAAAGCCACCATAAATGACTCTTTATATGGACATATAATAGATGTGTAATTAGGAATATAATAACTTGTAATGAATGCTGAAGTGTAACATACCTTTGGCTGTAGATGCTGTTTCATAGAACGGGTCACTCTGGTGGACGGCACAGATTCGGTGCTCTGAAAGAGAGCACTTGTGTCACTGAGTAATACAGTTGTATGCCACATAATCCAAACGGATGCATGCAAGTTATTAAGCTTACCTTTTTTGTGTTTGGTACAACAGGATTCAAGGGCAAGTAGCCCAGGGGTTGTGGACGGTAAAGACCGACCTTAAAGGTGCCTTTCTTTTCCTTTTCTCGCCTTTCTTTCTCCTTCTGCATTGCTTTGTTCTCTTTAAAACGCTCCAGCATCTTTTTCCTCTCCTCTACAGCACTGTTATCTGGTCAAAAACATAGTGTTATTTACTGTAGTACATACTATGAAAAATGTTTCGTGGAAGGTGACATTTCTTCTTACTTTTATCTGCTTTTGCTTTGTGTCCCATCTCTTGGGAAGGGAGAACTGACTTCTCAAGAGAGGAGACATCCAAAGAGACCTCCATCTCGGGAAGTTGGTCCAGGTGTCTGCGGAGGTTCTGCATCTTTTCCCTGTTCTCTTTTTGTGTCTGGGAGCGTCGCCTGGACATTTTCACTCTTATCATGGAGACACTGCTGTCTCGCTTGTAAAGATGTGTAAAGCGAGAATCCATACTGCAAAGGAGGATTATTAATATTAATAATAATCTCTCAGCATTTAAAGGAAGAAGAGGGTGCTTGGTAGATACCACTGCATACATTTGTTAACAATCTAAATTGTTGCTAATCTCAAGTATGTGCACTTTATAGGGTGCATATTAAGTCTAAGGTGGACAACATGATGCAAAACAACAAAACAAAACCCAGACACTCACAAGAGGAAAACAAATTACAGCTCAAAATATGAATAAATGTGAGCTTTATACAGTAAACAGTCGACAGATCAAAATCAAGAAAGATTTATTTTTCTTCCTGTTACAAGACAGGTTTGTATTATAATTGTGTAACAGGTTAATGCCTAACAGCTCCATTCACTTATGGTCATGTTAACACTAGCTTGTTAGTTTTCTCTTTTCACCTCGAAAGGAGTCAAATAAAATATAACCATAAAACACTATCAGGAATAAAAGAGATACAAATAAATGTATTAATGTTACGTTATACTGTAGTAGTGTCCCTGTAAAGACTATTAAGTTATTATTATCCTGTTATCTACACCTGTTCTCCTGTAAGTTATACAGCGTTAGTTATATCTAACAGCCTCCTCAGTCTCATACAGAGGATTAATAACTACCTGTAAGCGTTTCTCTACAACTTACAGTCTTGTATTATTCCTTACCTTTAAATGTGTAGACTGTTTTATGTTGAAACTGCCTGTTCGCTGATAACGAGCCCGATAAAAACGCGACAAATAGGAAATAAACAAACGACGACCCGCTCCTCGGGTATTTCAGTTAAAACATACACAAGATGGCGGGTAGGGTTTGAAAATCGGACCCTCTCGTTCTGATTTGCGGATGGAAACCCGGACGTCGGCGCTGATTGGTTGTCTCCTCAGAGAGAGCGCACGTACTCAACTCGACGTTGAGAGAAGTTGACTTCACTTCCGGGTTCATTTGTCTGAGGTGTGAAAGGTAGTTTAGTGTTGAAGTAGTCGTTGTGTGTGTATCTTTATACACACACACACACACACACAATACATAGGCTGGTGGTGGCTCTATAATGGTATTGTGTGGTTTGTTTAGCTGATATTCCACATGAGACCCCTGGTACATATACAAACCTCTCAGACAGGTGAACACTGTGTGTGTGTGTGTCTCCTTTCTGATCAGTTACATCAGTTCATGTCCTGCAGTCGGATGAGTTTGGCCTTATCCAACAGGACAATACATTGTGCTTTTGGAGTTCATGGCCCATGAGGGACCTACCTAGTGTTAGGCTTGCCTGGCCTAAAAAAAACTGCTCCAGAAAATAAATGGGGACCCTATAATAGCAAATCCTAGGTCTCAATGAATGAAATATTCCAGTTGAAAATCTTTATTCACTGCATAGTGGAATGCACTGAGGACAAAATAACATAAAACGATCAATGTAAATCAAAATCATTATCCCATAGATGTCTGGATTTGGAATCATACTCAAAATGAAATTGGAAAATCAAATTACAGGCAGATCCAACTTCAGTGGAAATTCCTCAAGACAAGTTAAAATGAGGCTCAGTAGTCTGTGTGGCCTCCACGTGCCTATATGACCTCCCTACAATGCCTGGGCATGATCCTGATGAGGTGGCAGATATTCTCCTGAGGTATCTCCTCCCAGACCTGGATTACAGCATCAGTCAATGCATGGACAGTCTGTGGTGCAACATGGCATTGGTGGATGGAATGAGACATGATGTCCCAGATGTACTTGATTCAGGTCTGGGGAACGGGCAGACCAGTCCATAGCATCAATGCCTTCATCATTCAGGAACTGCTGACGTCTGACTAGCACATGAAGGGCTGTGCGGCCCTCCAAAAAAAATGCCTTCCCACACCATTACTGACCTACTGCCAAAGTGGTCGTGCTGGAGGATGTTGCAGGC
>JAOVVF010000051.1:15987548-16007548 GCA_028565595.1 Duopalatinus emarginatus | reverse complement strand
ATGTCAAAGCTGGAAATCTCGATTTATCCCAATCTTACAGTGTAAACAATGTGTCACAATGCATCATGTACATGAAGTGAAAAAAACTAATTAAATACTCAGTTGTAAAAACAAACAAAAAATATATTAAGCTGGTTCATGCTCATGTGTGTAAGCGCTGTTGCCTCACAGGAAGATGATCCAGGTTTGATTCCCGGGCCAGGCAGTTATGTGTGGAGTTTGCATGTTCTTCCCGTGCTTGATTGGGTTTTTCTCTGGGTACTCCAGTTTTCTCCCACAGTCCAAAGACATGCCCATTAGATTGGTTGGTCACTCTAAATTGTCTCTAGGTTTGAGTGTGTGTGTGAGTGTTAATGATTGTTCTTGCAAAGGCCTTTTCTACCATGAACATAGCCCAAGGGGCTGATATGGCATTAAAAATCTAAAAAATAAATAAATACTGTGTGTGTGTGTGTGTGTGTGTGTGTGTGTGTGTGTGTGTGTGTGTGTGTTAGACAATCAGCAGAAGACAGTTGTAGACCAAATGCAAATTTATTTCATTGTCAAAAGTGCAAAAGGCATTTTATATTTGCACAAGTTAGGCTATTTACATAATTACACACCTAACAAGCTGTAAATGATAAATAAGCAGTTTTTAAGACATTGTTTTTTGCAGTGTGGAGTTCTGAGTTGTTATAAATAAATACATATATAAAAAATCATGAAGTATTGGAGCCAGGGCTCTACAAAATTATAGAGACCTATTTCCAAAAAGAAAGAAAGTAGTGAAGGTTGTGAGAGCTTAAGCCTTTACAAGGGAAGCAAACTCTGTTGAGAAGGAAAAAAGAAACAAGCAATTAATACTTAGGGTTTATGATATGGTTTATGTCTCAGAATTGCACTTGTGATTTATTAAAAACAAGATTTAAATTATACTTGGAAGACACTTAGCATAAGATGTTATTAGCAATGACATTTAATTGTGGTTTTGCTTTGTTCATCTGTAATATATAAGCCATCAGTCCAATAAATAGTGCTAACAATGGTGTGTTAAAAGTGTGTGTCTATAGTACATTATATTTAAAATGTTAGACTTTTGGGTAAGGAGTAATGCAAATAACCTTAATAAATACACTAGATATTTGGAAATAACAAGGTAAACAATTAATTAAGGTTTACAGACTTTGGCAGTAGCCTGGAAATAGGTACAGTACATACAGTATGTATGTGAGATTGCAAAATCTGTTGTCTCTTGGCCACACATTAAGAAAATTAAGCATGGATTTGTATTGAAGAGATTGCAAAGGTTGTCAATACAGTATATTTCAATGCAAATCCTTTTTTGTACATTTCTTTTGTACCTTAAGATAGTTAAGATACTATAAGGATTCCCAAGAGGCTAAAAGGTACATATAAAGTCCAATATTATGCCTTTGAGGGACATATTTGTGAAATGTGTATCTCTAAGTATAAGACAGTACTAATAGATGTTATTAGTTCTTATTAGTACTTGTTTTTAGTGTGCAAAACTATAAAGCTGGTTTGTTATTCCATGTTGGAACAGGTTAAACATTATTCTATTATTTATTTTAAGATGAGATATTCTATAACCTTGTTCAAACTGTCTAAAAAATAAAAAGTGTTAATCTGATTCTTAAGTTGTAACACTTCGTATTCAAATCAAATGAACAAAATTGTAATATATTATAACAGATATTATAATTTGTCTTTTAATTAAACTACGGTTGTGTTTTCTTTTTCTTTTTTTTCATCTTAAGGTTACAAAACTAATCTAAAATTCAATTAAATACCTTCAACTCCAATTTTGCCATCACCATCACTGTCACCAGCTGACAGGAAGGCCTTGGTCTCAGCATCAGTCAGAGCTCTGGCACCAGCAGAGAAGTTCTGCAGGAACAGTCTGGAAAGAGAGTGTGGTTTTACAGCATATATATGAATATCTATGGAAATTATTTGCTCTGAAAAAAGTTGATTTACATATTGATTTACATAGCAGTTGATTTACACATTGCACAAATGTTTGATTCTTACTTCAGCTCTTCCTCCTCAATAAAGCCACTCTTGTCCTGATCAATCACAAAGAAGGCTTTCTTAACATCATCAGCAGATTTTGCTGACAGGCCAACCTTGGCAAAGAAGTTCTTGTAGTTGAAGCTCTCAGGAGCTAAAAACAGTGAGACATTTCACTTGTTATTCTAAATTACTATCAGACAAATGAAAAATTTGGTATTAATCTTTAAATCTAGTGGATGTAAATGACAACTGTCATAAGTAATCACTATTAAATTTCATGGACAGTTAGAAAAGGCTCCATTTAGAAGTGTAAAGGGTTCATTGGGGGAACGTTTAAAGGTAGTGTTGTAAAGCAGAAGATTTCCCTTTAAGACAAAACCCCAGTTAGAACCCTGGTGGAAAGCTACCACTGTAATTTGTTTTCCTAATGAACAGAAGTGTAATATGGACATCTCACCAGAGCACTCGCTGAGGGCTGCAGCCACATCCTCGCTCTTAAGAATTCCAGAAAAGGCCATTTTTAGATATCTGTAAAACAATAAAAGTCAAGCAAAATATTTTTAATGTCTTATTTAACAGACTTACACTTAACTTTTATTATTTACTCTACATATTTTATTGACATAGTGCTAAGCCTAGCACTGTTGCAAATACAAGCCTACATAGTAAAATCCTCTGTGGTAAATAAACATCTAGAGTTTTCATGGTAGTCAGTAGGAACAAAACATTATTATACATCACAGTGCCCAGTGTAATCTTTACATACTATGTTTATGTTAATTCTGGAGGCATATGAACATAGCTGGATTTATTACAGATCTAGACATTTACATTTAGCTTTACAGGCCTGATTCTTAAACCCTGTCACCCCAAATATTCTATCATCAGCACACGAATGAGAGACATTTAGAACTAGCAAGCTTATCCTCAGGCAGATGAAAATCCTTGATGAGATAATAGGTTAGAATCAAGAAAGGCAGCCATATCCCGCAGAAGTAGATCCGTTTGCATCCACCAGCAAGTTTTTGCTCCTCTTTTCGTTATGTGTATTCCATGGTGGTGAAAGATGGCGAGATGAGTGTGCAGTGATGGGCCTCACCTTTGTGCTGCTGCTCTCTTCAACAGATGTGGCAGATGGCTTAGGCTAAGACTGCCTTCTCCCGCATTTATATACCCTTGTCTCAAGCACTGTAACAGACACCATGTGCTTAGGTTGGCAATAGTTTAAAAAGAATGTGTCCAGTAGTCATATAGGACTATTTATAGGAATTCAAAATGGGTAATGTGCTAAGCTCTTTCACGAAACACAATATTTTGCCATAAGCTCCTGTAATTCTTTAATTCAGCATAAAGCAAGAAAGGCAGTTTAAGAGCCTGGTATGAAGGCATCAGTTAATTTTATTTCATCCTTTTCATTTATTAATTTTCCTTTTTTATTTATTCTGTGTTTTAAATAATCAATGAAACACAGATAAAATGTGTGGAGAAAGTCTTACAAATCCAGGTCAGAAACATGTAACTCACAACAAGTAATGAATGTGGTATAAATGCATTTCAAAATAAAATATTCTTATTTTTGTACTGAAATTGTTTTAATGATTTAACTAATTACATTACATTTATTTGCTTTTATACAGCCACATATTAGCCAAAATATCTGACCAAATTGTTTATTATTTTATTGTGTTGCTGTGCCTGTTAAATGCTGTAAATGTAAATGTGAAATGTGTAAATAATTCCTAAATGTCTTGTAACTGAGCTTATGTATGTTTCATATTACAGACGTTTTCTCTTTCAAACTTTTGTGTCAGATGGCAGTTCAAGGACTGAAATGGATCTGTCCTCAGAATGGACAAGAGATATGAGAGAAATTCATTATCGCTGTGTAATCACCTTTGCCATGGTGTGTGTGTTCACGCTTAAGGTAATTTCTCAAATGCTTATTCCAAGGTCAGAGAAAAATCTGTTACCTTCAATTCAATTTAATTGAATTTTATTTACAAACTTTTAACAATGGGCATTGTCCAAAAGCAGCCTTATATAAATATAAAATATAAAAAATATAAAATTTTGTAAAAATTATACATTTCACGACCAAGCTTGAAGTGACAATGGCAAATCAAACAAGAAATAGAAAAAACAGTCCTAGTTTTCTTGCGATGACTGATTATATACAAATTGATGGTTTCTAGCTATGTTCATCATGGTGATGTAGCTGATCATTTGACTTGCACTGTTTTTTTTTACATAAATTTTATTTCATGTGTGACAAAAGATCAGTTGAAATTGCAATGACTCAAATACACTTTGACTGAACATCTTTATTTTATTACTTTATCATTGTAAAATATGCAGCAAAGTACATGATCATTTCCATTTTATATATTTAGTGGAGATTCATTATTAATACAACTTTATTTCTTAAAGTAAACAGTTAGCAGTAATTCTTTCTCCAGTTTTTGGCAGATCTGGGCTCAAGAATCATTCACAAGAGCTGAAAATTCTGAGGGAAGCAAATTTTTATGATCAGTTATGACATAAGTTAAGTGTTATAAAATGTGATAGCTTTTTGAACCTACCTTCCCAGCCAATCTTCCCATCCCCATCCATATCTCCAGCCATGAGGAAGGCCTTCATCTCACCCGAGGTGAGAGTCCGTGCTCCCTTTGAGAAGTTCTGCAGAAATAATCTAGAGTGAAAGCACACGGCAGAAAGGACCATAATATGAGAATAAGAAGTATTATTTTTAATCTTAGATCAAATTTAAAAATTATTGTTTAGATTGATCTCTGACACACACTGGATCCAGGAAATAAGAGACACAAGAGTTAAAGAGAATGCATTAGAGATTTGTTTAATACTAAAAAGGCAGTGCTTATATAGGCATAAAAAACACATAAAACCCAGAACAACTGCCATATAATGTAACGTAGATCATAACAGCATAACATTTATCATTATTCAAAAGACTATAAATATTCAGTGATAAAAATTTAAATATACTCAACTGTAGCTCATCCTGCTCAATAAATCCACTTTTGTCTTGGTCAAGCATTTTAAACACTTTCTCAATCTCAGATGGAGACTTCTTGGAGAGACCCAGGGTTGCAAAAAACGTCTTTGGGCTAAAGGAATCTTTGGCTAAAATATGGACATATTGAATAAGGAAATTTAAAAGCACAAATGAACACAGAAAAAAATGATTATTTCAATTATATTAAGTTCTGCTATTTATGTTCACTTTAAGAACACTAATCATAAGAACATTTAAACCACTGAGACAAACTATTTAAAAAAGACACAAAAAAGATTGTCCTTACCTTTGCAAGCATTAATGGCAGAAGAAATATCAGATGCAGCTAGAAAGTCTGTAAATGCCATCTTAAAGCCAGGGGAATTTCTGAAGCTCTGTCTATCCACTATATGGCAAGAGAAAGGATTGTGCTCAGTATATGTCAGAAACCATCAGTGCCCCTGTGTCAACTGCACCTGAACCCTTTAACCCACCTGACTTGTAACAGCACTGAACAACACTAGAGACTAAATTGCCTTTAATGAACTGAAAAAAAAAACATTTAACTGTTGCCTTAATCAATTATTTGATTATACATATAAACTATAGTACATATAGTACATATACACTTGATATACAATAGTGCAATGTGAATATCATGAAATATGCTCATGTTTTTTAAAATAATTTAATTGACAAAGGTAAACTGTCATATATTTTATATTCACTAAATTTAAAGTGACATATCTGAAGTGTGTCTTTTCTTCTTATTGTTATTGTTTTGATTAGTATGGCTTATAACTCAGAAATCCAGAGTATTTCAAAAGCTCAAACAGCAAAGGACAAATTAATTTATACAGTCATTACCTGATTGATGCTCATTTATTGATGCTAAATTTACTGCATCATTGCGGCATGGCCTGGAGGCAATCAGCTTGTGGCACTGTTGAGATGTTACTGAAGCACTGGGTTGCACTGATAGAGGCCTTCAGGTCATCTGTATTGCTGGATTGGGTGTTTCTCATTCTCCATTCCAATTCCAATTATTTATGTAGTTTCACCATAATTAAAAACAAACAAATAATAATGTTTACTTTAGTAAATTGATTTTTTGATTATCTAATTTTTGATCACGCAAAACCAGAGCAATTTGAATCAATGAAAGTTATAAATATTTCAGTCCATATATGACTCACAGATTTTGCTTTTTTCATTTTGATTAACTTTTTATTAGTAAAATTTACAGTCACCTTCAAATATAAAACTACATACAGAAAAATGTGAAATTCCTACATAAATCCTAATTCCTCTTTGCACATTTAAAATAGCATGTCAATCCTTTGCCTGTAGTAAGTACTCTAACATAAATGCTGCACTGCACTGTAAATACCAATACCAACTCCAGTATTACCAGCTATGAGATACTGCTGGTCTGTTTTGTATTAAACTGAGTGTATATAAGTGGCAGATATTAATCAGTTGGTTAGTTTGTTTAGAGGAGACTATATTTGGTTCAGCCAGATGTAGTCCGCCTTCCTATTTTCCTCCATCACCTTTTTATCTGTGTACTTCCGGACAAAGATCTTGTGTGTTTGTGGATCATTCATTTAAAGTTGAATGCTTTCAAAACATCCTGTTATTGCTAAGTTGTCTTGATGGGGCCTTTCCATACAACAATCTGATTTTATCACAGTTAGCAAAGAGCATCTATTTGTGGCCAAAGAGTTTGTAATTATAGTCAAAATGAGTTTGATTATTTCCCCTGTACACTAAGCTAGCAGAAGGACTATGTAAGCAATTCGTCTCTATCTTGAAAAGCATTGGCCATTGTAAGCAAGCTCCTGATCAGAAGAGGTTTAACATTTAATCTGTATGTCTTCCATATATCTTCATCCTATACCATTTTATGTCTCTTCTCTTCCACACTGAGCCGTAAGCTGTCTTCTGAAGTCAAGTCTCGAGAGAGTCTCTTTGAACTCATGTTCATGTTTGTGTATCCGGACCCCTAAACACTGTTTGTGTGTATGTGGCAGGAGTGTGCGTGTGCACTTGCATGTGCAACAGGTTGAGGGGTTTCTCCTGTGTTCTGCTGTGACGTGAGCTTCGTTTCCTCCGCAGGCTCTTTTCCTCAGGATGGACGCTTGCATGCTGGTGTGTGCTGCCAGCCAGCAATGACAAAAACATCCTCCCAGCCTGCTACCTGCCCCTGTGGCCTTGTTCCTCTCTGTACACATTCTCTTGTTTGCAGGAAGGCCAGGTTTCCTGTGTGACAGAGATTGGTGGGGGCTAAGGTCCACATTCTGTCTTACACACTTAGTTCTGTATCTTTTGTTCTCCATTTCAATGCTTATATACACAGGTGGTTTTTGATCATCTGAGCTGAGCTGAGTGTGAGTGTACACCGGGGTTATTCAGCATGGATGTGTCTTAAGGTGAGTGAACAAATAGTGTTGCAGTTATAATTGTTTAGTGCAGGGCTTAACTGTTGTGACTTTATTTCAGCCAAACTGGGGTACAACTTGATTTCTTGGTCTTATTGGCCAGTTGACTTGGTTATTATGGTTCATTTCTGTAGTGGTGTGATATTGCTCTGTGATAAAGTATGGTAACATTTTGATGTATGATGTGTTTAGTTTATCATAATGATTAAGATGATCTCTTACATCTTTTCCATGCTAGTATTTTACTATATTCTGATTCACATGTGACATTATGATTAAACTCAGTCTGATTCATATATTGATGATGAAGTTAACTCTGTCATAGGCTCTGTAACAAACTCATGTAATAACTGGCATGAATTCAATGTGAAGCTTTGTAAAGAGTGGAAGCTCGATATGCATGTGGTTCTGGAAGCTTTAGCCTCACATGTGTTGCGTTTAGTATATCTAATTGAATAGCATTCTTATTATGTATTACATGTCAGAATATTTGTAATTTCTGCCACAAGTTGTTTTTTTGTTGTTAATTGGATAAATCCATTTATTTATTCATATGTTTGTTTGTGTCTGTTTGTTTATTTATCTGTTTATTTACTTATTTATTGAAATAATGATTTATGTGTGACATGTGAGTGCTGTGTTAAAATAACTAATTCCCACACACGTTCATGGTATCTATGGAGTGTTCTGTGTAATCCAAACACTAATCTTCTCTTGATGGATCTACACTATTTACACTCTTACACTATTACACTCTACACTGCTTGCTCTTGATGCTTTAAAGACATTGTTATCTGGCAACCTAACCAGAGCAGTTCCTGCTTTTGTGTTATCTTACAGATCTTACCGAAAAAATATCTGCTCATTAAGAAGGTCTTTACTATTACAGAGGTCTGAGACTGTGCTCCCACCTCTCCCGGGCTCAGTTACAACTCTGGCTATTTCCAGTTAACCAGCTGTGATGGAATCATGCCAGAAGGACTCTTGGGTTTAGCCAAGACAGGGACCTCAGTTTTATTTTTTCCTTAACTCTGACATCCACTATTCAACACCGTACACACCCTCATGCAATTGTGTAGATCCATCAAGATCTGAGACTTTAAGATCACTACATAGAAATCTAATAGTATACCCACAATTGGTCATCATAATTTGAGTTATTTTATTTTTCTCTCCGGCCATATTATCACAAAGATAATAAATAAACCAGGCATCAAATCCCATATACAATCCCTTCTGCACTGATTACTCTTATGAGAATTGTCCAGAACCAGAAGCCTTACAGATGTCCTTGACACCTTACAGTTGTACAGAAGCAGTACACAAAGACACTGCTGATCAGTCTGTCAGCATATTTGAGGCTTTAACATGGTCCACACAGACATTTAGCAGTGGCAAGGGGCCAGAGCAGTATCGTCCTTCAAATGATAGGCTCAGACAGGGCTGAGGCCGTTGTGTAATATCTTGCAGACACCGTTCAGCACATGGTTTGCCAGAGATGGTCAACCTCAGCTTGAGGATCATGTATCCTCTACCTCGGCAACAAGTCTTGGGGCAGTTTTACACAGGCAGAAAATAGAGAAGGCAATGTGGTTGGGTGGGGGGACAATTTCCTGTCTTTCCTCTTTCATGTTGGCTTTCAAAATAGATCTTTTCCTATAAGTCAGTAGGAATTTGACAGCTTAGCATTAAAATAAAATTCTGAAGATGTACCACAAGATGAGGACTCTTTCTTTAATTTTAGGGGATGAGTAGGTTTAGTGTACAAGGCACTGGAAATCAATAGGTGCAGTCAACAAATGCAAAATCAAGAGATTGCAGCCACTGAGACTCTACATAGCACCTGGTTGTGACAGTTAAACAGTTTTCTCTCTCCTGAATCAATATGGCTGTAACATCGTTGAGAGATTGACTAATGTCCTACATATTAGGGTTGAAATTTCTGACTAATATTTGACTCTGGTTCTATGAAGTCATTGCTATGATGTCTTATCTGGCACGTGAGACATAAAAAAACCTGCTAATGAGACTGTAGACTAAGTCAACAGTAATACACTTGACTGGCTTGACTGGGAGTGTGTTTTGGATTGAAATATAGAGTGTGCAACTGGAGTAGGGTGCTATCCAGTGTGCCAGTTGGGGTTTCCCTGAGCAGCCACTGGCCTGTCTATGGGCTCACGGCATCTGTTGGACAGAGTCAATCTTTTACACTTGAGCCTTCCTGCTTAACTATCAAACATCATTTTTACATTTCAGCTTATTAACATTTGTCATCTCATTTATCATAGATGAAAATTGCTGGTTGTGAGGGGTGGTGAAAGGAAGATGGGAAACTAAAGTTGAAACTCTTTGTTTGCTCTGTCTCTGGCAGTGTGAGTGAGATGTCTGCCAGGCTTGTCTGGCCCTTTTTAATGACCACGTTAACTCATCCCATCTGTAAACACAGCAGAGAAAAGGAAACACATTAATGTCCTAACAGCTGTCCAGCACCCGTGGGGTCACAGAAAATAGGGCAAGTGCCACACTGGCTGTCACTAACACTACTTTACACTTCCATTTATTTTGATACATAAATACTGTAGAATATTTTGCTGAAGCTTTCAGTAGAATAAAATAAAAACAATAAATAAAAGCAATCAGTACATCATCTAAGATTCAATGTGTTGTGCATTCTGAGATGTGTTTCGACTCACCATGGTTGTAAAGAGTGGTTATTTGAGTTACTATAGCTTTCCTGTCTGTTCAAACCAGACATCACTAAGGCCTCAGTGCACCTTGTCATTGACTCTACAAGTTTCTGAAATGTGGTGGAACACGTCTGTGCAAAATCTCACACAAGTGTTCAACTAGGTTGAGATTTGATGATTGTGAGCGCCAAAGGATATGATTTACATCACTGTCATACTCATAAAATCATTCTGTGACCCCCTAAAGTTTATTAAAATGTGTTATTAGAGGGGAAAAAATCCACTAAAAATCCACTACCACTAACAGGTGGTAACTATCTATTAGTAGCACCTGTCAAGGGGCGGGATATATTAGACAGCATGTAAACAGTCGGCTCTCAAACTTCATATGTTAGAAGCAATAAACTACTATATATATACATACATCATCACCATCATCATCACACCTACATTTTACACATTCTCCAAACTGTCTCCCAACCTGTAACAGTTAATGCACATTTACATGAAGCAAGTTTCAGTAACACATGGTTCGCCAAGATTGTTATGGAAGAGCTTCAGTGGCCTGCAATGAGCCCTGACCGCAAACACAGATGCACACATCTGGGATGAGCTGCAACAACCACTACATGCCAGGACTTCCTGCCCAACCTCACTAATGCTCTTTTGGCTAAGCAGGTGGGAAGGTGGGAACTAAATCTGGCATAGGATTCAAAAAGCACATATTGGTGTAATGGCTAGGTGTGCACAAACCTGTGCCTATATATAAATATATATAAATATGTATAAATACATTTATATATTCAAAGCCAATGCTTTCTTAAAGCCTGGTCACTGTTTTTGTATTAAGAATATTTTAACTGTAGGGTGATCCTGGTAATAGTCTCATTTACTCTGTTTGTTTCTCTGTTCTCTGTGTTTCCTGAAAGCTTATACCCTTACAGGATCCTATCCCAAATAGTCTTTTTCTATCCTCAAGTCTTTTTAACCCATTTTGCACTATTTTGATTGTGTCTTTTTTTTTTTGCCAGTTTAAGATAATTAAGATAATTGCTATTTTTGTCACATGGTTGCTGGTCATTTTACTCATCAAACCATTTGCTTGTATAGGTATTTGTAATACAGTTACAATGTGTTGTATCATTGACATGATAATCATCCCTCTAATTAAATTCAAACATCCCCTCTGTACTGAATGTGAATTAATTTAATAAAAAATCATAATCCAATTTTATCAGGAAAAGTGCTTAGCCATGTGAGCCATAGAGGAGAAACAGAAACGTATAGAGTGGAAGGAGCCTCGCTTGGATTCGTTCTCAGAGGACACTCACCCCCTTATTTAGACTCTTCAGATGTTCACTGGCAGGGTCTGTGCCAACTCAGCCTGATCTCATTTCTCAGTCCTCAGCCTTGGTGGCTAAGGACATCAAAAGTGCATAAACAGTTCACATTTGATGCTCTCTGCAATCTCAGAGATGATTCATTAAATACATTTAATGAAATATAATAATAATTTAAAATATTGTTATTAGTTTTAAATAACTACATGGATAATTATTGTATGTGTATTAAATGTGTAGTCAATGTTGGACAGACTTGCCCTTCTCACTGTCTATACAGCTCTGACGTATAGGGTACCCTCTTGATGTTTCCAAAAAAGGTGTCAGTGGTTGAAGGGGATATCTCGTTCTTGTCCCTTACTCAGAATGCAGTGAGGCACCAGACGAGCAGGGTTGAGGCAGTGGTACACAGCTCTCAGCACCACTGGCTCTATTTTGCATGCTCAGAATAAGCCCAATAGCATCCAATTACACAGCTCTCATGGATTGTTTGGTGTCAACTGTTGGAGGGATATGATGATTCTGCTCTTCTTGTGTAAAAAGATATATCGTGGTTCCTGTCTACTTTTTGTGAGCATATTTTGTCTGTGTGTTCTGTTGGTGGTGACAGCAACTGAAACAGAATAGTGAGACTTTCCCCTTTTGGTCGTAGAGTAATTTTGCCTTTAAGACTTCTAATTTGCCCCTGACATGCTCACATGATCTGGTATCACTTATGTTGCATATTGTTCCTGGACTGGTGCACTTGATTATAGCTTGCAGTTTTTTGCTGTATGCCATTGATGAGTTTCAGTTAAAGCAAAGGAGTGCCCAGGTTGGGAATCTGTGACATGTAAAAACAATCCATGAGAGCGGTGTAATTGGATAGGTTATGAAAGTGAAAATAGCACGTGTCGGTTATGGGAGAAGGCAGTACAGTCTGAATCGTCACATTAAAAAGTTTGCTCTGGTTTCATTCTCCTAAAAAGTCTTGTGAAGATAGTGGGTAATACAGGGACTAATATTTTAGAGGAATTTGACTCTCTGTCTGTCACTCTCTCTCTCTCTCTCTCTCTCTCTCTCTCTCTCTCACTCTGTGTGTGTGTGTGTGTGTGTATTTGGGTTTTTATTGGGACACATTCTAACCTCTAGAGGTTAATTTACATAGCATACATCAGTAGGCCATGACATGAGTGTCCGTATCAGGTGGTAAAAGATCAGAAGTGAGGAAGACGGAGATGGGTTGTGGGGTACAAATTTTAAATCGAATAAATTTGTGAATTAAACAGTAACAAGGATTATTACAACACCGAAATCTTTACTTAAATTTTGAAAAAAATCAATTTAATATCACACTGGTTTACAGGATAGTCAGCATAGGCAATAATGGGGAATGGGGAACAGTCATCTTAGGGAATAATAATAGTGACTTTTCGTGTGGTCTATCGTAGCAGACAATATTTATCATGATAAAGCTATCAATAGTTATTCACTGTGGAGTATTTTATACATTACATCTATACATCTATACACTATTCTATACATTAATTTCTCTCTCTCTCTCTCTCTCTCTCTCTCTCTCTCTCTCTCTCTCTCTCTCTCTCTGTGTCTGTCAGTTTGTCTCTCTTCCTTTTAGGGATAATTTGCAGAACTGTTTTTTTGCCCACACTACAGTATATGCAGTGCTGCCAAGTCAAGTGGAAAAAGTGTCAAATGTCTGTCCATTCATCTTCATCAGGGATCTTCTTAGCCGGACAGGAGCAAACCATGGAACCCCAACTGCGAGGAAATATGAGCCCCCTCTTCCTTCTCCCCATGTGCCTAAATGAGATACCATATGAATCTTTTCTCACTGTATATCTGTGAGCCTGTGTGTGTGTGAGCAAACATGCGTTGTCCACTGGGAACAATATCCTGGTGCTGATGAGTGTGATGAGAAAAACTCCAGCATCAGTGATTTTGTTGCTAGAGGAGCGTTACAACCATTATAACCACTATGACCATCCTCTAAGTATGACTCAGTAGCGCTGATGGACTTTCTGCATATAGGCCAAGACAGATAAATAATAGTGTTTTGTTCACATCATGCACACAGAGATAGTCTGTAAAAAACAGACAGAAGTTTCTGAATTCACTTCCAGTTTCTGATATATTGGACTGTTATTTGTCATCCATTCACATGACCACTAGTGGGCAGTAGACATTGGTTTAGCTGTATTCTCAGTGCTGGACTCCAGAGGGCTGCATTCTCAGTGATGGACTCCAGAGGGCATGAAAGTTCTCTGTGTTTTAGCACCCTTAATTATGTCTACTTCTTACAGTTTAATTAGATTCATCACGCATGAAGAGCATGGCCATTGAGATGCTCTGATGTCCAGTCCTGCAAATTTCCAGCATGGTTGTATCTGCCCTCATTTTCACAGCATCTTCTGGAGTTAACATTTATCATTTTATCATGTTTTTTCCTGTGTTGTTATGAGTTGCCTCAGTTCATGATCAGCTTGTCATTGCGCTCTTACACTAATATTCAACTATACAACTGTAAACATGAATAATTACTGTGGACTGTTTTGTTTAGTGTATTCATACTAATGTGTAAAATATGGTTAGCTGGAATTGAGTTAACTGTGTGGGAATTCTTTGGGGTTCAAGCAGCAAAGGTTCTGTAGCCCTATTGTTTTTATCAGGGTTTTTCTTCTTTTCATAGGTTTAAGCATCCAGTGTGTAGAACCCTACTGGAAATATTTAGATTTTTCTTTTTGTTCTTTTTTTTATATTTGCAGTTTGGACCATTAAAATCTGCCTACTAAGATTTTGTGCATAATTGCATAAGATGCAAAACCTTCTGTTGTGAACATTTACTTTTGTAAACAATATGACTGCAATAACCTTATTAACCTGTCAGATTCATTTATACTTATTATAAAATCTAAGAATAGTTCATTTTAGTGTATGTATCTCACTAGGGTGTGCTGTAAATGCTAAATAAATGTTTCTCAGCGACTTTACATCTGATCTGGCTGAGATTTGCTTTCATTGTTTATTTGATAGTTGATAAGAAAATTGAAAATGCTGGAAATTCAGATTTCAGTTGGATTTTGTAAGTATTAACATCGACTAATCATCATGAAATTTTAACCAGTAAAGTTTCAAAAGAATTCCAGAAAAAATAAGTATATTATATAGAAATTTCAACATGTTGACAAAATAGTGGTTTGACATAGTATACCACATGTTTCAAACAAATCTGCCATTGCAAGTGTTTTGAAATCATACCATTACATTTCCAGTTGTTAGATCTAGACTAGTTTCCAGATTTTAAACCTAATTTTTAAATTTGGTCATAAAATACTCTGTGACTTCTGTAGTTAACTAATTGTCAAGATTATAATCATGTGTGTATATTCTGATTTAGAAGTTATGCAAAGTTTGGTCCAGATTGGCCTTAAGGGGATGCAAAATAATAATAATAATAGTAATTAATAATAATAATAATAATAATAATTATTATTATTGTTATTCAAAAACTTTAAATAATTAAAAATCCTATTATAGTGATATTATAAATACTCCAGAGAATCAACTGATACCCTTCGATTCTCTTACATATTTACATTACATATTCAGAAATTTGACTCCTTGTCCCATATTTTCACTTGCCTAATTAAAGACTACAGCTTATTATATAACGGTCTAAATGTTAAGTTGAACAAAACTCTGGGAACTCCTCGGCTAAAGGCTCCTGTTCATTAATCATAAAATATTAATGAACACTTTTTGACAACGTCTAACCCACTTTTACTTGTTGCCTGTATTCCTATACCTGTCGAGATTTGTAACCAGTACTGTAAAAGTGTCATTAAAAAGGATACAGGTAGTAAAATTTAATAACTCTTATTCCAGAATAATATTTACATATAGCAGTAAAATACAATTCTTTAGGTATTTTTTCTGCTTGTTGAATGATTTATAGCTTTTCACAACTGGGCCTGAAGATAAAACTGTCAAAGAACCAGTTAAACCTGACAGTAAAAGTAAAATTAATAGACACTCCCCTTACAGCATAAGGAAGTATCCAGCCATAGACTTTAGCTGACTGTCAGCAGCTTTTCCATTAAAGCTAGTTTGTATATGCTAATTCCAGTCAGTTGAATTTGTTTGTTAACTGTTGAGACTGTTGCTGTTTTTAAAGAGAGGTTGTTTGGACCACTCCTTACTATTTCACTTTGTGTGCATGTGTGTGTGTGTGTGTGTGTGTGTGTGTGTGTGCGCGCGTGTGTGTGTGTGTGTGTGTGTGTGTTTGCAGGGTGTGGGGAGTGAAGGGGTGGAAGCTAAAGACACCTGTTAGGCAAAGAGATGTTAATCCACAGAACAGAAGTGCAGGAGATTAGGTCTGCCTGTCCAAAAAGCCTCTCTGCTTATACACTGATCATGTGTGTGTGTGTGTGTGTGTGTGTGTGTGTTACTAGACAATTCCCCACTACTCACTTCTTTCTGACAGGCATCATAAAATCTTCATCTGGCTATAGTACATCTGCCCAGAGTTTTTTTTTGGCATATGTGTCTGTGTGTGTTTGTGTGTGTTGCTTCTCTGACTTCGTCACAGCATCAATTGAGTCATCGTTCTGTATACTGTCTGAGTCACCCATTTCAGGGTTGCCTAGTGACCATGGCAGGGGAAAATGTTTCCTTTTGCGTAGTTGCTGATGCTTGGTACCAATATTTATTCAAGATCTGCTCTGAGAAAGCAGGAGAAAATCATAGATTCTCTGTGACAGGATGTTCTTCCACGTAGGAAAAAAAAAGAGCTTAACAACTAATTTTGTACTTTTCCAGCATTTGATACTTAATCTGGTCCTTGGTGCTTAATAGAAGTAGCATTGAAGAGAAAAGGACTGGAAGGAATGTAATCTCTCAGCAGGTCACTGGTCACTGATTACTGGTGGCTTCATAGCATTTGACTTGCTTTGCTGTCCTTAATTTAACAAGTCCCTGCTGAATGTCTCCAACACAGAATGTTATAAGCTATAGAACAAAATCAAGACAGAATGTCATTATGTGGCCATTGTTTTGCACTAATGAGTGCATCAGATATTTTAGAGAAATCAAGCCCTCTCTTATACATAATTAGATGCATTAGCATGCACATAGAGGGCTATGATCCGTGCTTAAAACTTGGGTATGCCACTGAATACAATCCTTCAATTAAGTCAATTAAGCTATATATAGCGTATTTGCGGTTCAGGATGAGTAGATAACTTTACCACATGATTCAACCCTACATGCTTTGCCAACTTAACTTGTTTCATTTATTCTAACCAGTTTTAGCATAATGAATATTAAACATTATGTGCTTTATCATGGCCCAGTGAATGATATAAAAGTAACACTCTGTGGTGATATCAGGCCTCTAGATATACAAGCATATTTGAGACATCATCTTCCAATTAAATCTTTGCATTTAGAAGAAGAAGCCTTTATTTGTTCATATATGCAGTACTGCTTGGTGAAATTCTTTATCTCACATATCTAAGCACAGGGTCAGTCATGATGTGGTGCTCTTGGAACAGAGATGCTCAACGGCCTTGCTCAAGGGCCCAAAATTGGCAGCATGGCAGTGCAAGAGCCTGAATCCGCAACATTCTGATCAGCAAGCCAGGGCCGAAACACTAAGCCACTCAGCCCACTACAGAACAATACAGAACAGATAAACAAACAAATAAAGAAATAGTAAAACCATCACTGTACCCTGAGTACATTTCCCACTATTAGTCAGATATACATTGATCAGCCATAAGGCCTCTGAAGGTGTGCTGTGGTATCTGGCACCAAGATATTAGCAACAGATCCTTCTGTGGATATTCTGTGGGATCTGACCAGATGGGTTTGCCTTTACCCCACACACATATCAGTGAGCATTGAGCGTTGCTGGTTCACCGGTTGTCCTTTTTGGTTGACCACTTTTGGTAGGTTCAAAGCACTATGTACTGAGAAACCCCAGAAGACCTGTCTCAGTCTTTGCTTGCTCATTTTTCCTAATTCCAATAAATCAACTTCGAGATCTGAATGTATACATATACATTTACATAAAGCTATAGTTTTACATATAATCATACCATTTGAGGTTCCCAACTCTGGTCCCATTGACCTGCGTTATAATCTATATCAGCAGACTTTTCCTAACCCACTTAACCATAGCATATGCACAGGGTTTGCTCTGTGTTATAAAGCTTTAGATAATTATCTACAGCACATAGCCACCGGGCTTTTGAATATTTCAAGCAAGTGTGTGGTAACTGGACAACGCATTTGCGTTCAAGGGAAAGAGGGACAGAGAAAGAGAGAGGCAGATGCTTTAATGATTTTAGTCGACGCAGTTCACGGTCATCCAGCTTAGTCCTGCTAACATAACAGACCATTATTATTTTCCTCTCATTTGGGTAGCTTCTGGCTCATGGAAAAAGTGACTTATCTGCCTCATCCACCTTTTATGACGGTGCATGAGGCAGACTTTAATGCGGTGGTTCCTGGCTGATCTCTGATCCACTGAGAGCAGAAGAGGCGTAATGATGTCAGAAGCAGTATGACATCAGTGAGTGGCCCATGGAGCATCTGTTATCATCAGTGGCCATAACAGCCCAGCAGATGAAAGGGTTTGACTATATATCATTTATTGTTGCACCTGGCCACAGACTGTAGGTTAGTGGTTCTTGTATTTTTAGTGGTGTCCGTTTTAATATGTTTTAATAAAAAAATCTATTGTGATAAAATTTAGTTTTAACAGGAAAACATGAAGCATGATTAAAGAAAAAAAAAAAACATGGTCGTTTTGACCAGTGAGTCTGTTTTACACTATTAATCTGCTTGCTACACTTCTCTCTTGGGTGAAGTACAGGTGTAAGGCGCACTTGTAGGAAGAACCAGTATTTGGTTAGCTATTTTTAGACTCGCCCTTGAAGCCAGCCAGCTGTGTGCTTTAGCTCCTGATAGAGACGTTTAAACTTTAATTATGTGTTTTTTCCTAATTAAGTTATTAGATGTTTACTTGATGCTTTATCCTTGTTCTTAAAACAGAAACTGTTTTTACACATCATTTACCTTGCTTGCCACAGACACTGGAAAGTAACACATGACGATTTGCCAATGAGTAACTTGTTTACCCGAGATTATGAAGGGATACTTGAGACTAACCCCAGCGAACAGGGCATGCAAATCAGAAACTCTTTTGTATTTGCACACTGTAATGTAATTATGTAAATTCTTTGGCCATGGGTAACCAGAGCTTTGTGGAAGATTTGTATTAGTGTCTACACCTATGTCTACTGAATGCATTAACTTCTGGTGAATATACTACTTTTGACTTGCTGCCAGAGCGCTGTATCAGTACCAGTGGCACCATGAATAAACTGTGTACTTGCATAAGACGTGTTTCCATAGTCTCAGCAGCCAGACTAGGCTAGATTAAAAAGAACAGGCTAAGAATGAGAAGCCTTGGCACCAGTTTGAATGTTTAAACTGTGCACACCAAGGACATCTTTGTGCGTGCATGTGTGTGTGTGTATATGAGGGGGGTGGGGGAACTGGACTGATAGCCCCTGAGAGCTCAGCAGGTGTGCACTACACATTTACCCCAGAAACATCCTTGAAATGGTCCCTTTAGTTCACCTCATGTTACACACTATTACAGTTAGGAACCGCTTTAACATGCAAAACTCTGCACCGATTTTTGCAGAATTAAGCTAACTAAGAGACATATATGATAACAATCATTTTTGTTTTATGGATTTGCTCTCAAAACTAGGACACATTACTGTGTAGATACACAGTATTTGTTTAAATTGTGTAGATTTTCACCTTTCCTTTAAGAATTACTTAAAACAAACTGTGTCTGTTTGATTTATTTATTATTTGATTAGCAGTTAGTGTATTAAAAGGGTGGCTCCCATACTGCCAGTTTTACAGGTTTTACTAAGCAACCTGTGTTTAAAAGCATAATTATAATTAAGCCTCCATTTCTTGATTTAAAATGAAGTGATAAGTGGCAAGTGTTATGCATAACTCAGGAAGCAGAACTATAAGACTGGGTAAACCTGATAGAGCCTGATGTGTTCATGTTGATGTGGTAGATTACTGTAGTAATGTTGATGGTGTGAGTTTGCTTAAGGCAGACACCATGGTATGAGGTGTGTAAACAGACAGAGACACGGAGACACAAACACACACACACACACACACACACACACACACACAATTCCTTTAGACATTACACACACACGCTCCTTATTCCTTCAGACATCAGACATCACACACACACACACACACACCTTATTCTTTCAGGCATAATACACACACACACTTTATTTCTTTAGACATCACACACACACACTCCTTATTCTTTCAGCCATCACACACACAGACACACACTCCTTATTCCTTCAGACATTAGACATCACACACACACACACCTTATTCTTTCAGGCATAATACACACACACACTTTATTTCTTTAGACATCACACACACACAC